>VXBP01004153.1:448408-568402 GCA_013400115.1 Rhinopomastus cyanomelas
GAGGAGTCTCTGAGGTGACCTTATTGTGGCCTTCCAGTATCTGAAGGGGGCCTACAAAAAGTCTGGGGAGGGGCTTTTTAGGATGTCAGGTAGTGACAGGACTAGGGGGAATGGAGCAAAGCTGGAGATGGGTAGATTTAGAGTGGATGTGAGGAGGAAGTCCTTAACTCTCCAGCTAGTCGCTGCCCAGCCTGTATTTCTGCTTAGGATTGCCTCGACCCAGATGCAAGATCTTACACTTGGTCTTGTTGAACCCCATCTGGTTTGCTTGTGTCCACCTCTCCAGCCTGTCCAGGTCCCTCTGGATGGCATCCCTGCCCCCCAGCGTGTCTGCTGCATCACACAGCTTGGTGTCATCAGCAAGCTTGCTGAGGGTGCACTCAATGCCTCTGTCCATGTCACTGACAAAGATGTTGAACAAGACTGGTCCCAGGACTGATCCCTGAGGGACTCCACTTATCACTGGCCTCCACTTGGACATGGATTCATTGACAACCACTCTCTGGGTACGGCAATCAAGCCAGTTCTTTACCCATCTAGTGGTCCACCCATCTTTGTCAGTTCAGTTTTGTGATTTCATCCTTAAAGACGCAGGTTAATTTTCCAGCCTGAGTATTAGGCTAATAACTCACGGAAAATTCCTTCATTATCTGATACAAAATATTGCCAGGTTGCCCACAGCCCCATCCAGGCTGGCCTTGAACACTTCCAGGGATGGAGCAGCCACAACTTCCTTGTGCAATCTGTTGCAGTCTTTTTTCCAGGAATTTCTTCCTAAAATCTCATCTTGATCTCCCTTCTTTTAGCTTGAAATCATCCTCTTGTCTTATCATTAGAGTGTCTTGTAAAAAGTCACTCTCGTTCATTCCTGTAGCCCCTTCAGATACTGGAAGCTGCTCTAAGGTCCCCACAGAGCCTTCTCTTCTGCAGGCTGAACAGCCCAAATTTCCTCAGTCTGCCCACATAGTAGAATGGTTCCACCTCTGTGATCATCCTTGTGGCCTCCTCTGGACCCACTCCAACAATTGCAATTCTTTTATTGGAGTCTCCAGAACTGGACATAGTACTCCAAGCGAGGTCTCATAAGAGCAGAGTAGAGGAGGTAATCACCTCCCTTGACCTGCTGGTGACACTTCTCTTTATGCAGCACCAGGATACTTGTGCTGAGACGAACAGCTGGAATGAAACCATGGCACATGCCTTGCACACACACTTTTACTATTTTCTAGAGTCTAGCCACTTCTGAGTCAGTCTACTGATGGTCCGTGTTACCCTATCACACTCAGTGATCATTGTCTGTTTTCACTACTCAGGAAACACAAATCTAGGGCTTAGAAAACCAAGCACAGAGGGAGAAGAAGAGGTCCCTCAGCCATCCTGCTGACCCAAGACTGAGTGAGTTCTGCATTAAATGATTTCTGACTGACAGATGTTCAGGCTGTACCTAAGAAACATCAGTGACAGAAATATCATCTTCCCTCTCAGTTTATTAAAGTCTTGTTAAGGTTGGAAACCTTTTTCTCCCGTTCATACAGGTATGAACTACAGTTTGTTTTCTCGCATTACTGTATTTGAAGACTATCATAAAGTCCAGCCTCAGACTTCTTTTTAGAACTAGATGGCTCCATGTTCCCTTGCAGGTTGTGTTCTCAAAACCTTTGATCATTCTCGATGGTTTCCTTTGGGTTTGCTCTGACTGATCCGTATCTCCACAGTATCTTCCTAGACTAACGATGGGACCTAACTCAAACCTCGCTGTCAGTATGCTTTTCTGATGATACTGAATCTTTGGTGACAGATTTATATAAATTACTAAGAGTTCTCTTCTATTTGTAAATTTTTTCCTTTACAAATCTGTATTTTTCTTGTGATCACTGATCTCCCTTATCCCCACCAAGGGGATTGTCTCTAGGTAAGAGGAAGAAGTGCTCCTTAGCATCATGGGGAAGCCTTTTCTGCACAAGGGCAAAGAGGGGCAATTCTGTAAATTATATATAAGCAGCATTTCCCCCAAAGGAGGGGAGGTGGAAAAACTGGCAACTGGAAGTTTTAACCACCCAGACTGCACAAGAAGGACAGAAAAGGCTGAGATCTGTAAGGTGTTACTGACTCACTAACATGCCAGGGAGCCTCCTGCTCATAACCAGTCAGTTAAACCTTGACATTTAAGGCAGAGAAACCATCCACTTCTACGGCTTTTGACCAACACATTCAAAACCAGTATTTTTACAGATGAGCCTTTACCAAACCTGTGATTGTGTGACAGTTTGTTTAAAGCCTCTCCACAACCTCAGTTTCTGCTCTAAAAAGGTTCACTTTTCCTAGCCTGCTATTACTGCTCTTAAACTTGTCTCGAAAAGCAGTTTGCCGCCCCATGAAGGGCTCTGCGTGCCTTAGCAGTCAGCTCAAACACGATTTGCACATGAGCTGGGCTCTGGGTTGACATCTGAAGGATGTCAGGGAAATTTAATTTCCTATGCCTGATGTATAGGGCATCTTTGGATCCATCTGAGGACTGTCTGCATTGCAGTTCCTGCTCCTGTTACACTGAGAAAACTTTAAATAAAGTTCTAGTTGAATGCTTCATTTTGAGAGTCACAGGATCACAAACTGGTGGCGGTTGAAAGGGACCTCTGAAGATGATCTGTCTAATGCCCCTGTCAGAGCAGTTCACTCAGAGTAGGTTCCATAAGATGGCATCCAGGCGGGTTTGGAATCTCTCCAGAGAGGAAAACTCCAGCACCTTTCTGGGAAGCTTGTTCAGGGCTCTGTTACCCTCAGAGTAAAGAAGTTCCTCCTCATATGCAGACAGAACCTCCTATGTTCAAGTTCGTGCTCATTATCCTTCGTCCTGTCACTGAGCACGGCTGAAAAAAAGACCGGCCCCTTCCTCTTGGCATCCACTGTTATTAGGTGTTTATAAGCATCAGTAGGATTCCCCCTCAGTCTTCACTTCTCCAGGCTGAAAAAACCCAAGCCCATCAGCCTTCTCTCATAAGACAGATGCTCCTGTCTAGATCCAGTCAACTGAACAGGAAAAGGGAGAAGGCAAAGCAGTGGCCCTGGTAGCAGCTGGTCTTGGGTAAAGTTAGAAGCAAGTCTGCGTAACAAACAGAGCAGGGAAGTCTGTGCTGAGCCTCATCCGCAGTGTCTAACTGCACATCGCATAAAACTACAGCAAAGAGAGTCTGTGCTTCAGAGCTTTTCCTGATGAGCCCTCAAATATGGCTCAGCTCCTTCAAGATCATTGGGAATGCACACAGAGCACTGGTGGGAGACTCAGACATTGCACCAAGTAAGAGATTCCAACTGCACAGCAAAAGCTTGGGGCTTCGTGGAAAATGCAGCCTGAAGACAGGTTGGGTTGTGCCTGGGAAGGCCCTCCCACACATGCAGGACAGACCTGTTTTCAGGAAGTACTGGGGAGCTCCAGCAATGAGCCACATTAATTTCTAATTTCTAATGTAAGTATTCAAAGTTTAGCATGACAGTGTAAACACATGTCCCACAGACCAATGATGAGACTGGCAGAAATATTTTCCTGGAGCTTTGTCTCTGGAGGACTCTCCACTTGGTTGTCCTTGCAGCACTTGGACAAGTCAAGGGCTTCACACACCTGAAAGAAATCAATGCAGATGAGTGCTGCTCAGAGCAGAGCCAATTAGATTGATGAAGGCAGCTCTTCACTCCAGGAGTCTGCTGTCAGAGCTCAAACCATGGTGGGTGCGGAGGTAAGGAGGTCTGGAAGGGTGATGGGCAGCAAGGAAGGAGGGCTGCTTGCTGGAGGAGGTTCCAGTGTTTGTGGTAGCCGCATGCTTATCATGAAGAGGAGCCAGAAAACTAAGAAATCTGCTGAGTTTTTTTATGCAAAACACAGCAGGTTTTCTTTCACGAAGTGGGAAGGATACAGGAAGGATAGGCCATGCTTGTGATTTCTGTTTTTCTAAAAAGATAAATTTGAGTACTGGGGCTGAAAGGTGATTCTACTTGATCTCATGATGGGCTTTGGTTCCACTTTACCTCCAGAAACCAAGAACTCAGAATCTTGGAGTTCTACTTTGGAAAACAGAAAAGGAAAAGACTATTTTTGTGTGCAGGGGAGAGCAAGGACATAACAGATGGATGAACAGTCTCGTGACTGGTTTTGAACTAGGAAGCTTTGAACTGGAACTGGTGATAACTACGCAGAAAAAAAAAAATTTAAAAACAAAAAGATAATTTTCGACTCCCGCTTGTATCAATTCAATCAGAATGAGTAACAGTACCTGTGCCAATGCCATCACAATGAGAAACAGTACCAAGAAATTGCTAATAAGTAATGCTATTAATAAACTTATTAATAACCACTAAGTAATAACACTAAGTTGTAATAATTATTATTACTAAAAAACTTTTCACACAGCATGAGAAGGCTGCAGTTTTAATTTATTTCCTTATTTCTTAGGAAACTCAGTTTTTTAAAAAAATAGCCTTTCTGAGAATTTTTTCATGCTGGAGAGGAAGTAGATTTTTCAACTGTCCTCTAAGAAGGCTCATAACTGGAATGGAAGATGAGGAACACTGGTTTCGTTGACATCAGCTAGCAGCTGGTTTCCCACATGCACAGAGGCAAAAAAGAATGAACCTGCAGCCTGAATTTGGCAACAAAGCAATTGGAGGATGAGGTGTCTGACCCCTTCACTCCTCTTAGCATCTGCATACCAAGGTCTCTTTGCAACCAATGGAAACTCATTGTTGGACACAAGGCTCTCTGGAGGTGCTTGTTTCTTCTCTTTGGTTGACAGTGATCAGCTCAGACATGAGTGTCCAACCTTGTGTGCTGCTGGGCTGAAGGAGTCTGCTTTTAGTGTACATCCTTCTTTGTAGATCCCAAATCTCTTTCAGTTGGCTGTTGATGTTCTACTTAAAAGATCACCTCTTCTCCCATCTTCTTGGGCAGTTCATGAAAAAGGAGTAAGTGATGCATATGTGGGCTGTAAGAAGGGACCATCACAGGCAGTGCTACCTCTCCACAGACTGGTAGCGTAGGTGGTGTTAGGGCAGGAATAATTAGACCAACCAACCATGTGGAGGTGGCTATTGCACACAATTTTTTATTAGCCATATAACTAAATATGATCTGGCATTGTTGTAGGTCTAGAATGAAGGCAGACTTATTCAAATGGAAGTATTTAAACAACTGCATTGTTACTGTAGCAGCATCAACACATACATGGGGGTTTTGTCCTGAATACGTGGATTCCTCCTAATAAGACCAAATTCTGTCTGGTCTACTTAGAGAGGAATGTACGAAGGGCTATAGAGGAAAAAAGCCTCTGAAATATCAATTTGTGGAGTGGGTTTGTACGGTATTCTAAAGCTTTTAGTATTTCTAAAGGAAGATCAAATTTCAGTTCAAGCAGGTTTTCCAACAATGAAAATAATTTGCTACAGAAATCAGCCCCTTCTGAACTTTCTCTCAGCTCTGGAGTTCTGTGACGACAGGACTCAATGCTATTTTCAATTCTCTCCCTTTGACAATGAAGCACAACGTTGCCCTTTATATCAAGGTTTTGACAAGAGCCTTCATGCTTTCATGCTGCCGTTGCAATTCAGATGCTTTCTTTTGCTTCTAATTTTTTAATAGACTCTTCCACTGAACCCATCTCAAAATGAAATTAATCTAATTTAGATTTAACAAATCAAAACAAGAATTTAAAGCTTTTTTTGTGTGTGTGTTTTTCTGAAGAAATACAAGCATCAGGAGAAATCACTGAACACAAAGGAAAGAAGATAAATTTGGCAAGAGATTGAGCCATGTTCAGAGGACAAGACCTTGGGTATGTGGCAATCCACTGCTTCAGTCTCTGCTGATAGACATTGTGGAACCATCTGAAGAAAATGTAACTATTCTGATCTAGGAATTTTCACTGCTTTTTCTAACAAGAAGGCTAGAATGAGCTAGACCAAGAATGACCTAGACCTGGAGTTTCTGCCTGAGGTTCCTGGTTCCAGCTGAGTGAGCTAGTCCTCAGCTAACCTGTGGCGAGGTCCTTCTGGAGAAAAATTCAAAATGCCTCTGAATTGTATTGCATTTGTATCACTGCATCCTGCAAACACTCTAAAAGCACTTACAAATATGATGCAGCAATCCTATACCAAACAATGACAGACAGTGAAAAAAGAGGAGAAACAGTCAGGCCGTTAGGAAAATGGTGCAGCCCTGGAAGCATATCACATCTTGAGGGCTGACCTGTTGTTTGGAAATAGTCCTGCAAAGAGTGACAAGATGGAATGGAGATCCCCAATAGTTCTTTCCAACCAACATTTCTGTGTCCCTTCATCTGACAAGCCATTGACAGAGGTGACCTGACAGAGCTCAGTGTAAAATAAGAGAGGAAATGTTGTGTCCAGGCATTCCCAGAGGGCTACATGAAGACAGGTGGACTCTAAGTGTTACAGAAACACCGGAAGATCAGTCCAAATGGAAGTCTGGCTCTTGGGTGGTTAGAGAAAGGCCACTGCTGAAGAGACAAACCACCACAAACCAGGGAGCAGCAATGTTTCCCAGGAAAAACTACCTTCTGTAATTCAAGTGCTTTCATAGGGCAAGTAAATACATGTTCAAGGGACCAGTTGCTGTGATCCCATGCTAGTACCTGCCTTCTAAATCCCACCTATAAATAGCCCATATGTTTGGGCTGTGGATGTGTTGTCAAAGATTTTCTGGCACTGACAAGTGGAGCACCTTGCTCTGGAGAATCCCAGAGGACTGCAGAGGTGATGTGGGACACCAGCTGGTTTGTTGTTCTAACTTCCACCTCTGGCAGACTCGAAGACACTCATAATGGCAGATTTCCAAACCCAGACCACTAAGGAGCTGTTTTTTGCCTCTTTTTCCCTTACTTGGGTAACTTCCTGGTTCCAAGTAATTACTCATGTGTGGTACTGTGGCATCTTACTGTGTCCTGTGGAAATGGTGACACACGGTGTAGACAGCAGCGGTGGTAGGTACAGCCAGCCATGTCAGCCAGCACTTTGCAGCGTGTTTGTTTTAGGGTCTGAGACAAGTGCTGTTGTGAGCAACGACAAGGAGTTTCTGAGCACCCTCAAGGTGTTTTGCAGTAAAAATAAAAGGTGCTCTGCCAAAAAATGTGAAACCCTGTAGAACTTGGGATTTCTCACCAAAAATGTCTGTTGGCAGGCTTTCTCAGTGCTTTCATGCCTGTGTGCACATAGCTTTCTTGAGGCCTTGTTCATCTCCTCGCTCACTTCCAGATTTGGGGTCTTCCTACCTTTGTGAGCATTTCTATTGTCCTCATGCTTCACAATTATCACCTTAAAATAAGGATGGCCAGCAGACAGCAAATTGCATCATGGTGCTCTGAAAGCCGGCAGATTTCAGAAATTTGCTCAGAAAGCAAATTTTGTCACTGTAGGGACAAAACTGAAATCCCCTGATAAAGGGTGGGTACTCGACACCACGGCATCATCCCCATTACCCTTTTTTAGGAAAAAGGGCTTGAAAGTCCTTCCTTCCTCACTTGTTTATTCTCCTAAGGAGCTCCGTTCTGCAAGGAACCTTAAAATTATGTCCTACTGCCGAAGTCTTCAGCAGAAAAATGAGATGTTTGTAATAAAGCACCAGCAATCATGGAAGTGGACTCTTCAGCGACAAAACCCTGATAAGCACAACAAAAATAGTTTTGCCAATAATTATCGCATTGAGGCTTGCTGCGTTATGATTAAAATCATCCCCGTTCTGAAGAAAAAGGTCTGTTGGGTGTGCTGCTATCTGGCTATAGAAAAAATAAAAACATTGTCTGGAAACAGCTACCGGAAAAGCATTTAATGACCTCAGGTTATCTATTTAGAGACTATAACAGCCAGTGAAGTAGTGAAACAGTCCATTCAGTAGTGAAATCATCGCAACGCATTAAGAGTGAGCAGAAATAATTGAGGTCTGGAGGGGCTGAATGCAAGGAATGATTAAAAGAGATACTTATGCATAATGACTTGAGATGGAACATAATAAGTTTCTTGGAGGGTATCTGTAACAAAAGATGGGATTTGTTTAGCATTGCACACTGGGCATAATTAGAAGTAATAGGATTAAATTTATGCATGGAAAAATAATCTGATTATCAGGAATCATTTGCAGCTGTGAAAAACAAGCTGGATCTTCAAAGGGTTAATTGGTGCATCTTCCCTCCAGACATCTTCCTGCCTCAGTGGCTCTAGGGTTGGAGCAAGGTACCATGGTCCTTCTGTGGTACAACCCTTTGGATAGAGCTGTTCAAGAAGGCTCCCTCTTTGCCAGTGAAGTTTAAACTAGTTCCTTTTTTAGGAATGCAATTGTTTTGCTGCAGAAAGGGTGCTATTTAAATGGCCTCTTCCTCCAGCCCTTCAGGGACCACAGAAGGGAGATGTCCCAGGAATGGGATCAGAAGAGGAAGAGCAGAGGTACAGACCTCCTTCGGAAGGAGTCCAACAGACCTTTTTGTCCAGAGTGCTGGTGAAACTGCAGATTTTGATGGGAGGGAGAGTACCCAGTGAAATGAGTCCGCAACAGAATGCCCATGACATGTTTCTATTAGGAGCTGGATCAAAGCTGTTTCTTCTGCTGAAAGACCTGTGGAAGAGGGTAAGACATTTGAAACTAAATGTAATGGTCTCATTAAACTGCTGAGTGATTTTTGTTCACCTAAGAATTATGTTCTTACTGAAAGACATGATTATTTCCAAGACCGCAGGCAATATCCAGATGAAGAGATGTCTGAATCTGTAACAAACCTGAAAGACTTCACTTCGAAGCACACATCCAGACTGACAGCAGAACAATAGCTGCCTGTTTGGTGTGTGCCTGCATGTGTTGATAGTGAAAAATGCAACAGATCACCCTGCACAGCCAGAAGGAGAGAAAAGTGACCATTTTGTGTAAGGAGGAAAAGAACAATGTGTGCCTCTTGGTTTTTCACATCAGGTCTCAAGGTTGTGTCCACGCTGAGCAGTCGAGTGCATCCTACAACCCTCATACATCGCGTTGTCCAAACATTCAAATAATGAACTTCAGCAGACTGCACTAGCTTCAGCCTGGAAGGGTCAGAAAGAGGGGGAGGGATTATTTACTTCAAAGCTCTCATGCTGTCATGAGACTAGAATGTCCCTGGGTCACACATCTGAACCTGGAAGGGTTCTTGAGCACATAAGTTAGGGACAGGCATGAGAGATACTGTTCCTGAGAAGCTGAATACAAACCACTAGAGGCTCTGGAGTGACCGTATGGGCACAGTATCCTTTCTCTCCTGGGTCCCTGCTGCAGTCACAGAATCACAGAACATCAGGGATTGGAAGAGAACTTGAAAGATCATCTAGTCCAATCCCCCTGACACACCACAATCACCTAGAACAAGTCACAGGAACATATCCAGGTGGGTTTTAAACATCTCCACAGAAGGAGACTGTATGACTCCCCCGGGCAGCCTGTTCCAGTGCTCTGTCACCCTCACTGGGAAGAAGTTCATTCTGATATTGATGTGGAACCTCCTGTGTTCCAGCTGACACCCATTGCCCCTTGTCCTATCGCCAGATGACATTGAGAAGAGCCTGGCTTCATCCTCCTGACAGCCACCCTTCAAATATTTATAGACATTAATGAGGTCACCCCTCAGTCTCCTCTTCTGTAAGCTAAAGAGACTCAGGGGTTTGTGGGTTTCATTGCAGCAGAAATCTCCAGCTAGTCTTTCACAACCCATGCTATGTCCTCTGCGAGCAGAGCCCCCATTGTGTGCATTTGCACAAATACTCTTGGTGTTATCTTTCCTTACTGGATTGGGAAAAATATAGACAAGGTCATCTGTCTTCCATAATCACACCACCTCCTTGTCCTCTTCCTAATAATCCAAAGAGATTGAGCTCTCCAACCACTCCATGTAAGGCATTTTCTTTAGTCATTGAACTCCTTTGTTTCCTACAACCTTTCCCATCTTTTCAGAGACTTTTTGAAGGTCATGGTGAGACTGCTTCTTTCACTGATGGAAAGGGAGATGCACAAAAGATGTGACACTTGTGTTACAACAGGAGTGCACTAAGTTAATAGTAATAGCACTAATGATCTCCATCATTAGAATTATCGTGCATTTTCATCCCATGTTTTTTAACAAGGTCAATGTAAAACCAAATGAGACTGTGCAATGAATGGTAGTTTTATACTCATAAATAAGAGGTTAAAGTGTTGGATGCTCACATATAAACATGGTTCCAGTAGGCAGCCCTACTGTAAGGAACAAGCAAAAATAATGAGAAGTCTGAGAAAGTAAGCAATTAGGTTATCCATGACAAGACCACTTCTTGCCTACAGTGTGCCTGAGAGGCCACAGAGCTACTGCTCCCACAGAAACCACATTAGAATTTCATAGCTATAAATGATGCCTAACTAAGAGACAGTTCTTACGTTTGTTATCATCCAATCTCACGTTGTTTCTCTACGATGAGGATCCCCCATATTTTATTGAATCAATATCCCTGAGAGGGTAGCATAGATGAAACCAGCAGGTTTCAAGCAGTAAGAGTCTAGAAGCATTCAGAAGAAAACAAACAGACGGATTTACCTTCTCCTGTGAGGATTCACTTTTAACTCCTAGCAGCATGTTGGATACGTTCTGTTGAATGTTATAAGTAATATTTTTTGATCTACCGCTTCACCTTCTCTGAGGCATATTTTATTTCAGAACAATCTTAGTTTGATACCTTAGAGGTCCTCCTGGCAGATTTCTGAGACAAATGACATCTTTGTCTATTTCCATTAGACATTAAAAAAACCAAACAAAAACCAACAAACCAACTTTCTTGAGTGAAGGACGTTTTTCCTGGGGAGATTCTGGGTGCACCCTCCCTGGAAGACCAGGCTGAATGGGTCTCTGAACAACTGGGTCTAGTGGGAGGTGGCGGAGGAGTCTGGAAGAAGGTGATCTTTAAGGTCTTTTCCAACCTAAACTATTCTGTGATGCTAATTTAATTTAGAGTTTAGGAAAAACTTCATTGAAAGGTCATCAGACATTGGAACAGGCTGCCCAGAGAGGGGGTTGAATCTCTGTCACTGGGTGTGTTTAAAAGTTATGAAGGTCTGGAGATCAGGGATAGGGTACAGTTAATGTAAAGTTTGAACTCAATGATCTTAAAGGTCTTTTCACACCTAAATGATTTTGTGACTCTGTGAAGTACCATCATGAGAATCTAGGGCTAATATTTAATTCAACAACATACTGAAGAGAAAATCTTCCACGTGGTGCTCCAATATTAGGATTTTCACATAGCAGGATATAAAAGTAGTCCTTCAGTCTTGCTGTCTTTTGTTTATTATATTGGATGAGTGTTGGCACCAATTTTACTCCCCCTTCTAATACAATTAGCCTATTTTGCCAGGGTGATTACCTACCCAGTGTAACCCCTTGCTAGCCAGCTTTCAAGAAGAGATGAGTAATGTAAGATTGGAGTTATATTCTGAGTGCCACCAGTACATCACTGCACAGAGAAACCCATACAAAAAAATTCAGAGGCCTGCAGAAACACTTTCTCCAGGAATTGCACCTGAGCAGCCACGGCCAGCTCCTGAAGACACAAAGTCAAAATAATCCTCCCATACCAGTTGCCTCTAAAGCAGCTCTACAAAGTGAATTCTACTACCGCTCATGTCCACTCAATCCTGAACACTGGCTCATACATAAAACCCAAATAAACAAAAAATGAATGGGGAAGAATCAATGTAAGAGTGCCATCTGGTGACATCTGCCACAACCTTATACCATGACAGCTGCTTCTCTGCAGTGCTGAGCAGAAGAGTGTAGGGACAAGAACCATCACAGCACAGGAGTTTGGTAAAAACAGATCCCTTTTCTCTACAAAACTGGTCAATTCCTGTAGGTAGCTCAAAATTGGCAGCTGAGGGTGAAGGTCTTCAGAACTCCAGCCCCAAATGTGTGAATATGGGTGCAAAGTGCCTGTGTAATATTCACGGCCATGCATGCAGATCAATTGTCCATGCAAATGGCTAATTAGGAACATTGGACATAGGGCTGTGATAACTGTACTCAAACTAGACCTGCACTTCCATGCTGAAGGGCTCTGAGAAGCTGTCTCTGTGTCTCTTGCACCAATTTATTTAGATATTAACATCTCGTGGTTATGCAAATGCCTTGTCATGCTTTAATGTTTTGAAACATAATCGTGACAATCTGAACCTGACCTAACATCAGACTGTGCCATAGTAATGTCTCTTCTTGTTCAAAAGAGGTTAATTTCTATCATGGTCCAATTTAATCCACTTTTCTACTGGGAGTTTGCTCTGCTCTGCTTAAGAAAACACAAATTCAGGATGTACATCAGGGGGAATTTGCTTGGAATTGTCTATTATGTGTGAATATTTACACATTGCCTCCACCTGTACAGGCTGCACAAGCCCAGGCTCCTCAATTAAAAAGGCTTTGAGTGGGGCTTTGTCTTTGTTTGCTGATACTGAACTTTATTCAAGCAGATAAGGTTTGAGAGACTTCATAACCTACTAACCATAAGGACCAGTTTCACGTTTTACAGGTAAATAAACTCCTGCAAGAAATCTAGAACAATTATACCAGCTAACTACTTTTTTGGGGAAGTGGCCTTTGTGCTTTGCGCGCTTCTGCCCTTTGGGAAAGATGGCAGAGCACACACGACTATGGTCCCTGGCACGCTTCTAATGGGGGCTGAACAGCACTGGTCCAAATCAACTGCAAATGTGCTTCAGGGATGATTCACAAGAGGCTTTTATCATGCAGCCACTCTTCAGGAGGGCAGTAGGCTTTGTTAGCAAAGGCATGACTCTTCTACACCAGCTTAGAGACGGCACATGGTGAGACCTTTGCAATGTCCAAGCCTTCTGGACCCACAGCAGATGAGTTACTCTGCTGAGAACTGAGTTCAGGTTGCTACCCTCTAACTAAAATTATCTAGGACTTTGAGCTGATCATTCACAGAAACCCAGACTGGCTTGGAAGGGACCTCAGAGATCATCTTCTCCAACCTCCTGCCAGGGTCAGCAATGCCTCTCAATCAGATTTGGTTGCTCAAGGCCTCATCCAGCCTGGCCTTGAACACCTCCAGGGAGGGGGCAGGCACAACTTCTCTGGACAATCAAATGATTCCAGAGTTTCTCCACTCTTGCACTGATGAACTTCTTCAAAGATCCAGTTTGAACCTCCTCTCCTTCAATTTCAAACCATCTTCCCTCATTCCATTGTGGGATTGACTTGAGAAAAGTCCCTCTCCGCCTTCATGTAGCTTCCCTTCAGGTATTGGAAGGTCTAAGGTTCCCTGAAGTCTTCTCTTCCCTAGGCTGAACAACCCCAGCATCCTTACCCTGTCCTCATAGCAAAGGTGCTCCAGCCCTTGGATCATCTTTGTGGCCTCCTCTGGACTTGCTCTGTGTCCTTCGTATGTTTGGGACACCAGAACTGGACATAGTATTCAAGGTCTCACAGACCCCTGCTGGCCACCATTCTCTTGATGCAGCCCAGGACACAACTGGTTTCTGGGATGCAGGAGCTCACAGCTGGCTCCTGTTGAGCTTCTCATCCATCAACACCCCCAAGTCTCTTCAGGGCTACTCTCAAACCACCCTAAACACGGATTGTCACTGTGCCTGAGACTGGCCTGATCCAGATGCAGAACCTTGTACTTTGACTTGGTGAACCTCATCGAAGGTGTCACAACCTGAAATATACTGAAGAAATACAGGTGTCAAAGCTTACAGTCCTTAGACAGTCAAGAGGTAAAAGGAGAATCTGAATCAAACTGCCAAAAAGTCCTGTAGAAAACCAAAGAGCAGCCTCCTGTAACCATAAGTACCCACAAGGCATGGATGCACACCTGATTCATTGTACAGGAGCACCACTACCCAAATCAGAGATAACTTGTGTCAGCAGTCCCAATAGAGAAAGCAACATTCATCCTGAAACCAACCCTTTCAGGAAAGTGACTCACTGTTTTCACAATACAGTTCATGTACAAACAGATAGTTTAGCAAGACTTTGTTGACCTTCCTTACACTGCACACCATCTTCATGGTCCTGCTAGACAAGTTGTGAATCCTTCTTGCTGGACTGTCATAACACAGAATCACACAGAATCACAGAACATCAGGGATTGGAAGAGAACTCGAAAAATCATCTAGTCCAATCCCCCTGACACACCACGACCACCTAGAACAAGTCACACATGAACATATCCAGGTGGGTTTTAAACATCTCCACAGGAGATTCCACAACCCCCCTGGGCAGCCTGTTCCAGTGCTCTGTCACCCTCATTGTGAAGAAGTTCCTTCTCAGGTTGATGTGGAACCTCCTATGTTCCAGCTTACACCCATTGCCCCTGTCCTATTGCTAGATGGCACTGAGAAGAGCCTGGCTCCATCCTCCTGACACCCACCCTTCAAATATTTATAATTAATGAGGTCATCCCTCAGTCTCCTCTTCTGCAAGCTAGAGACCCAGCTCCTTCAGCCCTTCCTCATAAGACAGGTGTTTCACTTCCTTCATCATCCTCATTGCTCTGCATTCGACTCTGTCCAGCAGCTCTGTGTCCTTCTTGAAGTGAGGTGCCCAGAACTGGACACAATACTCCAGATGTCTCACCAGGGCAGAGTAGAGGGGGAGAAGAACCTCTCTCAGTCTGCTAACCACCCCACTTCTGATCCACCCCAGGATGCTGTTGGCCCTCATGGTCATCCTGCTGTCGGCCCTCTTGGTCATCCTGCTGTCCACCAGGACCCCCAGGTCCCTTTCTCCTACACTGCTGTCCAACAGTTCAGTCCCCAGCCTATACTGGTACCTGGGATTGCTCTTGTCCAGATGCAAGACTCTACACTTAATCTTGTTATATTTCATTAAATTTCTCCCCGCCCAGCTCTCTAGCCCATCCAGGTACCGCTAAATGGCAGCACAGCCTGCTGGGGTGTCGGCCATACCTCCCAGCTGCAAGGATGCTGTGGGAGATCATGTCAAATGTTTTACTGAAGTCAAACTAGACTATGTCCACTGCTTTACCATCATCTATCCACCTGCTCATGCCCTCAGAAAAGGCTATCAGGTCAAGCATGACTTACCTTTGGTGAAGCCACGCTGACTGTCCATAATAACCCTCCTGTCCTTGATGTGGCTGGAGACAGCATCAAGGACAAATTGTTCCATCATCTTTCCTGGGATGGAGGTGAGCCTGACCAGTGTATAATTACTTGGGTCCTTCTTTTTGAAGATTGGAATGACATTTGCTGTCCTCCAGTCCCCACGCACCTCTCCTGATCCCCATGACTTAGAAAAAGGTGACGGAGAGTGGCTTAGCAATGATTTCTGCCATCTCGCTTAGCATGGGCAGGTGCATCCTATCTGGACCCATGGATTTGTCCAATTTGCTCAACTTATCCCTAACCCAGTCCTCATCAACCAAGGCAGGCTCGTCTCTTGCCTCGACTTCCTCTGGAGTCTCAGCAGTCTGGGGCTTGATATCAGGACAACTCCCAGAAGTATAGACAGAAGCAAAGAAGGTGTTGAGTATCTCTACTTTCTCTGTATCCTCTGTCCCCAGGGCACCCACCTCATTCAGCAGGCATTCTACGTTACCTCTAGTTTTCGTTTTACCTGCAATGTATTTGAAGAAGCCCTTTTTGTTGCCCTTGACCTCTCTTGCAAGGTTTAATTCCAAGGAGGCCTTGGCTTTCCTAGTTGCATCCCTACATTCTCTCACCAGAGCCTTATAATCCCCCCAAGAGGCCATTTCCTCCCTTCCATGATCTATAGACATTCTTCTTCCTCTTCAGTTTGCCCAGCAGCTCCCTTTTTAACCACACAGTTCATGCAGAACTGAGGAGGGGTCTGATGGCAGACTGCAACACTGCCCATTCTACCCTGCCAGATTTTTAGGCAGTTCAGTAACTCTGAGAGTTGCAGCAGCCTCTGCCCAGAGCCCTTCAAACTCCATGAAGTTGAAGTTCACTGCTGCTAGTTCCATTGCCTTGCAGAAGGCTCCTCATCCCACTTGGCAGTTTGTGCTGAGCTGCAAGCACTGCTTGGTCCTCCCACCATCTTCCCTTCTCCCAGGCACACAGCAGTCTCAGCAAATCTCTCCCAGAGCAGGTTATCTCTTAACAGGTATGGAAGCAACCTCCCTACAAGGGATTTCTGTCTGAAACTGCTTTCCTGTTAAAGGGATATCAGTGTGTGAACCAGGGACAGGCAGCAGCACAGCAGTCCCCTCCCACGAGTTTGTGTGGCTTCATCTCTATCACACCAGCTGCAGTTATTCACTGTTAGTGTCACTCACCCCCCATTCACCACACAGATTTTGACAGAGATCTATCTTGGCCGTTATCTCTAGGCATTTTCCTCTGGACTAATTTAGCCTTTCTATCACTAAGTTTTGTTAATGATGATAAACAACGTGGTATACTGGCTGAAATGGATTTCTGTCACTCTGGAAAATTTAGGACACAGGGATCTGCAAAATATGACCTCAATTTAAGTCCATCATTTTCTCCTCCTGGAATTGCTCAGCTGGAATAAATATCATTACCCAGACCAGAGAGACTGGCTGAGTGAGTAGATTGCAGCACATGTACCTGGAGTGCAAAAAAGGCAGCTAAAAAATCCTACCTCTGTGACAGGAATTGTGAAAAATGGAACCAGTATTCCCGGAGGTCCAGTGAGGACCTTGGAAAGTGGCTGCCTGAAAGCTGACCTTTTTTTTTTTCTCTTTCATCTCAGAAGGATGTAATGATTGGCCAGCGAAGTGGCACTGACAAAACATTCATTGAAATGAATTATTTTCCAGGAAAAAAACAAACCGCAAACTCAGCCGTTGCTGCCTTCCCACCACGTTGGCTTGAACAGAAATATTTCTGCAAGATCATGCAATGGTGCTGGGTCAGCAGTGTGTAAAGACACAACTTCATTTTTCCTGAGAAGAAAGTTTTTTTTATAGAAACAGGGTGGCAGTGAAGAGTTTGGTCACAGGCTCAATAGAAGTGCAAAGAAGAGGGGGGAAAGTCTTCTCTCACAAGTTCATGATGCAGTTGTGCCAAAGGTTCAACCAGCACTATGGGTGACAGCAAAGGCACCTGGCCACCCAACCCAGCAGGTGTGCACTGAAGAGCCAGGACTTCATCCAGGGAAAACCCCCAGTAATCAAGCAATCTCTGTCAGGGATTCAGTGTCTACTTTGGAACACAATCATCATGCAAGAGGGATTGTGCAGAGGGTAGGAGGGAGCTGGTGGAGGTACATACAGAGAGCATGGAGATGGGGATGGGGAGTGCACTCAAACTGAGTGGGAAATGAGAGCAGTTCAGGAAACCAGTTGAGTCAGGAGCCTTCAACAGCAAAAAGTTTTGCAAGTGCTGAGATGAAAGGGTAGGCAACCCCTCTAGAGTGAGGAGGAGGTTGTCAGGGAGAAATGTCACAGGCTATTAGCCTCTGCAGAGCAGAGGGAGAAAAGAGCCACTGGCATTTGTATTACAGGACAGGGTCAATAGGAACAACCTGAAAATGAAGTGTCTCTACCACGTCCATGATTTTCAATCACCAGAAAAGTTATGAAATTTCAGTTCCTACACTCTCCTTGTGAAAGTTTCGGTCTCTTCTAAAGACTGGGACAGAGAGGTCAAGCATGAAGTAGTCATTTTGTGAAAAAATGTTTTCTCAGTAATAACTATTTTTTACCTAGGCTTTATAGGTAGTTTGTGTGAGTTCATTCTCGTGGGTACTGGTTGACCTTAGGCTAAGGGCTTATGGGAGAGCATCTGGTACACAAGACAACACACATTGTATGTGCATATGTAGTTTTGGTCTGCATATTGGGTTTTGGTCTGTTTTGCACACATGGCCCATGGCAATTGTGGAGAGATACTGGCATACTTCAAGTATTTTTACATTTTCTTTGCTAACAAACTTGACGCCTCCTGCTCTTTCTTGGTCTACAGAAAGTTTGCTCCCAGCCAGAGGGGAGGCTTTGTTTGAAACCTATGAAGAGTACTGGGAAAACAATTTTGTGGCATAATCTCCTCTTGGTATAGGCTGTAACTGTTTACAGCCATATACATCTGTCTCAGACCATCATTTTTCTTCATGGACTGCATCTCAGAACTGTGCAAGTCAGAGAGAGATGTGCAGTTGGAGGGGTGGGAGCTTCCTTTTTTATTGTAATAAGCTCCCCTGAACTGTCTCACTAACTCGTACATAAATGTGATGTATTTCTTAGGAGACTGTCTATGCACTGAAAATCATCTTGAGTTTGGTGAGGTCTTGCTAATTTTTCTCTGAGCAGATGTGGTGGTGTCTGAAGGCCCGGCTGTACATCACCAATTTGGATACTTTTGCAGAGTTTTGGGGTTTATGAAGCATGCAAATGGGCTTTTTGTAAGAAATAAGTTTCAAGATACCATTTTCATACATCGCTTCAGTACAAGAATCTGCTAGAAAAGCATTCTCTTGGAGGGTAGTAGTTGTTAGATCTGCCAGGAAGAGTGAGAAACCAAGTCTTTGGACCAGGGACTATATGGGCTCTCACATATGGGCTCTAAACACATGGAATGAGATGTCATGACGAATGGAATCCACAAATACAGTAACCGGGATTGGGAAACCCAGCATTAATTTCTCAATCCCAATCTTGCTCTTACACCTGGTGCATGACTACACAACCTGACACGGTCCAGGTGATAAAAAAATGGACAAGAAATAATCCCAGTTCTGGTTCACAACGTGACACCTGTCTGTGACACTGCTGACTCTCCCTTTCCCCTTTCCTCTGGCCTCTAACCTTCTGATGGTGTCAGCTACAGAAGCCTGCAGATGTTTTCTTGCATTGGAATCCCAAAGAGCTCATTGGAAGCTCAGAGCTTGTAGTTCGTTCATGTAATGGAAGATTCATCTTGGCATCTACGGCTAAGAAGCAGTCAGACTGGAAGAAGCTGCTGCCATAAGTTATATTTGCAAAACTCTGCAGTCATCTATTGGTTTCGGAATCACTTGTGGGCTTTTCACTCTTTAAATTACTATATGGAGGGTTATCTTTCCTGTCAGTAATCCCGTCAGGAAGAATGAACCAAAAGTCAGAGCATTGATCTAGTACGTGATAAAAGCAAGGAGAAACTTAAATCGTACAAATCTTTTGCTACGGATGTTAGACTCAATTCCCTGTTGTAGGCAAAGGGAACACCCAACACATATGGAGCTAAGAACGCACTGGTAGTGTAATTAATGTTTTGACAGCCTAACAGTCCAAATTACCTAATTATTACAGGAAAGCCTCATTAACAACATGGTTTAACTCATTGTTTGTAAACTTCATGATATATGCCCCTTTTTTTCTGGTGCTGTGCCCACCCATGCTGCATCCTTGGACCAGGCTGCCCAGGGAGGGGGCTGAATTGCCATCCCTGGGAGTGTTTCACAGTCAGGGAGATCTGGAGCTCAGGGACAGAGTTTAGCTGTGGCTTGGGACAGTTGGGCTCACAGATGGTCTCAATGATCTTAAAGGTCTTTTTCAACCTAAATAATTCTATGACCTACTGACCTGTAAGGCCAATGGGGAGACTGTGACAGAGAAGCAGTGTCCTGAGCCCTTTGCAGGGATGAGTCTGGTATTCTAGGTGGAGTTTCTTTCTTCTCCCACATGGTTGTCCCGCCGGGGGCTGGTGCGAGGCGCATTCTTGCAGCTGATCAAATAAAGTGCCTTCATTGTAATCTCCTAATACCTAAAGGTTTGATGTTGGTAAGGAATCCATTTTATACAACAAGCTTTCTGAGCACATGCTGGGTGGAGATGCAAAGATTGAAGTTATTCTAACCAAGATGTGGGCTGGAAACTCCTTTTATGCAGGCAGAATTACTGCTGGGGTCCTGAGTGCACCAACTGGCTTCTGCAGCTTGCTCTTGGTCCAACCTCGAATGAGACCTGGAAGTAGCCTTAGTGGTGACCCTCTTTGGACTCAGAGCTCTGCAGTGAAGCTTTGCTGTAGCCCACCTGTGATTACCGGTCTTGATCTCTCTCTCTCCTTTCTGGATTGACAGTGAACCTGTCATGTCACTGCAAGTTTTTTGGCCATCTCTGGGCTTTCTGCTGATCACAGTTACTGCTGTCAACTCTGTCCTTCTCTGCTTGCTTATGTGCTGTGTGTCCGCATTAGTTGTAGTACAGCTACTGCCCCTACCTGCCTTGCAATCCTTGGCTCCTGGCTCACCCCAGAGTGCCCAGTAGCCCACCAGTACAACAATGATGTGACTGCTAATCAGAAGTGGCTAAACACCAGTTTCTTGGACTTCATCAGCCCTTGGGTTCAGCTGTTGCCCTGATTAACTAGCTGCAAGCTATGCAACAAAGAAATCTAATTCCAGCAGGCTGAAAACTTGTGTTTGAGGAAGAAATTCCTCTCTGTGAGGGTGCTGAGACACTGGAACATGTTGCCCAGGTAGGTTGTGGATGCCCCATCACTGGAAGTGTTCAAGGCCAGGTTAAATGGGGCTCTGGACATCCTGGTCTGTTGAGAGGGGTCACTGCCCATGGTAGGGGGTTGGGACTAGATGGTCTCTCCCAGCCTAAACCATTCTATGATTTACGAATTTTGCCTGTGCCATTTACAGCATGTCCTGTGCAGGACCATTAGATTTGAGGGAAAGTAAGAATGCCTCATACTCTACTCCTGGAGGCAAGAAGCTGTAGGCAATACAGGACTGCTCAGGGCCCTTCAAGGGCTGGGCCATCAGGCTCATTGTTCTGTAGGGAAAAGATGCACTGTGAGTCCCAAGGGAAGGATTTAAATGGGAAACCAGATTAGCAGAAAGGGTTTAAAGGCGTGGATGGTGATACAAGTTTCAGAGGCAAGATCCAAAGAGTGCTCATCAGGCTGAGGGAAAGAGCAGACATTTTTGTATAAAAGGATTTGCATTATCAGAGTGGGAGTAGTGATTCGGTTTCAAGTGCGCAACACATCTATACATATGCATATGGAGGGGGAGGTGTCAGCACTGAAATAAAGCCAGTCTAACAGATGGGTCAGGATGGCTGGGTCAGTTTATTTGCAGATGATGAAACAGCAGCAGCATCTGCCCTGATGTGCTGCTTAATGGGGCAGATTTAATGACCAGAGCCTTCAAGCTGCCCAATTGGTATCTCTTGGACACAAAGACAGGCAGGCAACTTTTGCCAGTGAAGAGATGGCTCAGAAATAGCAGAGCTTTCTCTCAGTTTCTGGTCTTGGAAGCCCACAATGGCTAGAAACACAACTTGCTAAAAATGTTCTATGCTGCATTAAGTGAAGGGATGTGCTCAGCATGCGCCAGGCATTGCACTGTTTTAGTACAGTCCTTTAGTACAATTCCTTAGTAGAGAAAGGAGGTTTAGTAGAGGGGATTGATCTCTTCTCCCAAGGCACTAGCGAGAGAATGAGAAGAAACAGCCTCAAATTGTGCCAGAGGAAGTTTAGCTTGGACATTAGGAAAAGATTTCTTCCCTGAAAGAGTGGTCAGGGATTGGTCAGAAAAATGTGGAGTCGCCATGCCTGGGGGGATTCAAAAAAACAAGTAGACATGTCCCTCAGGACAGGTTTTAGTAGGCAGGGTGAGACTGGGTTGAACTTGATGATCATAGAATCAATCATAGAATCATAGAATCATAGAATCATAGAATCATTAGGGATTGGAAGGGACCTCAAAGGATCATCTAGTCCAATCCCCCTGACACAGCACGATCACATAGACCAAGTCGCACAGGAACACATCCCAGAGGGTCTTAAACCTCACCACAGAAGGAGACTCCATAATCTCCCTGGGCAGCCCATTGCAGTGCTCTGTCGCCCACACTATGAAGAAGTTTCTTCTCATACTTATGTGGAACCTCCTATGTTCCAGCTCATACCCATTGCCCCTTGTTCTATTACTGGATGACACTGAGAAGAGCCTGGCTCCATCCTCCTGACACCCACCCTTCACATATTTATAGACATTAATGAGGTCACTGCTCAGTCTCCTCTTCTCCAAGCTAAAGAGACCCAGCTCCCTCAGCCTTTCCTCATAAGGGAGGTGTTTCACTTCTTTCATCATTCTCGTTGCTCTACGCTGGACTGTCTCCAGCAGCTCCATGTCCCTCTTGAGCTGAGGGGCCCTGAACTGGACACAATACTCCAGATGTGGTCTCACTAGTGCAGAGTAGAGGTGCAGAAGAACCTCTCTTGATCTGCTAATCATCCCCCTTCTGATCCACCCCAGGATGCTGTTGGCCCTCTTGGCCACAAGAGCACACTGCTGGCTCATGGTCATCCTGTTGTCCACCAGGACTTGGAAGTCTCTTCCAAACTTAGTTATTCCACGAGCCTATGATTCTATGCCTCTGTGAAAATTTTACTGCAGATAAATAGCTTTTATTTGCCTATGAAGCTACTCACACTGGAGATACTAAATGTAGTATGATTATCACACTAGCATTGTTGCTGGTCCTCTGAGATCTGACACCCTTCTCCATCCAGTTCAATCTTTCCTATCCCTGTGGATGCTCAACAGACCTTTGCAACCCCAAACTGCTGGGCAGGGCAACCTCCTTTATTTGCTTTATGCACCTTTGCTCCTCCTGCAACTTTTATCAACCGCTTTGATGCCTTTCCTCCCTGATATCCACACTGAGATCATTGTGCACAATGGGAGCTGCTGCATGGGCTAGCAGGCTCCTTATGGATTTCCTTAATTTATCAGGTGTACTACTGCCCTGGCATTAGCTTTAGTTTTCATTTCTTATCAGCTGACTGTGTCTCAGGTGTTTTCACACAGTTATCAGAGTACTCTGGAGCAAGCACAGTTCCATCCACTTCTGCTAAAAGGTGTAGCAGAAGATAAATACCAGACCCTTCGGTGCTAATCGAAATAATAATTTTCTAGGGCATGATTAAATCTTCAGGGCAACTCAGATAAATGGCTCCAGCAGTGACTCCTTTTCTCCCTGACTCCTTATAGGAACCTAACTCATATAATCATGGAATTTTGTAATTTGGAAAAGACCTTCAAGACCATTGAGTCCAATCATCAACCCAACTGTCCCAAGGCCACTGCTGAATCACATCCCTAGGCTCCAGAACTACATGACTTGGATTAAGACCTTTGTACTGTAGTTATTCCTACCCAGTGTCTGCCTTTGGTGTTCAGAAACAGACTGGAGTGAGACCATTCTGGAAGATTATGTCTGTGTGCCTCATGCTGAAGAAGGCTGGTGGTGCCAAGAGCAGAGCCCCAGCATGGGTTAGCCAGGGAATTGCTCATGCCTTGGGGCCACGTGGAGAAACTGGGTGGCTGGCAATAGGAGTCTGCCCTATGGGGAAAGCATCAGGGACCAGCACTGCATCCAGACATGAAGAGAAGGAAAATAAATCAGGCAAGGCAAGACTGAGGAATCTGTCGTGCACGCCTGATAAGCACTTCTAATAACTTCTCTAATAGAGAATTCTTTTTTATTTTATTTAATAAAAGATCTCTGTCTCTGGGCCGCGGTAACCTCATCAAACCCTGGAGTGGTGCACGGAGGGAACTGCTGTGGGTCAGTGTATGGGAAAATCAAACTGCATATCCCTGATGGAGCCGCACAGTACGGCTGACAGCTAACAAGAAATTAATTTGGAATGCTTTTACTGCTTGTTTGCTTGCTTGTCATCCTCACTGTTGCTGTAGCTTCCTCTTGGTTTAATTTTTCATATTCTCCCAGCTCATTATGTAATTTATGCAATGTTTTATCTTTGCTTTCCACAAGGTCCAAGCCCTGCATCCACTTCTGCAGCTTCCGTGAAGGTAGATGTAGGGAGCGGGAAGCCCCTAAGAGTGGATGTTTTGGGATTTGCTTGTTGGACTAAAAACACTAAATTGTGACCTTCTTACATCTTAAAGGTGCAGGAAGTAGCAGCCAGGGAAAATGGAACTTAAAAGTGTTATTAAAAAGAATAAATCTTGAAATTAATCTGGGATTCTTGTCTCTGAATTCTAGATGCTAGCAGCACTTGAGCAGTCTCTTTGGGAAAAATACCATTTCCCTTTATCTCTGCCAAGTGCTGTTATCAATAAATACAGGAAATACAAGCTGGGATGGTAGTGGATGCTGTAACGGAGCATGTGCAGAGTGTCCCAAGAAAGCCTTTTGTTAGGATCTTGCTAGGAAAATGGTCAGGGAAAGTCAGTGAAAGGCAATCCCATACTAGCAGAATTACCTCTGACTCATAGCTGACACATTGCAGCTTAAAAACACTTATCTGCAGCAATATAAAACAGGAGAGCTCCTCATCGCACCTTGCACAGGGCTGGGAAGAGGTAGCAGCAAGCACACCCATGTGTCACAGCTCACACAGCGATAAGAACACTCTGCCTCTGCTCTCCTCTCTAGGGCCCTGGTTTTCCACAGTATTGGGGCCACTCTGCTGAAGCCCAACCGTTGCAGAGGTAAGAAGAAGAAAGAGAAAAGATTTCGTTTTCCTTTCCTTGCAACACATTGCAGCCTTTTCCCCCATCAGCCACAGGACCTAGAGTGCTTAGATCCTTTAAAGGAAGGAATTTCTGAGTTCATGTACCCAAAGGAGTTACTAAACTTAAGAAGAGTTACTAAATTAAGAAGAGGGACATCAGTAGATATCTACAAGCCAGAAAGCTTTCTTGTACAATTTTGATGCAAAATCTGCTCTTGGTTTGAGTAATGATGAAATCTCATGTATGCTCAGGTATTTTGTATTCTAGAATCATAGGGTTGGAAGGGACACCCAAAGGCCATCTAGTCCAACCCACCTACAACAAGCAGGGCCATCACTCACCAGATCAGGTTGCCCAGAGCCCCATCCAGCCTGACTTTGAATGGCTCCAAGGATGGGGCATCTATCCCATCTCCAGGCAGCCTGTTCCAGGGGTCCACAACCCTCAGATTCAACAACTTGTTCCTCCCGTTCAGCCTCATTCTGCCCTTTTCCAGCTTCAAGCCACAACCTGTCATCCTATCATTCCCTGCCCTTGCAAACAGCCCTCTCCAGCCTTCAGACACCCACTTTTAGAGGTTCGAAGGTTGCTATCAGGTCCCCTCAGAGTCTTCTCCTCTTTAGTCTCAACAACCCCAAATTCCTCTGCCTGTCCCTGCAGCAGTGGCCTCCTCTGGACCCGCTCCATCAGGTCCCTGTCCTTCCCTCACTGAGGCTCAAGCTTGATGCAGGACTCCAGGTGAGGTCTCACCAGGGCAGAGCAGAAAGGCAGAATCTTCTGTCTTGATCTGCTGGCCATGCTGTTTTTGATGCAGCCCAGGATGTTGGTGGCCTTCTGGGCTGGAATTGCACACTGGTGGCTCCTTTTCAGCTTCTCATCCACCAACACACATAAGTCCTTTCTCAGAGGGCTGCTCTCCAGCAGATCTTCCGTCAGCCTGCATTGATACTGCTTGTTGTCCCGGCCCAGAGGCAGGACCCCACACTTGGCTTTGTTGAACCTCATGAAGTTCCCCTGGGCCCATTTCTCCACCCTGTCCAGATCCCTTGGGATGACCTCCTGTCCCTGTGGCCTACTGACTGCACCATCCAGCTTGATGTCATCTGCAGACTTGTTGAGGGTGCAGAATGGATTTAGAGCAAAATGGATTGGAAAAAGGAGTTCATGCACTGAGAATTTGCAGATGCATCTGAAAATGGGGAGGAAGATGATGTCTGGATGGACTAAATGATCTCTAGAGGTCCCTTCCAAGCCCTGCCATTCTATGGAGGATGTGTGTGTGTACTGGAGGTGAGTACCAGGAATCAGGTAATGCATCTGCAATGAAAACTGTGTGATTCCAACATCCCTCCTGCCTCTTGGATATATTCTCCCCATACAGCAGCAGGTTTACCCTGTCTGTCTGTTTGAACAGATCTCCTAGGCCTGGATAACAGGAAAAGCTTTTCCCTTGATTGGTGAAACACTATCACCTAACACCAAACTTTTTCCTTCGACTCAGTTAGCAAAGCCTCGGATGAGTAGCAGGTAGCAAAGGCTAAACCTCTCCAGATGAAGTGAATTCCCCTGCACCAACATGGTACAGACCTCCCTGCCCTTAAACACAAATGGCAGAGTTTCTCCACATGCATTCTGCATGGGAAAGGACACACATCTCATTAAACCCAGTCAATCTTCCTGGCGCCCTTTCCTTCCAACTATCTCAGCTCTTCTGAAATGTATTGATCAGTGCTGCTGAGCCCCGGACAAAGGTCAGGTTGCAGGGCTTGTCTGCTTTGATCTGAAGGCTTTTTTTGAGTAGGCACTGCAGCTGCCCTTGCTGTACTCTCAGCAGAATGGGTTGCATGTACCCTCTCTGACAAAGACCCCTCACTGCTCATCTGAGACACAGGTAAAGCATTTAGTGTAGAATCACAGACTGGTGGGGGTGGGAAGGGACCTCTGGAGATCATCCAGTCCATCCCCTCTCAGAGCAGGATCCCCTAGAGCAGATCACACAGGAATAGCCCAGGAGGGTCTGGGATGTCTCCAGAGCAGAGAACCCACAACCTCTTCTAGCAGCCTGAGCCAGGGCTCTGCTGCCCTCACAGAGAAAAAGCTTTTCGTTCTGTTCAAATTCAACCTCCTGTCTGTGCCCAGTATCCCTTCTTCTGTCACTGGGCACCACCAAGAAGAGCCTGGTCCCATCCTCCAGACCCTTTAGATAGTTATAAGCAGTGAAGAGGTCTGCCCTCACTCTCCTCTCCAGGCTGAACAGCCCCAGCTCTCTCAGCCTCTCTTTGTAAGGCAGATGTTCCAGCTCCTTGAGCATCTCCATGGCTCTGTGCTGGGCTCTCTCCAGCTCACATTCCCCCTTGAACTGGAGCCCAGAACTGGAAGCAGTATTCCAGATGAGGCTTCACAAGGACCAGTCCTAAGTTTACAGCCATCTCTTCAATAGACCCGTGGGTTTGGAGGGAGACACCACAGCCGGTGGATCCAGGGATTTTCTCTGCCAGCCTCAGCCGTGTGCTTCACGCTGGAAGGTGAGGAACACATTCTGCTGTATGGGAAAATGTGGAGAAAACTGGTTTGTGTCTGGTAACGCTAGAGGCAGGGAACCCTTGGGGAACTCCTGGCTTACATCAAGGGGATAATGTGACACAGCTTCTCTGTGGGGTTTATCTTCCCATGCTGCACCGATGCAGGGTGAAAACTCTTCCTGGCCTATCCAACCCAGTTCTTCCTTATGGGATCTAAAATATTATTATATATGGATATGTATCTAAATCTTAAAATCACTCAAGCCTTGCATCCTGAATTAGAAAGTTATTTACATTTCTAGAAGTTAGGGTTCCCATGACAAACTCAGGCCCAAGCAAAGCAGCTTCCAGGCCTTTTCCCATGCAGGAGGCTCTCAGACTCATAAATATCAACAGCAAAAGCTTTCTCTAATATTTATCTTTATCCCGCCTTTTTTATTATTAGATTGATGGAATGTAGTCTTCTGCCTCCACTGTACTTACTAGTCTTCCTCTCTGGGGCAAGACTATTCCTCCTAACCTTCCCTTCATGTATATTCAGATCCTTTTAATGAACGTTGGCAAAAATGGGCACTTCTGCCCCACCACCACTGGGATAAAGCTGTTCTCTGCCTCCACCTGTCTGCCAGGACCATTTAAAATCTCAAATAATGGAAAATGTCACACGGTTTTCCCCTGGCTTAGGAGAAACAACCCACTGGCTTGGTCCTTACCTGGAAGTTCATTTCCTGGCTTTTCTGTGACCCTTTGGGCAAAAATTTATGCCACAAGTTCTTGGTTTAGCTTTCACTAGCTTATCAGCCTCACAGTGCTCCCCTCACTCATGCTGCACAGTGAGATCAGGAGCACTGACAGTTGGGCACTGACATCATCAGCTAATAATCACCTGCCTATCCTGTAAAACTGGACATGCGTGTTGTAGAAATTTAGGGCAAGGAGCAGAGCTAAATCAGGCAAGGATAAAGAGTCTGGACTCCAGGAACTATCAATCCAGTGAGTGACACCTGCAAATTAGCCAGTGTGGCCCAAAGGCAACACCAGTGACAACGAGAGGAGCCCTGCCAAGCCCATACCCCACTCCCTTGGCACACTTTCAGCACATCTCTTTAGACAGGATTGTGATAAATGAATAAAGGCATTTCTTTTCTCCTAAGAGCCTGGCAAATGAACATTCATGGGGGTATTTAACTCTAAAGCTTTACCAAAAATCACATCCTGGCACGGCCTTGTTCCCAAAATCTTCCTTGTGAATTTGTCTATCAGGGAAGTTGCCTGCATCACCCCTCCCCTGGTACCTTCTCAGTGCAGAGACCAGGTTATTTCTCTTCTCCTTCAGAGAGGCTGCCATAGGAGGGAAGAATTGCCTGAAGGGGTCAGTCTCTTCTCCTGTTACTTGTGACAGGACAAGAGGAAATGGCCTCAAGTTGCCCCAGAGGAGGTTTAGATTTGACCACAGAGTGGTCAGGGGCTGGAACAGGCTGCCCAGGGATGGAGGGAGTCAAGTCCCTGGAGGGGCTAAAAAAATTAGATATGGTGGATGAGTGGGCAGGGTGGAGTTGGGATGATGGTTGGATTTCATGATCTTGGAGTTCTCTTCCAACTTCAATGATTCTGTGATTCCACGGAGTGGAATATTTTCCTCTCAAGTGTGTGAGTGTGTGTTTGTGTGTTAAATCCTTTGGTATTTTGTTGGCTTTTTTCTCTCCCCGTGCATTGAAAGCTGATAGGGAATAAAAGCCCTTTGTGTACAGAAACATCACACTAGGGCTCTAAGGGGATCCCCTCGGATAAAAGGTAGCAGAGAAATGTAAATATATTCCTTGGATGAGCCCTCTGGTTTAGCATGTGGATTTTTCAATTGCATTTCCTTGGCAAAGTCCCCAGCCCAGGCTCTCTGATTACACTAATTCACACGTAATCTCTCTGAGACACTCTGTACAAGGGTGGGAGATCCCACCGAGCACCGCCTGCTCCCAGCTCCTGTTTGCTTACCCTGAGCAGTGTCCTTCAGAGCGATTCTGCTGCATGGGCAGGGCAGGTGGGGTTCAGTGGGGAGTGCGCTGGGTTTTGCAAGCTGCCCCCTAACTATTCAGGGGAAATAAAACAGAATTGTTTTTCTGTTTGTTCTTGTCTGCAATACAAACTGAACTTTAAGCAAATAAACAAAGCTGACCATTATGTAATCTGCTTTTTATTCAGCATCTGCGTTTCAGAATGCAAATCTCGGGAAGGCTTTGATTACAGAAACTGGGACACTTGCAACCTTGACAACAATTTCAGACGTGAGCTGAATGCCAGGCAGAGGAGTGCGAGCAGATATAGGGTCCCAGGGGCCTCTTCAACAATCCCTCTGGGACCTCAAACTCCTGTGGTTATTTGGGTACAGACCTGCTGGAAACGACTGCTTGAATGATGTTATGCACTTATATTTTAATGAACAGAGCAGATTAAACCACAGCTCCCATTCTGCCTCTACGGAATGTACTCAGAGCATCTACCATGTGTGAGCTTCCACCTTCAGCAGGACTAACCCATATTCTGACAGGTAACCCATACTCTATATAAAACCCATATTCTGTACAAAAATGATATTTTAGGTCTAGCCATAAAATGTAAATATACAGCTCTCCTATCCTCTACCTGACCCAATCACACTGGAGTTACCTCGGGCAAGCTCTCAGGATCGTCCTGCTGAGGACAGAGCAATGTCTCATCCTATTTTGTGGTTTCTTCCTCTGCTCCAGAACTTGGTATCAGCTGGCAAAGTGCTTTTACCAGCACTCTTTTCCACTTTCCCCTGTATTGTGTAATTAACAGATGTCATCCATCACCTCTGTACCCAACATCTATCATGATTTAAAATGAGCATGGCCTTACACATCAGCACCACATACATCAGCAGCTGCTGATCAAGGGGAAATGTACATCCAGCTTTGGGAAGGGTCTACAGGCAAACCCAGATTACAGGGATTAGGCACGGAACTGTTTCACACACTGCATTATCCCTGGACATAACTTAATCCCATTTCCTGAAGTAGGTGAGCTGAAGCTGTGCCCTGTAGATGTTTGCCTCCACTCTAGGGATAACTCCAATTTCTGCGCACTGCAATGAATCGCGTACAGGACACTGCAACGACCTTGCATCTGCCCGGCCATATGTGATATTGAGCCAGACGTCACACTGTCCCAGCGCCTGTGGTACTCAAGGAAAAGAACTACACTTCTCTTGTGGTGTCCAATCAGCATAAGAAAACCCTTCCGGGCTATTCAGAAACCAGCTGATCCTGAAACTTTTCACCACAAAGTGCTGTTCTTAGTGCAGCCACAAACACCTTTATTTCTTCTTCTCTTCTTACTCTAATTATTCCCATTCTGCTCTAAACCCAGATGTGAGTCTGCCAGTACAGCTCTCATCTGCAGAACCTCAGTGATGAGCAGTCATTAAGAATAACATCTCTGCAGTGTCTTCCTATCCTGAGCACCTTTCCCAAATGCCACTGTGTGTTGCCAGCTGTGCGTGCAGATCATGTGTGTTCCCACTCTTCTCCTCCCTGAAGGCAGGTCCATATCCATCCCTGGATCAATGTGGGCATCTCTAATTCATGGCGGCTTCTAGATCCAGATGCTGACTTTTCTGCACCCTTTACTCTTCTCTTTCATGGAGCTGTCATTTTGTTCTTGTACCTTCTGGTGTCCTTTCCCCATATTCTGACATTTCAGCTGGCACCTGTTCGAGGTTCTACTGCTGCTTTGTCATCGCTTCTCTTCTGCTTCCTCACTTTGGCCCCTGGCTTTTTCTTTCCAGCCTTGTATTTGCAGCACAAAATACCCCACATAGCTCCTCTGGAAGAACAGTCTAGGGCTCCTGATTTCAGCTTTGCTTCTGACAGAGCATGAGCTCTCTTCCTGCCAGGGACATACACAGTTCACCCTGTGGGGTCCCTGTTATCTGCATCAGGGAGCAGTAGAGCCGCTCTTTTATATGCATTTAGCTCTAATTTTGTTTGCAAGAGCTTCGTTATGTAGCTGTAGCGGGTGGAGAAGAGAAGGCTCCAGGGGGACATTAGAGAAGCTTCCAGAATCTGAAGAGGCTCCAGGAAAGCTCCATCTCTGGAAGTGTCAAGGCCAGGTTGGGTAGGGCTCTGGGCAACATGGTCTGGTGAGAGGTGTCGCTGCACATGGCAGGAGTTGGGACTAGGTGAGCTCTGAGATCCCAGCCTAAGCCGTAGGGCACACNAAATGCGAGTCCTCCCCTACCTGTAAGTCAAGTCTGATCTTTTTACCTAGCATCAGATGTAGTGACAAGCAGGAAAATTATGTTTGCTGGGCTGTTGATTCACACATCCCCTTCGGTATTGAGAGACCTGTTTCTTTTGCACAACCTGAAAGCAAGGAGCCTGTTGTGGCCTTTAGGTCCCAACTTATTTGTTGGTATCTTTCATTTTACCTTAATGAGACCCTCCGTGAATGGAGGCTGTAGTCAGGCTGGGCCTATTCTTCTTCTTCAGCCACAAGAGTGATGGCTAATGAGAACACAATCCCAAGGAGAAGGGCTTGAGGGTGTTGGCAGATAAGAAGGTAAACATGAGCCAGGAGTATCTGAGTGCAGCCCAGAAGGCCAACCATAGCCTGGGCTAGACCAAAAGAAGTGTCACCAGCAGGTCAGGAAGGCACTCTCCCCCCTCTGCTCTGCTTTTGAGACCTCACCTGGAGTCCAGTTCTGGAGCCCCCAGTACACTAAGGACATGGAATGGCTGGAATGACACCTGAGGATGGACATGAGGATGATTAGAGGTCTTCAGCACCTGTGCTGTGGGGACAAGCTGAGGGAGTTCAGGCTGTTCAGCCTGGAGAAGAGAAGGCTCCAGGGGGACATTAGAGAAGCTTCCAGAATCTGAAGAGGCTCCAGAAAAGCTCCATCTCTGGAAGTGTCAAGGCCAGGTTGGGTAGGGCTCTGGGCAACATGGTCTGGTGAGAGGTGCCGCTGCACATGGCAGGAGTTGGGACTAGGCGAGCTCTGAGATCCCAGCCTAAGCCGTAGGGCACACCATCATCTTGCCAATGCTCCCCATTCCGAAGTTCCTACTCTGGTCCTGTAGGTAGATGGGGATAAGGGTGGATGGTGAGTGTCCCTTGGAAGGAGTGGTAGGAAAGAAGGGAGTGGCTTTTTGGAGGAAGAAGAGTTAGAAGAAGTGAGCACTTTTCCCAGCTTTGAAAGACAGGTGGGTCCAGGAACAGTTGTGTATGCTTGACATGCTAAAAACATTGAGAAAAGAAGATGCCAAGGAGCTGAAGAATGGAAGGGTGAGGAAGCCAGCCCATGTGTAGCAGTGAGCTTTTACACTAAGAAATGAGAGGACTGGAGAGGAAAAGAAAGCAAGAAAGAAAGCTCCATGTTCACTGGGAAAGAAGATGATTTGGGGACAGTGGTAGTAGAGGCTACACACAAGGGGTGAAACACTGCTTCACGGCATTAGGATGTTTGGTGAAAGACTCTGAGGCACAAATTACATTCTGTTCATTACTTCAATTTTGGGGTGAGGACATAGGCCAGAATAGAAGGACTCGGTCCATTAACGCCTGGCTACAAGACTGGTGTTACAGGCAGGGCTTTGAGTTCTTTCAGACACCAGACCCAGCAAATAGTATGGGAGGGGTTTATCTCAGAGGGGAAAAAGGTTTCTGGGGCAGGAGTTGGCAGGACTCATTCAGAGGACTTTAAAATAGATTTGAGGAGGGGTGGGATAGTTGATGAGTGAACACCAGTGGGACAGAGCTCTGGTGTTAAGAAAAACCAGGTGGCCTCTCACTGTCCTAGGTTGAAATTCGAGCACTCAGCTCACTCTCTGAAATGCCTGTACACCAATGCACGCAGCATGGGGAATAAGCAGGAAGAATTAGAAGTCTGTGTCCAGTCAGAAGATTATAATCTGGTGGCAGTTACGGAGACATGGTGGGACAGCTCGCATGACTGGAATGTGGTTATGGACGGATATGTCCTTCTCAGGAGAGACAGATCAGCAAGGCAGGATGGAGATGTTGCTCTTTATGTGAGAAAGCAGCAGGAATGTATTGAGTTCTGTCCAAGGGCAGCAGAAAAGAGAGTTGGGAGTTTGTGGGTGTGTATTAAGGGGCAGGCTGGCATGGGTGACACTGTTGTGGGTGTCTATGACGAGGCACCAGATCAGAATGAGGAAGTCGATGAGGTCTTCTACAGGCAGCTGGCAGCAGCCTCACATCTACAGGCCCTGGTTTTCATGGGGGATTTTGACTCCCCCGATATTTGCTGGAAGATCCACTCAGCCAGCCACCCACAGTCCAGGAGGTTCCTTCCAATCCGTAATGATTCTGTGATTCCTCCAGTGCACTGGTCACAATTTCCTGATGCAAATGGTGGAAGAGCCCACTAGAAGACGAGCACTGCTGGATCTTGTACTCAAAAACAAGGCGAGTCTGGTTGAAACAGTGAAGGCTGAGGGTTGCCTTGGGTGCAGTGACCATGAGAAGGTGGAGTTGAGGGTCTCATGTGGTAGGAACAGAATAGCTAGCAAAATCACAACCCTGGACTTCAGGAGGGCAATTGCCAGGGGCAATTTTCAAGCAATTGCTAGGGGGAATTCCATGGGACAGGGTACTGGAAGGTAAAGGAGCTCAGGATAGCTGGTTAGCATTCAAAGATCACTTTCTTGGAGCACAAGAACAGAGCATTCCAAAAAGAAATAAGTCAAGGAAGGGAACCAGAAGACCTGCGTGATTAAACAGGGAGCTGCTAGGCAAACTTAAGAAAAAGAAGAAAGTCTATAGGTCATGGAAGGAGGGAATGGCCACTTGGGGTGATTATAAGGCTCTGGTGAGAGAATGTAGGGATGTAACTAGGAAAGCCAAGGCCTCCTTGGAATTAAACCTTGCAAGAGAGGTCAAGGGCAACAAAAAGGGCTTCTTCAAATACATTGTAGGTAAAACTAAAATTAGAGGCAACATAGGCCCCCTGCTGAATGAGGTGGGTGCCCTGGAGATAGAGAATACAGAGAAAGCAGAGATACCTTCTTTGCCTCTGTCTACACTTGTGGGGGCTGTCTTGGTATCAAAGCCCTAGACTGCTGAGACTCCAGAGGAAGTCAAGGCAAGAGAGGAGCCTGCCCTGGTTGATGAGGACTGGGTTAGGGATAAGTTGAGCAAACTGGATGTGCACAAATCCATGGACCCAGAAAGGATGCACCCGTGCCTACTAAGGGAGACAGCAGATGTCATTTCTAAGCCCCTCTTCATCATCTTTTCTGAGTCATGGGGATCAGGAGAGGTGCCTAGAGACTAGAGGATAGCAAATGTTACCCCAATCTTTAAAAAGGGAAAGAAGGAAGACCCAGGTAACTATAGGCCGGTCAGCCTCACCTCCATCCCTGGAAAGGTGGTGGAACAATTTGTTCTAGAGGCTGTCTCCAGGCACATCAAGGACAGGAGGGTCATTAGGGACAGTCAGCATGGCTTTGCAAAGGGAAAGTCATGCTTGACCAACCCGATAGCCTTCTATGAGGGCATGACCAGGTGGAGGGATGATGGCAGAGCAGTAGATGTGATCTATCTCGACTTGAGTAAAGCTTTTGACACAGTCTCTCACAGCATCCTCACAGCCAAACTGAGGCAGTGTGGTCTAGATTATCAGGTAGTAAGGTGGATTGTAAATTTGCTCCAGGATAGAAGTCAGAGAATAGTGGTCAATGGGACAGAGTCTGGTTGGAGGCCTGTATCTAGTGGAGTGCCCGAGGGGTCTATACTGGGACCAGTCCTGTTCAGTCTATTCATTGATGATTTGGATGAGGGATTGGCATGCACTGTCAGCAAGTTTGCTGATGACACAAAGCTGGGTGGTGTCGCCGATACCCCTGCAGACTGTGCTGCCATTCAGCGAGATCTGGACAGGTTGGAGAGCTGGGCAGAGAGAAATGTAATGAAGTGTAACATGGGTAAGTGTAGAGTCTAGGCAAGAACAACCCCAGGAATCAGTACAGGCTGGGGACTGAGCTGTTGGAGAGCAGTGTAGGAGAAAGGGACCTGGGGGTCTGATGGACAGCATGATGACCATGAGCCAGCAGTGTAAATCTGAGTAGCAAAGCCTTCATGAGAAAACCCCAAAAGGACAGCAGCCTTTGATTACTTATTGCCGTCTCATTTGATCCACCAGTCCAAGCCAGTGGGCTATCTCTGGGCACCTGGTCAAGCACTCACCGAGCTCACGGCTTCCCTTTCCGAGATGATGATGTTTGGTGGAGGTGTCCCTGGTCATTCCATTTCCAAGCTAGGGAGAAATAAAAATTCCTGCATTACTCCTGGGGCTCTCAGACTGTTATAAAATAACCATGAGGAAAGACTTAATTAGAAGCACACACACTGCGAGCAGCCTAACAGTCCTTTTGCTTTGCTGTTCTCTGTCTTTGTTGTTCTGGCACCAGTCTGCTGCTGTGTGTCTTATTCAGAATGGAAGTGTTTTGAGAAAGACTGTTTTCGTCAATGTCTATTGAGTCCTTAACATGTTTTCATGTGCTCTAAAGTGAATAACCGTAATAATGGGCTCCCCATTACAAAGCATGTGAGTAATAAAAGCTTCATGCTGCTGGAATAAATCACTAGGAAGCTGTAATACGGATCTATGACATGCATGGTTTTGATTATTACAAAATGCCACTGCACGGCGATGCATGAGAAGTATGTGCATGGAAGGCAGATCAGAGGGACATCCATCCCCTGATCACTCGCAGAAAGCAGACACAGGACTGGTAGCTGACTGCCATCCCTGTGACAAGGCACACACTGAGGTCATAACAGGGTGTAAAATGTTCTCAGAAAATCATGAGTAGATTCATGCCCACTACATTCATGGACTTAAGAACAAGACAGAATGTCTGAACTAGTTGCCTGAGGCTCAATTTGAGTTCTGTGGAAGAAAAAAGGAATTTGTATGAGCTGCCTAAGAATGGGAAAACAACCTTCTGCTTTTGGGTACGGGAAATGAAGTTAGTTCTGTGGTCGGAGCTGTCTATTGCCCAAATCATTCTCCCAGGTGAGCCCATGCAGACATTGTAAAGCATGAGGCTCTTGGCCACCCTCACAGAACCCATCAGGGAGTTCCCATTTATCAGGAACCCACTCAGTCCTTGACCAGCTGAGACTGAGAATGGGTTGTTTCCCATGTTAGGTGTGCCTCTGTGCCTATACACTACTTTAGTGTGAACTCAGCTGCCATCAATCATAGAATCATTTGATTAATCATTTAATATCTTTATTCATGAACTTGATGATGGGATAGAGTGTCAGCAAGTTTGCTGATGATGCTAAGCTGGATGGTCTGGTTGATTCACCTGGTATCTGTGCAGTGAGGCAGGAAGGCTTCGACAGACTGGAGGGGTGGGCTAAAAGGAATTTAATGAGGTTCAATAAAATTCGGTGCAGAGTCTGGAAAGGAGTAATGCAATGCATCACTACAGGCTGGGGGACAATCTACTGAAGACCACCTCTGTGGAGAGGGATTGTGGCCAAGACAGTCAATGGAATCCTGTTACGGATCAAGAAAAGTGTGTCCAGCAGATCAAGGGAGGTTCTTCTCTCCCTCTACTCTGCCCTAGTGAGGCCACATCTGGAATATTGTGTCCAGCTCTGGGCTCCCCAGTTCAAGACAGAGATCTGACTGAGAGTTCAACAGAGGGCCACAAGGATGATGAAGGGACTGGAGCATCTGCCTTATGACAGAGATTGAAAGATCTGGGACTTTTTAGTTTGGAGAGGAGAAGGTTACAGGATGACTAATTCACTGTCTATAATACATGGGAGCTGTGTGTCAAGAGGAAAGAGACAATCCCTTTTCATTTGTGCCCAGTGACAGGACAAAGGGCAATGAGTGTCAGTTGGAGTACTGGAAGTTCCACCTCAACATGACAAAGAACTTTCTTACTGTAAGGATTACTGAGCATTAGAATAGGCTGCCCAGGGAAGTTGTGGAGTCTCCTTCTCTTGAGACTTTCAAGACCCTCTGATTGAGTTCCTGCGTGACCTGTATTAGGTTCTGTGATCCTGCTTGAGCAGGGAGGTTGGACTTGATTGTCCCTTCCAACCTCTAATGGTCTGTGTATCTATGTATCTGTGTGTGTGTATTCAGGCCGGAAAAGACCCTTGGGATCATCGAGTCCAACCCTGCTCTGCAAAGTTCACCTCTAAACACAATCTCCCAACAGCACATCCAAAAGACTTTAAACATATCTGTTATGGTTTGAAATTCCTTTTTGTGCTTTTCTGCAGAAAACATTTTTCACTGTGCCACTCCAATTTCCCCCCAGGTCCAGCTGGAAGGGTGAAGGTTGTGGGAGGGGAGAGGTCTCCTACTAAGCAAGGGCTGCTTCCGCTTTTTCCTCTCTACTGATGCAGCAGCTGCAGGCCAGCCACCCACTCGCAGCTCCCCTGGGCAGCGCTGGCAGTGTCCCCCACCCTGGGAGGAGGGGCAGCCAACCTGAACACAGCCTGTGAAGTGGAGTGGGGCCAGAGCAGGCCAGTTTCTGCCGCTCTGCCCAAGCGCCGCCAGAGCCTGGTGCAACGCAAGTAATGGAGCAGCACCTCTTTGTGCCGCCAGAACAAGCGGTGTCAGAGAGGCAATGGAGTGCCAGCTGCCTGCTTTGAAGAGACACTGGAACAGGTGCGCTACAGCCTCCTAGCCCCCTCGCTGCCTGCCAGCCCCAAAGTCTCCATCTTGATCATGTGGCTGGCACCTTATTGGTGTGGTTTCGGGTCATGAGGTGAAGAAGATCTGTCACAGCTGCGACTGAGAAACTGGGAAATGTTTGAGGAAGTGGGAAAAAGAGTCCCAGAGAGGTATTTGATGTTTTCTTTCATGGCTTGGCTGGACTGTTCATGCTGAAGAAGATGAAATGACTTGTGATTCTTAAACCTTTGACAAAATGCTGAGAGCCTGGGGTCTGAAGTGTTCCAGGGTTATTGTCCACTTTTGTTGCAATGTGTGACGCTTTCCCCAGGGACTCCTGTCTGAAGCCAAAGACTGCTACGTAATTCTCTCCCACTCTTCTCAGAATGTGTGTAATGGCTTTGTGACATAGTTTCTGTTTGTGTATTTTACTTGTTTGGGTTTTTTTCCTTTCTTTTTCTTGGGTTCAATAAAATCCTCTCTTTTCAGCAAAGTTGTTTTGTTGCCTGGTAAATTCTACCCAAGGGCTGGTTGGTGTGCTTAAGATTGGAAGCATCAACCCAAAAGACCAATCAAGGCCATTTCTCAGCTCATGACAACATTCAGGAATGCTGACTCAACCACCTCCCCAGGCAGCCTGTTCCAAGGCCTGATTACTCTTTCTGTGAAAACATTTTTCCTAATATCCATTCTAACCCTCCCCAGTGCAGCTTGAGGCCCTTTCCTCTTGTTCTATCAATAATGACCAGTAAGAAGAGAACAGCACCAACTTCTCTACAATGTCCTTTCAAGTAGTTGTAGAGAGCAATGATACCATCCCTCCAACTCCTCTTCTTCAAAGCAAACAGCCCCAGCTCCTTCAATCAGGAGAGCAAGAACACCAATGCCACCTCCAAGGTCATCTTCCTTACCAACGCTCAACGTATTCCCATGTGTCCATTGTTATGACTATTTTATTAATGAATAGGGATTTCCAGCTCTTTCAGATTTCTCCATCGAGTACACTTGATTCTTGTGGGAATACACAACACCAGTTTAGAAGCAAAACCCTGCGATGTTTCCCATTTAAAAAAAAACAACAAACTTGATTTGTTGTCTCCCTTGCTTCAGAATTAGGGAAAATACCTCAAAAGATCTGAGGCAGAAATCCCTCCCTGTGAGAGTTCCAACCATGGAAGAGGTTGCCCAGGGCGGTTGTGGCTTCTCCATCCGTGGAAGTGTTCAAGGCCAGGTTGGATGGGGCTCTGGGAAATCTGTTCTGGTGAGAGGTATCACTGCCCATGGCAGGGGGTTGGCACCAGGTGATCTCTGAGGTCCCTTTCAACCCAACGCAGTCTGTGATTCTGATTCTATGATTTGAACATGGATTCAGAACTTGAACATTTTGGGTGTAAAGGCAGGTGTGTGTGTGTGTGTGCATGAGCTTGTGAGTCATCTTATATTGAACCAGACACAACATGGCAACTGATGCCATCTTCAGCCCAACCAAAGACATTCAGCTTGCAGTGTGGAGTCAGAGAACTAGACCAACATTGCAGCTGCACAGGCAGCCTCACACATGGGAATAGAGCCCAACCACTCACTCTGTCCTGACCCTTGGGCTGCTCCCGGCACTCAGATGAGGGTTCCTTGTAGATCTTGTGTAGTCCTACTGTTTCTTCCCTGCTAACCATAACCACCGGTACAGCAAACTTAAAAAAATGTAGATGAAGGCAAGGACCAATTAATGGAGATCACTCTAATGGTAGAGGTTTGCTGAGAGTTGAGCTGCTAACTGAACTGGGCAGTTTTCAGAGGTAATAAATGCATAGATTCACATGTTGATATACTAGGCAAGCAGCAGCACAGGAATGTGGGCACCAGAGTCTGGCAAGACCAACTTTAAGAAACAAGAGGAGAATGAAGCTTCACCTAGAAAGAGCCCAGACGTGAGGTACAGACAAACACGGAATACAAATGCTAGATCTGCAGACAGAAGACCATGCTGAGACATGTTGATAACAGAAAAAACGAAAAGAGTGTGATAAGCACAAGCTGAGAAGGGATAAAAATGAGACAGGAAAAATAAGACTTCTGTTCTTTTGTCAAAGAACAAAAAGAGAGGAAGTGAGAAAACTGGGTGAGGAATAATAACAAAGGCACTAGACAGCCTGATAAATATGTTGGATGTGGCTCCAGTCAGGAGGAGACAGGAGATGGATGCCATTTTCAGTTCAAAACCAAAATGCAGAAATAGGGGAATAAACAGCCACAGAGGAGTGGGTTCTGCATGTAATGATGGAAGCTGAAGATTTTCCCTATTTTAAGACATGGTAATTGTTGGGCATGTGATTTCACCTTCAAGGTAAAAGCAGTTTGGAGAAGCAAATCTAAGTCCAGGTAGATCTGGCTGTTTGCACAGACAGCTGAACTGCCCAAGGAAACATGTCAGACTGTGGCAGGAGAGGAGTAGTTTGCCTGGGTGCGGGACTGTGCCAAAGGCACAGACTGTCACAGCACAGGAGACAGTCACAGACATCTGTGGCCAGAGTAGATATTGCAAAAAGCATTACAAAAGGAAGAAAAATGCCCATCCTATTTGATGCCACTTAGTTTCCAGATGACACAGGCATCTGGGCTGCAGAACCAGCTGGGACACAATTCCCATAGCACTTGGCAGACGGGAGAAACCAGAATCATTGCAGACACATTTGTAAACACTGAATCTGTGCATAATTTTACCACAAACAAGTGACAAAACACGATCCACTGTTTCCCAAGAGGTCTTTGAACAAAGGAAAATCCACCCTTCAGCAGAAAGGCATTGGTGGCCTATGCTCACAAGGCGACACTGGGACATAGAAACAGCTGAGAAAGGATGAAACCAAGACGTGAGGCAGTGTTCTGCAGACGGATGCCCAGCAGATGAGCACAAGGTAGGAACCGATCCCTGTGCAGTCTATGAGACAGCTGGAACACACTGGTCTGCAAGTACCAGTGGAGGAGGAAACGTCAGGTCTTCAGCTTGAGTCCTCATTACCCTGCACAGAGTGAGCAGCAGCAAAGCTGGAAACTGCTGAACGAGGAAAGATGCTTTTATCACCAGTGCCTGCGCACCAAAGTCCTGTCTCACAGGGATCTTCTTGCCAGCACAAAATTCAGTGTCCCGGGAGGAATCTTGTTAAGCAGGACCTAGGATTATATTTTATTAATTTTCTTTTGTTGTCCCATATCTGCACTTTTATTTCCCCTCACAGAGATGTCTGTGAATTAGACATCCAAGTCTGATTTCATCACCCTTAGGCCCCCTTAACAGGGAAGAGACAGACACCTCTGAAGGAAACTCATGTGACCTACCCCTTGCCCCTAACTGGAGGAGACCATCTCTCTACTGCCTGCAGAGGAGGCAGGAGGGAAGAGTAGAGCAAACCAGAGATGGTGTCTGCAAGACCTGGCCTTCATGAGAGACAGGGTTTTTAATTTCTTGGCAAAGGACTGCTCTTTCCCTGCTTCACCCAGCTGTACCAAACCACAGGACTGCTCAGGCCACAAATCATAGAATCCTAAAATGGCTGAGGGTTGGAAAAGAGCTCAGAGCTCACCCAGTGCCAACCCCCTGCCATGGGCAGCAACGCCTCTCACTAGACCAACCTGGCCTTGAACACTTCCATGGACGGAGCAGCCACAACCTTCCTGAGCAATCTGATCCAGGGCCTCAGCACCCTCACAGGGAGGAATTCCTGCCTCAGATCTCATCTCAATCTCCCCCTATAGCTTGAACCCATCCCTTTTGTCCTATCATCAGACTCAAAAGTCACTTTCCTGAAGCCCCTTCAGGTACTGGAAGTTTACAATAAGGTCCACACAGAGCCTTCTCTTTTCCAGTTTGAAGAGCCCCATCTGCCTCAGCCTGCCCCCACAGCAGAGATGCTCTAGCCTTCTGCTCATCATGGTGGCCTCTGGAGTCACTCCAACAGTTCCCAGTCCTTCTTGTACACTGGTGGCTCAATGTACAAGGAACTCTGGGCAGGGTTGTTGTACATTAGCCCAAATGTCAGGGCTTGCAGTCACATCCATATCAACCTGGCCACTGGGCCTGTGGTCGAGAAAAGAAAGATTTCAAAGTTCTGTGTTCAAAAGAAAGCAAGACATTAGAAACTGTAAGACTTCAGAGCTATTAGGCTGCCAGGCAAGTCAGAGAGATAGCCCTCAAGATTTATTAACATTATCTGCTACACAACTCCTGATACAGCTTCAGAACTTGTGGGGAGTCTTATTTATCAACTACAGGGAAAGGACAAATGTAAGAACAGGCCATGACAGATAATAATTCAATGTGCTGGGTGAACCTACAGCGACTGGCATTTTTCATTTCACTTCTCTGTTTGCAAAGAATTTGGCACTAGTGTTGTTTTCATTTAATTTCTCTGCTTGTAAGAGATTTGGCCATTCATTTTGGCTGGAGATCTGATAAGCCGAGCTAAGGAAACACAAGGCACATGTTGTTCTTGAGCAGAGCAGTCAGGGAAGCTGAAAAGAAAATAGGTTTTTATTAACAACTCAAATATTGACTGGATGTTGCAAGGAGGAAGCGAGCGAGGGAAAACTTGCTCCAGAAGTAACCTCAGAAGAATCCCAGGCTGCTGCTGGAAAGTCTTTATCTTCTGGTTTCTTGCTATGTCACACGGGAGACTTGCATTGCACAGACACCAGTGGTGATCCCAGGAAAGGTGATAGAACAATTTATCCTTGATGCTGTCTTTAGGCACATCAAGGACAAGATAGTTATTAGGGACAGTCAGCATGGCTCCACCAAAGGCAAGTCATGCTTGACCAACCTGATAGCCTTTTATGAGGGCATAAGGAGGTGTATAGATGATGGCAAAGTTGTGGATGTGATATGTCTTGACTTCAGTAAGGCATTTGACAGTCTCCTACAGCATCCCTCATAACCAAACTGAGGCAGTGTGGTCTAGTTGATCGTGTAGTGAGGTGGATGGTGAACTGGCTGCAGGATAGAAGCCAGAGAATAGTGGTCAATGGGACAGAGTCTAGCTGGAGGCCTGTATCTAGTGGAATGCCCCAAGGGTCAGTGCTGGGACCAGTCCTATTCAATCTATTCATTGATGACTTGGTTGAGGGATTAGGGTGCACTGTCAGCAAGTTTGTTGATGTCACCAACACCCCAGCAGGCTGTGCTGCCATTCAGTGACACCTGGACAGGCTGGAGAGCTGGGTAGAAAGAAATTTACCCTGGTCTGGTGAGAGGTGTTGCTGCCCATGACAGCAGGTTGGCACTGGGTGAGCTCTGATCTCCCTTCCAACCTAAACCAGTCTGTGATTCTGTCATTTTTGAGGAAAAAAAGACAGAATAAAGGAAATTATTCTGAGCCAGCCAGAAACAAACTTGCACTTCTGCATCAACTCTTTCTTCTTTTGAAAGTGATAAAAAACTGGGACAGAGAAGACACAGCCCATCAGCCATTGCCAGATTCCGTTCAGGGCTGATGTCTAACACAGTTTTCACCAGAAATATCCAACTTCTTGTCTTAGACATCCAGGGGTAGTAGTTGGTGATTGACAGGGTAGGGACTACAGATGGTTTTATTCTGATGTGGTGACTGATGCACAGCAAAGTGCCCTGCACATAGGAACTGGCAGTTTCTGAGATATACAGACAGGGACAGGAAAGGTATCTTCCATGGCAGCTGTTGCATCAGGATAAAAAATGTGGCATCTGGGTAGTCTCATTCCCAATAGATCTACTTACTTCTTCTGCACAGAATTCAGAAGCTGTTCCTGTTTTGGGGCAGAAAATATGATCTACTGGTCAGAACACTTCAGGTATGGTCTATCAAAAACACTCTTCTGTCCCACATTTCTACTGCAGTGTGAGACAGCAGTGGGATATAACAGGCCCTACAGAGAACTAGATTTGAAGGGATTCTCTAGCAGAAGGCTTTGCTGCATGCAGAAAGTGATGGGAAGCCCTGAAACCCATCAAGGATACCCCTGCTGCTTTTTCTAGTACAGACAAAGTTTATGCTTCATTACTTTCTATCAAAGACACCCCATAAAAATGGAGTAAGGGAATTCAGGAACAAAGGTGGATTCCATTGAAACAGAAACTGGAAAAGGGACCCAGAAATTTTAAAGCTAGGACAAAATAAGGCAGAGTAAGAGAAAAAATGAGTCTGTAAATAGATTTGTCTACTGGCACTGCAAGCCTGAAGCTCTTTCATGCTTGCATCCAGCACCTTTCTCCGGATGTCCATACCATCTCCACGGAGGTTAGTAGGACCCTAGAACAAGTTGCTGCTTCTGCCACCTTGGAGTAGGGATGCTGACTGTGCAGCTCTCTCCCTTGCCCCTAGATCCCCTGGGGAAGGAAGATCAGAGTCTCTCTGCATCCCCGTGTCCCATGGTGCCTTCCGCAGGTCTGGTAGTTGCCAGTGTAAAAGCGGAATCGCTTCCTCCCCAGCTCCTGTTTAATCCTCAAAACAGCACATCCTAGAAGGAAAAGGTGTTTGGAACTTGTGTGAAAGCAAGAACCTGTTTATCATCCTGTCATCTGCCTTTGCTCCCCTCCATGAAGTTTCCCCACCACCTGTAGCTCTAGGCCATAACCACCTCAACTTTCTACACTCAGAACCTGGGTGTCAGACTGTTTTATTACCTACAGCTAGGTCTTCACGCTGCAGGTCCCTAAATAGTGCTTCCAATCCTTGTTTGTTCCAGCTGAGCTGAAAAGAGGAAAAGCAAAAAGCATGAAAGATAACTATGAAAGCTGCTCCATTTGCTCAGTTTGGGTGAACTGGTGTAATGACCTGTCAGTTTTCATCAGGAGAGGATTTTCTGTACGTGTTATTTAAAATGTTGGTTTTGCTGCTTGAAAACTGAGGGATTTTTATCCTGTGCCCCTCCTCACCACCCCCAGAAAAGAAACTCATAAAGGGAGAAGAGAGGAGAACCAAATCAAAGAAAACGAAACATGGTTCTGGTTTTGCTACTGGTTGCAGAGCCATTTCCTACTGGAAAATTGTGCAGAAATAAGAACTGTGTCTCTACAAGAATGACAGCACAATAAGTTATTTTCCAATGGGATTCTCGAGATAGCCATGAGTGTTTTACATTTCTTGCAACTTGCCTGTTTTCTGTTACAGGAAAACACTGCTAATCCTCTTCTCGGGCTGATTACTTTGTTTTCCTATGGCTAAAAGAATAAAAACTGCAGCTTTCTTTCAAGCACCTCTGTGACGCTTCTGATTCTCAGCCAAACCCCGTCATTTACAGAGGCGTTATTCTGGTATCTAACAGACATCCTGCAGAATCCGTGGACAAGTGCACTTCAGCTTTGGTCAAGTTAAAGCCTGTTGATAGGAATAAAGCTCTTTAGAAATTGAAAAAAGTAAGCAGGAAATATTTCATGAGAAATTCTCTGCTGGGGAAACCTTTCAACTCAGTGTAGCTAAAGCAGAGTGGTGGCAAATAAACTGTGGCTATTTGCCACGGTGATCAGGGTTTTGTTACTTGCGTACTTTGACAATAAAACCTTGGAATGTTTTAACTTTTAGGGCTGGATGTGACCCAACTCTACACTGAGGACAGTTTGCTGAAGTACATCTGGTGTTGCCTACCCTGCCCACCACAGATTCTGCTGAAGTAGAGAGTTTAAAGTTTTGAATGTGGCAGTGATGCCAGGGCACATTAATTCATGATGGACTGCAGGAATATGGTACTCCAGAAGTACTGCATGATTTATGGCTGTGTAGAGCTCAGAGTAAATATAGGAGTCAAAATGTGCTGGGCTGTGAAGAGACAACTAAGGTCTTTGGCATCTCCTCCACAAAGATAACTTCAGTATCTTCACAGAATCATAGCATCACAGAACATTAGGGATTGGAAGGGACCTCAAAAGATCATCTAGTCCAATCCCCCTGCAGAGCAGGATCACCTAGACCAAGATGCACAGGAACATCTTGTCTAAGTTTCATTCTGCCAGGCCAAGGCAGCAATGAGCATGGAAGCAGGGTTCCATCAGTGATCCATTTGCCATCTGATAAGTTTCATTTCCACCATCCTGGAAATGCAGAAGGTTCTGTCACCTGGTTATTTTATACGTTAAGCAACCACTCGCAGACCATGCTGCACTTTCCCTATTAGCATTTGGTAACAGCCAGCTTTGAAACGGGCTTATCAATATGGATTACAGTGAAAAGAAATAAAGGAGGTAAAGTAATCAATAGCAACACTTTCAGAAGAGGACAGTTTGGACAAGAACATACATGTTTTTCAGTGCTTTTTTATGTCTGTGTCACCAGCAACGCAAAAGGTCCAGTCTGCACAGCACCCATGCTAAGTGTGAATGGAAAACCAGCCATAGCAGGGTGTAATTCTTTCAAAGCTTGTGGAGCAATAGATGGATGTTTAGTGCAGGCAGAAGCTTCACTTGCTCATGTGTGTTCCTAGGCAGCACAAACCTTCACGGCTTCATGACTGGAACAGAAATGACATACAGGATGGCTCAGTTTTACTCGTCAGGACACGGGAATGATGAAGTCACAGTGGTGCACTTGCCCTGCTCCTGATTTTGTATTTCCAATCAAAACCAGTGATCCTAGAAGATCAAAGCTGGTCTTTCATTAATTGGCCTTTAAATTTGCTTGGGGATTGTTGTAATTGATTTAGAGGACTCTACTTCTCCAGGAATGAAAAATGAAATAAATTTACCAAGTTCAACTCTAGCATGTCAATACAATTGTCTGTTGTGTTTATGATTTTATTTCCTTGGGCAACTGTCAGACTCTCTCATCTTGGTAGCGCAGGAGCGTATTGCTGTGACAGCACTCCAGCGGGGTGCAGAAATGATGCAGGTCTGTGTTTTCCCCACCTCACTCCAGTGTAAGCATTTGCAAGAGTAAGGCTTTCTGTAAGTTACGCCTTCTTAATCACAGACTGGTTTAGGTTGGAAGGGAGCTCAGAACTCAGCTAATCCCAACACCCTGTCATGGGCAGAGACACCTCTCACCAGATCAGGTTGCCCACAGTCCCATCCAACTTGGCCTCGGACACTTCCAGGGATGGAGGAGCTACAGCCTCCCTGGGCAACCTGTTCCAGGGCCTCAGCCCCCTCACAGGGAGGAGCTTCTTCCTAAGGTCTCCTATCAATCTGCCCTCTTTTAGCTTGAACTCATTCCCCTTGTCCTGTCACCAGAGTTCCTGGTCAAAAGTCCCTTTCCAGATTTTCTGGAGCCCCTTCAGGTACTGGAGGTTTACAATAAGATCTCCATGGAGCCTTCGCTTTTCCAGGCTGTACAGCCTCAGCTGCCTCAGCCTGGCCCCTTAGCAGAGGTGCTCCAGCCCTCTCTTCATCTTGTGGCCCTCCTCATCTGTTTCCTGGATCAGACCCTTCTTAGCTCACTGCAGTCCTTTCTCAAAGATCTCAGCGTATCACTTCTGGACTGTAATTCACTTAGGGGTACTGCAAATTAATTTGTCATCCATTTTTTGTGGGCTATGAAACCTCTTGTAGGTCATCTGCGTTCACCAAAGGGCAGGGCAGAGGAGAAATTTGCTCACTCACCTCTTTGCTCCTTCCCCACTGGCTCGGCATTTACGAGACAACATCCCCAAGATTTCAGACTCAGTCCAACTGGTGCTTGTTCTCACCTGCTCTTCTCTCTTCTGCTGAAATCCCCACAGGTTTTGCTCCTCATACTGCCCACTGCCCCTCGGGTGCTGCTGCAAGACAGCCTGGGGCACTGGAACTGGCTGAGTAGGAGGTCATGGGGACCAGTTAACTGTTGAAGTAGGTGCAGTGAAAGTGAAGCATGAATGGCAAACCCTCCTCTTGCATAGTTCATCAGCAGCATTTGCACAAGTTATCCAGGCCCTGGGAGGTAGAAAGAAGTTACACAAATGTTATTAAATAGGTTATGATTTAAGAGCAGCAGTAGTTCATAGTTAAAGTGCATATTCAGGGTCAGAGCTTTGAAACATCCATTCAGCTCTTCTGAAATGAAACTTTTGATAATGTGACCCATAAAGCTTTCCTTAAAGTTCACATCTTTCCTCTTCTTTCCTTTTTTTTTTATATGCCACAGCCTCTGAGCATAAAATTCAATCCTTAGCTCCTCTGGTGTGCCAGATTCTTTGTAATAAATGTCATCCCGTTCACACAAGAAGCAGAAATTCTGACTGTCCCTGATTCTGCACAGGAGCAGCAATTCTCACACTCAATAATGACATACAGCCATTTACAATGAGACATTCCTGGACTTGTCTCCTGTACCTCATAGATTGAAAGTGTCGAGTAAGAATGAAGGGTTATCAATTGATGACTAAAACCATCTCTAATCCCTCTAATCCAAATTGGATTAATTATTTGCATAAAGCGCTAAATGTGCTTGTGTTAGATCAATGGCTAAACAGGCTGAAGTGGGTCGTACAATTTCATGGAGGAGTGTGTTAAGCAAAAAGGGGATTTATCAATGAGAAAAACTTTATTAAGCTGCTGCTAATTGAAAGCAAACTTGCACAGGATCCGTCTGCCCTCTGAAGGGATCATTCTGCGCTTTGATGTGAATCACCATAGAACTGAATCCCCTGGAACTCCTGGCTGGCAGCACATAAGAAGCAACACCATATGCACTCTGTTTTCCTGAAGTATGGGTGAACAAGGAAGGATCTGACAGTCTGAAAGGGCACAAGTGATTCTGTGCCACTTCGATTAGTGAGAAGGACATAAATATTGAGGTCCTGGCATTAGTTGTACTAGGTTGGAGAAGTCCATCTAGGAAGAAGCACACAGATGGACAGTTGTATTCACAGAAAGACTTTTTGCAAGATAAACCTTATGAAAGTTATGAAGGAGCCATGTGAGCAGCTTGGGGCATTCATATGACACACAGTAATCTAGCTCAGTCTAGCTCTGAGTTTGTCCCATAGTAGGGGAAAATCTACTGTTGCAGGAGTTAGCCTTCTGCTGCGACTTTAGACGGAGGTGTTACTGGAGGCGATAGGCTGCTGTCATTCAATCTACATAGAATTTGTTCAGAGTGCTGGCAGGAGCATCATAGTTAGGAAGATGGTCTATACAACTTTATGAGAAGATTTGTCCCACAGCTGCTGCGCATTTCTTCCTGTCCTCCCTCAAATCCCAAATCCTCTGCCACTGCTCTTCACTTGTCCAACCCACAAATGGCTACTTTTTCATCCTGGTACACTTCCAGTAGAGTTCACTCCTGTCCTTCCAGTTTCCTGATGCTTTCTACTGAAGTGGTGAAGGTTGCCAAGCCTTCCTGGGGTAACTTCTCTTCACCCCATTTTCCTTTCCTCAGCTTTAGTGGTTTCCATGACATCTGTATTTTTTTTTCATTCCAGTGCCTTCCTGTAAGTGCTGTTATCGACTCCATCTAATTTAATTTAAGTTTCTGCAGCTGTAACCTAATCTGTGCTGCAGTTTTCCTCCCTCCCAGTGAGGCATATCTTCTTCTAAGTCTTCCAGGAGCTGAGCAGCTGCAGTTTTCCCAAAGCACACACCAGATCTCCTGCCACGATCCATTTCCATCTCCCTAGTCCTGCAGGGACATTATATTCCTTTCCCAACTGGCTGACCAATGCCATCGTCTTCTACCTTCCTCACCACCAGCCACTGGTGAAAATATCAATAATGATGAATTATGGATTGGCTTAGTGCTATTTAATAATTTACTCATTACTTTAAGTTCTTCCAAAAGTTTTTTAGAAATCAGTGTTTAGCTAAAGAATTTAGCTTCAGATTTCTTGAAAGTTCTGTACTGTCTTAATTAAAATATAAAAATAAGTAAGAATGAAAAAGTTTGAAAGTTAACACAAAATTGTTCTGTGGAAGGAAAAACTACCAAATGCACTTCAGAAAGGTGATTTAAAACTTTATCTGGGAGAAATAATAGAATGGAATAGATTCCACGGACAATAATCACAGCTTTATCTCCAAGTGCCAATCTTACCTCATTTGCTATTCTGGGGAAGATGACTTTGTTATCAATAATGAAATGAATTGGCTCCTTCATTTAGAATCTTGCTAATGCCATGCCAGGTCTTCTGTGTCCATTTATTCAGCAGTCTTAACAAAAAATTAATTCCATGGCTAAAATGGAAATAATTCCTTAAACATCAATTAGCTCAAACTTTGGGGGTAACAAGAATCAGTCCATTGTCTTTGGGGGCAACAAGGACCAGCCCGTTCTTTCCTTGCTAACACACTCTTCAGAGCACCTCAAAAGCCAGAAAGTATAGACTGAGTCCATTGGATCCAAGGTAAAAAGCAGGACTCAGTGATGTCCTGTCTACTGTTTCTTTTCCTTTATTCCCTTGGGCCCACTGGTAGCCACAAGGTAGGTGACTATGACAACTATGTTAGGCCTGTGTTCCTGACTGAGAAGAACCATCAAATGACTTTTTGATTGATCCTTCCAAATATATGCACACAATATTAATTTATCCATTGATCTTTCTCTTTTGCTTTAACTATTCAAGTGTCAGATCCTCAGCAGCTGCCCAGAAAGGCCAGGGAAAGTTTTACCACTCATCATAGTCAAACAGAGCTAAAAATCAGCACTAAAAGTGACTCTGCCGTGTAGGGACAGACACTCATATGCGTAAGGCAGTGGGGATAAATAAGAAATTTATTTCAAAGTGCCAGCTTACTCCATGGGGACCCGATGTGTGAGACTAGACCAGACCTCTGTGGCCTTTGGTCTGTCTTCCACTGGAACAACCATATCACAGACTGCCCTTTCTAAACAGGACTCACTTGATTTTAGCCACAATGTGATACCATCTGTGATTACCCCTGGGCTCCCCAATGTAGCTCACAGGAAGATGTGAAGTGGTGAGTGGTGTGGGAGGGAAATTATAAAAACAAGCAATCTTTTAAAGCAAGAGTTTTAAAAATTTCTACTGGGAATAAGATGATGTAGCAACTCAGTGCATGAGATGAGCAGATTCCCCTCCACAAAGAAGAGAAGGGTCCTAGTTATTGGAGACTCACTCCTGAAAGGGATTGAGGAGCCAATATGCAGAGCTGACCCTCATAACAGGGAAGTCTGCAGTTTACCTGGAGCCCAAATCAGGGACATCACAAGATTGCTCCCTAACCCAGCGAGATCACCTGACTATAACCCACTCCTGATCGTCCAGACAGGTGGGGGAGGAAGCTTTATTCCATAGCCTGAGGGGAATGAAGAAAGACCATAAGGCAATTAGGACATTTGTTGAAAGATTCTGGGGCACACACTGTATTCTCGTCATTTCTTCAATTTTGGGGTGAGGACATAGGCCAGAATAGAAGGATTCAGTCCATTAACGCCTGGCTATGAGACTGGTGTTACAGGCAGGGCTTTGGGTTCTTTGTTAATAACTGGTTCTGTCAGACACCAGACCTAGCAGATACAAATGGGAAGGGGGGAAATCAAATGCAAATTCCTCAGAGGGGAAAAATGGTTCTGGGGCAGGAGTTGGCAGGACTCATTCAGAGGACCTTAAAATACATTTGAGGAGGGGTGGGATAGTTGATGGGCAAGCACCAGTGGGACAAGCTCTGGTCTAATGAAAACCAGGTGACCTCTCACTGTCCAAGGCTGAAATTCAGGCGCTCAGCTCGCTCCTGAAATGCCTGTACACCAATGCACGCAGCATGGGGAATAAGCAGGAGGAGTTAGAAATCCATCTCCAGTCAGGTGATTATGATCTGGTGGCAGTTATAGAGACCTGGTGAGACAGCTTGCATTAGTGCAGTGTGGTCATGGATGGCTATGTCCTTTTTAGGGTAGAGGGTGGCAGGGTGGAGAAGTTGCTCTCTACGTGAGAGAGCAACTGGAATGTATTGAGTTCTGTCCAGGGGCGGAAGAAGAAAGAGTTGAGAGTGGGTGTGGATTAAGGGGCAGGCTTGCGTAGATGACACAGTTGTGGGTGTCTATTACGGACCACCAGATCAGAACGAGGACATTAATGAGGTCTTCTACAGGCAGCTGGCAGCAGCTACAGCCCCTGGTTCTCATGGGGGATTTTAACTACCCTGATGTTTGTTGGAAGACCTGCTCAGACATCCATCCACGGTCCAGGAAGTTCCTCCAGTGCATTGGTGACAATTTCCTGATGCAAATGGTGGAAGAGCCCACTGGGAGACGAGCGCTGCTGGACCAACAAGGCAGGTCTGGTTGAAGCAGTGAAGCTTGAGGACAGCCTTGGTTGTAGTGACCATGAGACGGTGGAGTTGAGGGTCTATGATTCACCCATCCCTACATCTTTCCAATAATATTCATTATGTTACATGTTGTTCATCCTAATTATATGCTCAAAGTCATTAATCACTGCCTGGGAATGCTACGGAGCACCAAGCAGATGCAATGCTGAAATAGGCGACTGCAACCTGAAAGAGAAGAGCGAAAGAAATGGTGTTGCAAGTAAAGAGGGAGCAGTTCAACACATCAAGGACTAGAGCATTCCAGAACTGAACAGACACCTGGGAGAGGCTCTTAGAAGTTGTTTTATGTCAGTCAGGTGAGCCACAAAAGTGACGATTAACCACCTTTCATTTTGCAAGATCAAAAACTCAAGATTTGTTTGGAAGTGTAAACTTAACTGAAAAGGAAGAAGCTGGTAATCTGATGGTGAGCAGCTGAAAAAGAACTAAGTATAGAAATTCTGCACAGTAAAAAAAAATATAAATTCTTGCAAGTCCTGAAAGACAGATGCATATAGTAACTCTCATATCATCTCGGTAGACCCAGGCATGCACATTACTGTGATATCCAAGTTACAGACACAGGTTTAAGAGAAAAGCTTGTCTATTAAAGACAGGCTCATAAAGTTCAGATCATACATCATTCCTAATACAAGTGAGCTACATGAAGAAGTATTTGGGGTTGTTTCTTTCCCCCTTCCCTTGTTGGAAAACAATGCAAGCAGTAGATTTCTATATATACAGGAGGAAAGATTCCCTAGAAATGAAGAAAATACAGAAGACAATGTAAGTGTAGGAATAGTGAAAAATCACAACAAACACAGCAAACCTTGCAGACTAAGAGAAAAAGAATATACAAATCTAGGATTAGTAGTGTTTTAAAGAAAGACAGAAAAACCTCCACCCACAGACAACCCCAAACCCTAATGTTGAGCACTGAAAGAAATAGTTTAATCCTAATGTTAAACCCCAATGTTAAGCACACTGACAGAAACAGTATAAACTAAAGGTTGCTGTAGGCAACTGCCAAAACACTGCATTACGATGCTGAACCACTAAGCCTCATATGTAGAGCTAATATGCACTACGTATTGTAGCTCTGCCTTCATGACAGACACAAATAAAGCACATGAGGACACAAAACTTCATATAAGATTATAGTTTCAATATAACTGAATCCAGCTATTAAACATTCTTGCAGAATCTGATGTCAGACACAGGAGAGGCAAAGAGTAATTATCTTTCCATGCGGAAGCCAAATTGTGCTGCAGCACTCTGGAAATACAAGGGGTGACCAGATGACATGGAGTAAAATAAAGAGTTTTAGCCTAAAACTTGTGATTGTCACAGCAGTGGTTGACTTCATGGAGAAAAACTGAATCCTGTGGGTGGCATTCTTCTGCTCTAACTTAGATGTGTACAGGGGGTCTGGCAAGACCAGCTCAGGCTCAGATTTTCAGAGTTAACATATTCACATCCAAAGCACAGTATTAAATCCTTCTCAAACCAAGACTTGTGGAGGAAATCAAAGCTGGAATTGCTGAGCAATCAACAGCAGTGTATAATTTCCCTCTGTAAAACCTCTCCAAATAGCACAAAGTTGGAAAGCAGTGAATATGATTCAGGGTTTTGTTAAAAACTGTAAAACAGTGCTTCTTGGCACGTCAGAGAAGCACACACAGTGGGTCTGACTGGAGCTAAAGAATGGGGCAAGTGGAGATGCAGTAATTATGATAGGTGCAAGAAACAGCAAAGAAAGATGTCTTACTGGTTTCTATTCAAAAACCCAAATGTGGGAGTGACAGACTACTCCTAACGTTCTCCTTGGATTTCCACAGCCCTTGCAGGGGGAAAACTCACCACAGATAGACTGAAGAAATGCAGCCACCGTGGGATAAATTAACTGGTCCTGACATAAGTAAGTAGCTGTTTAGCAGGTAAGAAAATTACACTTCAGTGGAGAGGGGTCAGCAGTGTCTCAGCATACTTGTAAATCATAGAATCAAAAATCATTCATGTTGGTAAAGACCTTCAATATCACTGAGTCCAATCATGAACCCAACTGTCCCAATCCCACCACCAAACCCTGTCCCTGAGCTCCAGATCTCCACAACTGTGAAACATGACCAGGGATGGCAATTCAATCCCCTCTCTGGGCAGCCTGTGTCAAAGCCAGAGAATCCTTTCCAAGAAGAAGTTTCCCCTCAGGGCCAATCTAACCTTCCCCTAGGGCAACTTGAAGCCATTTGGTCTTGTCCTGTCCCTTGTTCCTTGGGAGAAGAGACCAACCCCTACTTCTCTGCAATCTCTTTCAGGTAGTTGCAGACAGCAATAAGGCTTCCCCTCAGCCCTCCTCCTCTTCAGACTACCCAGCCCCAGATCCCTCAGCTGCTCCTCACAAGGTTTGTCCTCTAGACTCTTCCCCAACCCTGTGGTCCTTCTCTGGACCTGCTCCAGTCCCACAATGTCCTTCTCTTGAGGTGCCCAGAGCTGACTCCATTAGTCAGATGAAAAGTACATACGTCTGAAAAGATCGTGAAGGGTGAGATGGTAGTGCTGATGATGCTAAGTGATTGAGGACTGAAAAAGGGGCTGACTGCAAAATATCAGAGATAAATCTGCCTGCGCTGACTAGACGAGAAAATGCTAGTTGAAATGTGGCACAGGTAAACAGGGAATTATGCAACATAAGGAAAAGAGCCCTATATTTACACCCATAATGATAGCATTTGAACAATTACTGCTCAGGAAATAGTTCTTGAAGACAATGGATCAAAGGAAATGTAAGTTTTTATAGCAGATGGTCCTATGAAAATATCAGTTCAATCCGAGAAAACACCACTGGGAATCCTTAGTGTACCTAAACTCAGAACACTGGATCATCACCTCAGAAAGTGTTGGAAAAGGTTCAGAGAAGGTAACAGGTATGATTGGAAAACTAGAATAACGAACATGAAGATAATTTCATTTTGAAAAAAAGAAATCTGAGTGATGCTGTCCTAGGAGTGAACTGGTGGATGGACAGGTAGCTCTTCACTTCAGTACAGGGAACAAGGTGCACTAGGCTGGGACACAGGTGGCAGGTTCAAAACCTTCAGAAGACAAGCTGTTGAGCTGGCACTGTATAAGGGCAGCACAGAACACAAACTGCATCCTGGGCTGCATCAAACATGAAGTGTCACCAGATGGTCAAGGGAGGTGATTCCTCCCCTCAACCCTGCTCACTTGGAGTCCTGTGCCCAGTCTGGAGTCCCCACTATAAAGAGGACAGGGAAAAGTTAGGGTGACTCCAGAGGAGGCCACAAGCTTGTGTGGGGAGAGGAAACCGGAGCCACAAGATCCTGAGGAAACTGGAGCTGTTCAGCCTGGAGAAGAGAAGACTCTGGGAGAACCTTACAGCAGCCCTCAGTACCTGAAGGGGTCCAGGAAAGCTGAAAGATTCTAGTGATAGGACAAGAGGGATGGGTTCAAGCTAAAAGAGGACAGATTGAGATGAGATCTGAGGCAGAAATCTCCCCCTGTGAGGGTGCTGAGCCCCTGGAACAGGTTGCCCAGGGATGCTGTGGCTACATCATCCCTGGAGGTGTTCAAGGCCAGGCTGGATGTTGCTGTGGGCAACATGATCTGGTGAGAGGTGTCGCTGCCCATAGCAGGGGATTGGAAGTAGATGATCGAGTCCCTTTACAGAATCACAGAATCAGCATGGCTGGAAAGGACCTCCAGGGTCATCGAGTCCAACCTTTATCCTAGTAGTGGGTCTGGCCCTCAGTTCCTCTGAGAAGGGAGTCATCAGTTACAATTACCCTCCTTTATTTCTTTTTTGAACAAGTCTTAATGCATGGGGGAGACTGGCTAGCTGTGAGTGACTCCCCTGTTGGACCTTCATCCCCATCATCATTTATTTGTCCCTCCAATTCCAGAGCCCCATACCGCTTGTGGAAGGGCAACCAGGAAGGGGAGGGAGGCTGGGATGGGGTTCGCCTGTCTTGCCGAGCAAGGACCTGCTTCCTTTCCCCCTTACTTCTTTGTTTACATCCATTTACCTGGCTGCAAGAGAGGAGAGGATCCCCTTCTAATGGAGCCTCCACTTTCTGTTCTGTCCTCAAAGATGGTAGGACCTGACTCCACTAGTCGATCTCACAGTATCACACAGTATCACAGTAATGACAAGGTTGGAAAAGACCTCAAGGATTATCCAGTCCAACCCAAATCCAAAAAAACCCAGCAATCCCAACATCTAACATCTAGATTATGCCACTCAGAATCTCCCTCTCACATTCCCTTATTGACCTCAGCTTTTCAACCTCTTCCTTTAGCTCAGCCACTAGGCTGAGCAGATCATCCACCTGGTCCCACCGGACACAGGTGCTACCTCCATCACCCTTCATCGGCAATGCCAGACTCTGGCATTCCCTGCAGCCAGATACCTGAACACCAACGTGCTCCTGCAGGACCTCTGTCTGGGTCACCGTGCTCTTCTTCGCAGGAGGTTTAGTAGCCCTGGTCACAACCATCACTGTCTTTTTTTTATTATTTTTATTTTCCCTGGGCCCTCTCCTCCAGACGCCCTGCTGGCTGCGTGCAAACATCGCGACAGCTCACGAACTCGCTGTTCTGCTCTTTCCAAGCCCACAGGCTGCTGGGGCGCGGCGAAAACCCCGGCGCACGGGCTGCTGGTGCTGTCTCGCCCTTGCGCTGTCTCCACCACCGAGTGCTGCAGTGGCTAAAAGTCAATGTGAACCTGAAAATAAGAAATGCCATAGGTGTAGAAGCTACTAAACCCCATTACATACAAGGATATCATCCTCTGCCATAAGGACCTTTGCTGTAAATCACAAGACCCTACAAGAGCACACTGAAGTAGCCCTATTCTTCCTTCCCTTTTAATCCTTTTGAACATTAGCAGTGGCTGCTGCTCCAAGCAGAAACCTCCTGTGGTTGTGCCTTGTTTGCAGGAAAACCATTAAACACAAAGGAGATGATGTCTGAGACTGCTGCAAGTAGTGAGTGAAAATAATTGTGAATTTTACCGTTTCACAGAAATGAATCCATCACCAGCATAGAATTTATTTTCTCTTTCCAGGAGTGCTTGTTACATTAAACTGTTTTGCACTTTACGTTTGATCTCTTCCCCTACTTTAAGAGGTAGTTACACTGACTTAACAGTTATTTATTTTAGAGATAAAAATGTGAGGAAGGCAGATTTTAGACACTGGAATATAATTTACTGTCTGGATGTGCATAACAAAGAAAAATTATCAGGTGTGGCCCGAAAGCTGGAGATTTTGAGCCTAGAGATCATTGGAAGATGCTTCTACAAAAATAGCTCCAGGATGTTGGCTGTGAGGACAGCCTGTGCCAAAGGTGAAGGACACCTTTCAGCAACTACTCCTCCAATTACTTGCTGAGATCAAAACATGTCTTCAGAATAAATTCCAAATGCCAAGTAGATGTTGCCTTCACACTGCACTGGATGTTCTCATTCAACATGTTTCAGATGGAGTCCGAAACCCTTTTCAGATTAAGTATTTTCCATCTTCTCTTCCTTCTCCTGCTTCTGCCCATCTGTTCATCACGATGCACACTCATGGTTCCTAGATGGCTGGTCTCTAAATGTTAGTAGTTTGGTCAGATCAGTAACCAGCACATAAATTCTTTTGACAAACTCTGTACTAAGAAATATTTGTCAAGGAATAATGCTATGGAAACTCAAAGATTACTGAACTCTTCCACGTTTATTACTCACATTTATCGTGCAGTAGTGCTGCACCTTCTGCTTTCACATAAACTCTTTACAAAGGTGGACTACATTTCCCACACAGCTATTCTTCCTTCAGCCCCGAGTCACACCACCTTTTGGGGTTTGGTTTCTTTTAATCCTACGTAATCATGAAAATATCTAGGGATACTCAAATCCCATTTAAGAAAAGCTGCAGACAGAGATCAAACCCACTTTTTCACAAAGTGAACATTTTTTGTGTGGGAGGTGGGCTGGTTTTATTCTGACAGATAATCCTTCAGGACTTCCCCTTGCTTTGCTTTGCCCAGATTTCCTTCTCCAAGGAGTGCAGATCCCACTGAACTCTGTCACATTCACCCTCAGAAGATCTCAGTGCTTTCTTCCTGCTTTTATTGCCAACACCTACCCCCATGAAAACAAAAAGGAAGATTTGATTTCCCAAGTGTGAAGGAATATAAGCTACTGAGAGGGCAACAGACTAATTTGCTGAACAACAGTTTGTAGCTTCTTTTGATCCCTTTACTACTGTCAGAAAAATTGGCCCATCAGGACAACAAGCAGAAATACAGAGTTACAGTGACGCTTTTCGGACCACGAAGCTCTTCATCACAGATTTCAGCATAAATTGGGTGTGAGAGAAGGTCTGTTTAGACTGCTGGATCTCAAATTAAGGAAGAAGCAGCAGAACCCTGATTTTGGGGAGCTGAATTCTGACATTTGATTTTTCTCCGTATCTAGTCAGCAGATTCCTTTCATTGCTTTTCCTGTAGTATCTACTGTGGCAGCATCTTCTACATATTCTCAGACTTCCACAAAAGGTTGTGTCTGTGATGAAAGAGAAGTGTTGTTCCCATAAAGTGTTCTTGGTCAGGCTTGAAAGGGCTCTGTGTAGGAGCTCAAAACTCTCAGACACTGAAGCCGTGACATTGGAAGGATTTACCTGCTTCTGCCCTCTCCTGAGTAAGCTATACAAGCAGAAGGAAGAACTTCCAAGAACCTCCAAGAAGGTGGGGCTAGAGGTATTTATCATGATGCTTTGCTATTTGAGACAGGATTTTGTTGTCTTCATCTTAAGCACGTATGAGAAAATGAAGAGCTTTGCTGCTTGGGCGACTGGAAGTAATCACAAACAAATTGGCTGATGGCACAAAATAATTGAGACCATGAAGACCTGGAACCCAGGTAGCACTTTGACAAGCAAGAGGCCAGTTCAAGCAGAGGTAGGACAAATCTACTGATACTTCAGTACTATATGCAACAACCCACAATCAGGGGGTTTGCTGAAGCTGTTTACCACAAAGAGTTGAAAATAAAGTTCCTCAGTAGCTAGAAAGGCCATCAGTTTTAGGAAGGAGAAGGGTTTTGTGTAGTCATGTTCTGCTCTTGAGAAGATCACGAAGCACTCGGCAAAGAATGAACAGGGAAGAAGATGGCATTTATTCCAGTATTTCCAAGCATTCCGGAGCTGGGGTGAAAACAGCTGCAGTATTTGGTCATTTCCAAACCAGTGCTCTTTGTGTACGTCCAGCTGCATCCAGTTTATAAAATTATAAAAATAGATTAATAAAAATAATTGGTCTTGCCTTCAAACGTCTCCTGGGAATGGAAATTCCCGGGAAGTAAACCCAAGAAGTATAGGGGGGAAAGCACGGGCAAAAAAGGAATGCAGGGTACCAAGTCCACTCAAAAAAGGACTGAGAAACAGCCCTGATGCAGGAGGAAAAATATAAAGTTACTGCATTAGAAGAAACCTGTGGCTGCGCTAGGTAATTTCCAGGGACTTGGGTAAAAAAAGGAAATATATCACGAGTGGAAACTAAATGCAAAAATGTACCAGCAGAAGGTCAGCATGTAGGAGAAAAAAATGAATTATAATTAGTAGAGGACAAAAAAGTAGTGAGGAAATAAATATTTAAGAATGAGGAAAACTAAATCAATCCTTGGATAATTCCACACAGAGTAAATAATAGATGATACGGAGAATGCTTAAGCATTCAGCGCATCCCTCACTTAAAATGTTATTTTTGTACCAATTATTAATGTAATTAATTTTAAGCAAGGAAGAAAGCAAACAGGAACTCATTGCAGAGTGCAGGAAGAAGTAGCCTCAGCAGTCACAGTCATTCCCCTTTACCCGTGAGAGCTTGTGGAGGAAAAGAGGCATACTAGAAGGCTAGGAAGGAACATCTGCCATGAGAAAGGAGTGATTGAGGAACCTGGGGAAATACAGACAGGTCTGTCTAACCTCAATAGCTGCAAAAAATACTGGAACAAGCGGTTAAGCAGCGGTTTATAAGCACCTGGGGGATAATAAGGTAATAAGATAAGAGCCCACATGGATTTGACAAAAACAATTCATGTTGAAACAATCTAATTTCCTCTCCTTGGCAGGGTAACTGGTCTAGTGGACAGGGAAAGTGGTAGATGTGATATATCTTGGCTCTATGAAGGCTGATGGCATAATCCCACTCAGCAGTCTTATAATTGGGATCAGGAAATATGGTCTGCAGGAAAATATCATGGTGGATAAAGAGCCCTAAAAATAATACCTGGGCTCTAGCCCTAGGTGGTCCACTGCCCACTTTGGAGGCTTTTCCAGACAAGCTTTTTCTTGTGCTGCATGCTGGGCAGTATTTTCTTTTATAGCTTTTGCTGCAAAATACAGAAAACTTGCACAAACTGTGGTTTGGCAGGGCAGGAAGTGTATTGACAAGTGAGACAGACCCCTGACGCCTGGAAACAGAGTTGATTTGTGCTCATGCCCTCCCCAAACCTGGCAATTATCAAGCCAGACCTTGCACTGACCTTCCACAGATTGGCAAAACACACCTCCTCACCCTGCAGCTCTCTGAGCCCTTCCTTGTGGCCATCTCTTCAGAGTTTTCGTGCCTTTTCCAGTCCTCCAGGTGACTGTTGCAGCAGCAGCAGCAGCACTCTGACAAGCTTCTAGCACAGTAAACACACCTAACACCAGGAGAAGGTGCAGAGGAATATTTACCAAAGTTGGAAACAGAAAAGATGACAGCTGAAATAAAACACAAAATAATTGAATTTGTATTGAGCCACAAGGGAAATGTCTGGTTTTTTCCCCCCGTACATCTCACTTAAAATAAATGGTGGAGTTTAACATCACAGGGAATTGTTAAGTGGCAGAAGCCTCCAACTAGATCATCAACACACGACTCTCTCCCTCCCTTAGACATGCCATCAAGTTTTCTTCCCTTGCTGTTAGATAAATGTATTTCCTAGAAAAAAAGGCCTGGGAAGGAGCTGGAGGAGTTGTGTGTTCATCTTTCCCCAAAGCAGGAAAAGCATGCCTGACACATTTCTTTCAGACCTCCAGTGATGAAGCTGCCGCGACCCTGGGTCCTACATCTTCTGGGAACATGTCTGTCACATCCGGGTGCCATCTCTACCCGTGTTTTTGGCAGGAATCCCTTGCATTGTTCCCTCTCTGCCTTAGCAGGTGATTGATAACCTTAACAACTTGTGAGCTAAGATGTCTTGCCAGGTATCTTAGAGTACAAAAATATAAACTGCACAACCACTTTTAATGCCATGACCTCAGGTGTGGTTTTAGTTTTCCATAGAGTTCACTCACAGCTTCTCTATATAGTTCAGAAGGGAGATAGCAGGAAAAGGACATGAGGGTTTCTGAGACACAAACACTGTACTACATACACACCAATACACACCGTATTTCAAAGTACTCTAGAGGGTGGAAACAGAACTCAACATGATAGGGAGGTGGTTGGAGAAGCCCTAGGTCAGGCTGGATAGGGCTCTGGGCAACCTATTCTAGCTGCAGATGTCCCTGTTCACTGCAAGTGGACTGGATTAGATGATCTTTTAAGGTCCTTTCCAACCTAATGCATTCTACGATTCTATGATCTTGATGAACTGGAATAATGACCCAAAATAAAAGCAGTCACATCTAATGGAGACAAATGCAAATGGCCCAGTCTGGGGCTTAGGCAGGTGAGGTTACCCTTTGTCATCAAAGCTTGTTTGAACATTTTCTATCCCTCTCCCCACCTCCTTTCTGCTTAGTATAAGTTAGTTGCCCTTTTAGGTGTGAGAAACACTATTTGTGGGGCTGCATTGCAATACAACTCCTTCTGAGACAACTCAGAACAAAAATACTTCTTCTTTATTTATAGAGTTCTATCTAGCCTGGTGCAGTTCTCTGCTCTGGTTCACAGCTCAGCCCCATAGGCAGTCATGTCAGTGTGTCTGTGGGGGAAGCAAATAAGCTGCCAGCAAGAAGGAAGGAGAAACTCCATTGCTAAAGACAAGTTACGTACGTGCGTGTACATTTTGATGAAGGAAAATTCAGATGTACAAATACAACACAAGGAAAAGCTTGTTAGCAACAAGCACTACCTAAGTTCAGAATTAGAGCCTGCCACCAAAGCGGGGCGAGCCAGTGGTGCCTTTGCAGAAAATAAGCAGATGAACAGCAGCCAGCAACCAAAACCTGGTTGTTGAGTGTAGTAGCAGGAGGCATTAAGAGATCTGGAATACTGCATCCAGTTCTGGGAGCCCCAGCTCAAGAAAGACAGACACACTGAGAAGTTTAGGGGGCTGGAGCATCTTTATTATGAGGAGAGAAGCTAAGAGAGCTGGGCTGCCTGGAGAGGAGGAGACTGAGGGGGGAGCTAATAAATGATGACCATAAGCCAGCAGTGTGCTCTTGTGACCAAGAGGGTCAACAGCATCCTGGGGTGGATCACAAGGAGGGTGGTTAGCAGAGGTTCTTCTCCCCCTCTGCTCTGCCCTGATGACACCACATCTGGAGTATTGTGTCCAGTTCTGGGGTCCTCAGTTCAAGAGGGATGTGCGGCTGCTGGAGAGGGTCCAGCATAGAGCAACAAGGATGATGAAGGAAGTGGAGCACCTCCCTGATGAGGAGAGCCTGGGGTCTCTTTAGCTTGGAGGAGACTGAGGGGTGACCTCATTAATATCTATAAACATGCAAGTGGTGGGTGTCAAGAGGATGAAGCCAGGCTCTTCTCAATATCATCTAGTGATAGGACAAGGGGCAATGGGTGTAAGCTGGAACATAGGAGGTTCCACATCAATCTGTGAAGGAATTTCTTCCCAGTGAGGGTGACAGAGCACTGGAACAGGCTGCCCAGGGGGGTTGTGGAGTCTCCTTCTGTGAAGACATTTAAGACCCACCTGGATGCATTCCTGTGTGACTTGTTCTAGGTGATCCTGCAGTGGCAGGGGGGTTGGACTAGATGATCTTTCAAGGTCCCTTCCAATCCCTAACAATTCTATGATTCTAAAGAGCCATTGGCAGGAGGAATGGACCAGGCTCTTCTCAGTGGTCTCAAGGGGCAGCTGGTTTAAACTAGAACACAGAACATTCAATTTGAACATAGGGCAAACTTCTTTGCAGTGAGGGTAGCACAGCCCTGGCCCAGGCTGCCCTGTGAGGTTGTGAAGTCTCTGCTCTGAAGACATCCCAGACCCTCCTGGACTGTTCCTGTGATATCTGCTCTAGGGGATCCTGCTCTGACAGGGGAGTTGGACTGGATGATCTCCAGAGGTCCCTTCCCCACCGCCACTTTATTATTCTATTGGAGGTCATCACTTAGTGCTCTGGCTTTTCCCACCAATGGACTGTAACAGTCATGCTGGTAGCTTGGAGGGAAATCAGAAGACGCACTTCCATGTGGAAAAATCGGTAAGTTAGATGAATTGGTAAATTTTCTCTTCTAGAAGAGAAGGGAAGAAAGTGAAGATGTATCAGTCCCCCATAGATAAAACCAGTAACAAATCAAGCAACAGCCACTTTCTCTCCATCTTGTATAGGGTGAAAGAGCCAAAAATGAACCGCTGATTTTGGATTAGAAAAGATTTCAGCAATATAACAAGTAAAAACCCACTGCCCATTGAGAGAGAAGTACAGAGACGGGCTAGGGACAATTATATTGGCACAACTGTGGGCGGGAACCGTAATAAAATATCTATTAAGGGTTGATCACTTCAGTTCAAGTGGTGGATTAAATGCTCTCCTGAGGCTCCTTTAAGTTTGTATCCTATGATCTGTGTAGTTTTTTTTAGTGTCATAGGAAGTTGTGGCAAAAAGAAAAAGCCCCAAAGAAAATAACACTTTAACAATGACGATGCATCTACAAGCACAGCGACCTTATCATGAACTCTGCTTGAAAGTGAACTTAGAAAAGGGAGGGTAAGAATGGAGGAGGCTGTATGAACCACTGAGATAATGATTAGAGACTTGGAAAACAGCAACATGATTTTCACAATGTGTCTCAAGAGAGATGAAACCTGGGGAGCATCCCATTAAGCAAACTGGAGGACAACTGGATGTACACAAACTCTCAACTCTGGCATGTACAGAACTGCTCTCTATTGACACACGTCAGCTTGAAGACTAAGAAAGAAGACGGGGCAGAAGCAGGAACTGTTTCTTTATTTGTTTTATTGTAGTTGGTTTCCACAATAGAAAATTAACTGTGGAACTCGTTACTATAAGATGTATCAAAGAATGAGAACTTATCAAGGGGAGAGAGAACAGGAGAGGTGTTAACAAGAATAGGAGACAGAATGTGTATTTAGAGGAAATAAATTATTCCTGCTCACAAATTAAATCAGCCTCCAAGCCACATAGACTGGGAGGATGCAGTTTTGTGGCATTCTATTGAACAGCTGGTGATTGGAGACATTTATTCTATACGGTTCTGTCCACCACCTCTGCCAGAATAATTTACCGGGTAGGCCTATGTCCTCCTAGTTGTATTTAGGTCTTCACAGCTACAGAATAAACAAAACTCCCGTGTGGGTACCTGCAGGCTGGAGGTTGACACTGGCTTTTCTGGACACCAAAAGAAAGTATTTCAGATCGCATCAGGTTAGTCAGGTGCTACAGATGAACCATGCTTGAGAATATAGTCCCTGGAGGAATGATAGGCAAGGCTGAAGAGTTGTCCTGTCACTTCAAGCACCAAAGAGCCTCTTGCACATGTTCAAAACAATTCAGCGCTCCACTCTAGTACTCCGTGGATCAGGGGTAAGAGACAAAGGGATATGAGGCCACAACTTGAGTACTGGGGTCAGTTTTGAGCACCTCAATACAAGTAGTACATTGAAGGACTGGAGCAGGTCCAGAGTAGAGCAATGAAAGTGGGAAAGAGCCTAGAGAACAAACCTTGTGAGGAACAGCTGAGGGAGCTGAGGCTGGTTAGGCTGCAGAACAGGAGGCTGAAGGCAGACCTTATTGCTGTCTGCAACTGACAGGAGGGTGAAGAGAGGTGGGGGTTGGTCTCTTTTCCCAAGGAACAATCATAGAATCATAAGGGATTGGAAGGGACCTCGAAAGATCATCTAGACCAATCCCCCTGCCACAGCAGGATCACCTAGAACAAGTCATAGAGTCAGTCAGGGTTAGAAGGGACCACAGGATCATCCAGTTCCAAACCCCCAAGCCATGAGTAGGGACATGCCACCCTAGATCAGGCTGGCCAAAGCCTCATCCAGCTTGACCTTAAACACCTCCAGGGATGGGGCCTGCACAACCTTCCTGGGCAACCCATTCCAGGCTCTCACCACTCTCACAGTGAAGAACTTCCTCCACACATCCACTCTAAATCTACCCATCTCCAGCTTTGCTCCATTCCCCCTAGTCCTGTCACTACCTGACATCCTAAAAAGTCGCTCCCCAGACTTTTTGTAGGCCCCCTTCAGATACTGGAAGGCCACAATAAGGTCACATGGGAGCCTCCTCTTCTCCAGACTGAACAGTCCCAACCCTCTCAGTCTGGCCTCATAGGAGAGGTGCTCCAGCCCTCTGATCATCCTCATGGCCCTCCTCTGCACTCGCCCCAGCAAGTCCACATCCCTCTTGTTATAAGGGCTTCAGAACTGGACGCAGTACTGCAGGTAGGGTCTCACCAGAACGGAGTAGATAGGGAGAATCACCTCCCTCGACCTGCTGACCACACTTTCTCCTGATGCAGCCCAGGATCCGGTTTGCCTTCTGGGCTACAAGTGCACACTGCTGGCTCATGTTGAGCTTTTCATCCACAAGCACCCCCAAGTCCCTCTCCTCAGGGCTACTCTCCAGCCAGTCGCTGCCCAGCCTGTATTTGTGCTTAGGATTGCCTCGACCCAGATGCAGGACTTTACACTTGGTCTTGCTGAACCCCATCAGGTTGGCTTGTGCCTACCTCTCCAGCCTGTCCAGGTCCCTCTGGATGGCATCCCTTCCCTCCAGCGTGTCTGCTGCACCACACAGCTCGGTGTCGTCAGCAAACTTGCTGAGGGTGCACTCACGGACAGAGGGACCTCTGTCCGTGTCACGGACAAATACGTCGAACAAGACTCGTCCCAGGACTGATCCCTGAGGGGCTCTGCTTGCCACTGGCCTCCACTTGGACATGGACCCATCGACAACCATTCTCTGGGTGCGGCCATCAAGCCAGTTCTTTATCCATCTAGCGGTCCACCCATCAAAGCCATGTTCCACCAGCTTGGAGACCGGAATGTGGTGCGGGACAGTGTCAAAGGCTTTGCTGAGGTCCAGGTAAATGACATCAGGGACAGGACAAGGGTAAATGGCTTCAAGATGCTCTAGGGGAAGTTTAAGTTGGCCCTAAGGAGAAGCTTCTTCCCGGAAAAGGTCCTCAGGCTTTGGCACAGGCTGCACAGGGAGGGGGTTGAATCACCATCCCTGGCCATATTTCACAGTTGTGGAGATCTGGAGCTGAGGGACAGGGTTTATTGGTGGGATTGGGACAGTTGGGTTAGTGGTTGGACTCAATGAGCTTGAAGACCTTTTCCAACCTAAACGATTTTGTGATTCTGATTTCATAACACTGATTCAGACCTGCTAGAGCAGAGCAATGCACAAAGGCTGTTTAACAGTGCCTTTGTTGAAGGATAGCTGATGATAGTATTGAAGGAACTGTAGGGGAACATATTGATTTCAAAGCTGCATGAAAAAGAAACATCATTGCTTAATGCTTAAGTGCCCAACCAACAATAAATACCTGTTTGTGTGAGAAAGTACAGTCATCACCTTCTTCAGAGCTCTGCTTTTTTGCCATGAAATTGAAGCAGAGATCAACTCCATTGAGACAAGTAATTTATGGCCTGGCAACTAGAATTTGATGATAATAAGTAGCTGTGTGATGGGAAGGAAACTTCCCCATTGAATACATTAATCTTTAAATTGCATTCAGCAAAACCAATGGTCAGAAAAAACAGTAAGATCTAAAAGCTTTCTTTCTGATACATGTATTTTATTTTTATTTTAAATTCTCTTTCCCCTCTAGCAAAGATAATAAATTATTTAACTGCTGCAACTCAGTCTTCTCTTTTTTGCTGTCTAATAAAATCTTAGAAATATAAATCTATTTCATATCCTTTTTTAGAAATAATTGAAAGTGGTGACAACCAAAACAAGAATTGAAGCAACAGCTCAAGGCAAGGTGCCAGTGAATTGTGAGCACACCAGGAGATTTCAGTAGAGATCTCAGAAGGAAGTATTTTGCTTTTCCCTGGCCAAAGATGTCTTGTTCCCTTTTAAAATTTAATAATTCATAGATTCACTGCTTGTTTTTTTGTCTCCCGGCTTCATGCTTTCTATTAAACACATAATTCAGGAGGTTACGTTATTATGTGCTGGGCTGCTTACACTTCAGCCAAATGACGTGGAAAAGAGGCAGTGATAACTCTGTGGGAACGTATCATATCGTGGAATTGATAAAAGATGAGATCTGATCACTGTCTGATTTCCTTGGCATCACTTCACCCTCAGATTTTAAATAAGCAGCAGTTTCTTGGATGTGGGCCAGTGATTGTTTGTCACAGAAATTTTTAATATTCAATATTGGCTACTGCAGAAATAGAGGGAACAAGGTCAAGTCAGAAGTGGGGAAAGGTGTAAAATTAGTATGACTAAAACACAAAGGACAAGTGTGAGCAGGCAAAAGAGCAGCTGGGTATTTGAGGGTCAGAGAAAGGCACCCCCCAGCCCTGCAGACACAGAGGACCAGCCTGGACATACAGACAGAACAGGTTTGTGGCCACAGTTCCTCTATCAGTGAGAAAAGTCCTCCATCAGTGGCACAATGAACAGTAGCACCGCACCACACTCCTGACTGTGCCCTGCTTTGACCCTCCTCATGGCTCCCCTCCAGACCTGGAGCTGGGGAGACACTTTCCAAATGCTCTCACTGGAATGAACTGGAGGCTGAACAGCCTTGAAGCTTTTCAGGTTGTTCTCACGTACCAAAGCCAAATGGCTGCACTGATCTGCTCTTATGGGCTCCACCTCACTTCCTGGACCCTGTTCCACACAGATTCATTTCACAAATCTCTGCCAAGAACAAGATTTGCCTTTTCAGACTTCAAACCTTACAGTATTTTTGCCTGTCTCCTCCCAGAGCTGATTTCCTTCACTTAAGAGAACATAAATTACAGGAGGTTAGTTTAAGCACATGGTAATAGATATTCCTGTATAAAAATAGATTGCTTCCTCACACATGAATTGCTTCAGTTCCCTCATCATTTCTAGCTGAACAACAACGACTCCCATAAGAAGCCTCCCTAGATCAGCTGCATTTCTACATTCCTTCTGCTGAAGAGTATGGTGAATTCAAAGGGCTCAGAGGACCAACTTCCCCATTGTTTTTCACAACCGTGTCTAGCTGGAAATAAAGTTTAAAAGGAGGAACTAAAGGTGAAGCAGGTCACAACCAACACAAAGCCTGTTTTAAGGTATTTCATGAGAGATTTGGGCAGGGTATATGTGAGATTCTGTGAGGAGCAAGGAGAAAAATCCCTAAACTTTTGCAGCAGCTTAAAGGGGGCTGTACCATCCGAAGAGAGAAAAAGAATCTGCAATGCCAGGGCCTCCAGAAGGTAGCTGAGGGTGGAAGGGAAAAAGTACTTTGGTGCCAGGGTTATATTTCATGCTAATTGTTGGCTCAGGTGATAAAAACTCATCTGCACGGCACAAAGGGGCACAGAGAGATATCCTGCCCCAACTTCTCCCAGAGTATCACAGGAGCCACCTGTCCATCAAAGACTCTTCTCCACAAGCCGAGATGAGCACAGGGGTACAGAGACAGACAGACAGAAACACAAATCATGGTCTCAAATCAGGGACAACATCACTGGGCACCTACCAGGGCTGTCCCAGGACAGCCTCACCCCTAAGATTCACGTGTGAAACCCACCATGCTGAAGCATGGTTTAGGGGTGACCTGGCACTGCTGGGCTGAAGGATGGACTTGATGGTCTTAAAGGTCTCTTCCAACCAAAGAGCATTGATGGAAAACAGAGGAATAAGGGGATAAAAAGAGTTTACAGCCTTTGTATTTTCCTGAGTGAGGGACTCTGAGGCGGTGGGGGATATACCAGCAACTGGAGTGCTCCTGTGGCCTCAGGGTCTCACACATGCAGATGGCAGCAACTGGTGAGACTGGGATGCAGCGGCATATAAGACTATACATGCATGTGCACACGACATGTGGTACTTACATGTTTATGAGCATGTGACCACTGCATGGCCATGCTGACCCTCACAGCTTATTGGAGCTGAAGTATGGAGTTGCAGCAGCATCATCTCTCTCCATGGTCAGGTCTGATGTGACAGCTCTAACACTTCAATTATTTTATGGGTAACAATCTGTGGAAGAGTGAATGAGTAGTTTCTGCTTTTTGTGCTGTGTGACTCACTTAGAAAGTTTGTTAACAGCCATATGGAGATACATTTGAGTCTCAGGAATGGCTGGTTAATGCAGAAGGGAGTGAACTAGTTGTGTAGTAAAGTAAAAGCATCAAACACACATAGGAGTGGAAAGAACACTCATTTGCCATATTTATGTTTCATAACTGAGCTCCACGAAACAAGGAAAGAGAAGGAAGCCCTATAGCCTAGAAAGCAGAGAATGGACAAACATGAAGTATCAAAGCCTTATTATTGGGAAATAAAATAAACAGGGAGAGCTGGAAGGAGGTTATCTGCATATCAGCCAGAGGTGCAGGGAAAAACAGAAATTCACAGCTGGCCAGGGCTTGGGGATCATTTCATCCCCATTTGAATCATCTGCTCCAGCAGACATGGCTAAACAGAATCACATTCAACTTCACCTCATTAGTTTTGATATTCCACCATTTGGACTAGATTAATTTTCATAGAATCATAGAATCATTAGGGATTGGAAGGGACCTCGAAAGATCATCTAGTCCAATCCCCCTGCCACAACAGGATCACCTAGACCAAGTCATACAGTCACTCTGGGTTAGAAGGGACCACAGGATCATCCAGTTCCAACTCCCCACCCTAGATCACCATCAGAAAACTGGATGTCTCGTTTGAGCCATCTATATTCCTTCTGTGCAATCAGAGGACACAGAAGTGTTGGCACAGTCGCCCATCCTACCTCAGGATTGGTACCAAAGGTTGGGCAGGACATTTTGTGATGGGACTCTTCTCTCTCTGCAGACCATAGAGGAGCCCAGAGACCTGACAGCCATTCTAACAACATCTTAGGACAGCAGCATTGTGTCAGAGGACTCACACCGTGTTTCCAATATTCTAACCTAAGAACCGAATCCCTCATTCAGATAAATTTGGTTCATTTAGCTTGGCTGGTGCTGGAAGATGACGGATAACTCCAATAAGCAGGACAATAACGTTACTCTGGAAACAGGTCAGGCAAATAAAACCTTTCCATACCTACAATTTGGGAGGAGTTTGGGATTCTGAGGATCTGGGAGCTCTCAGGTTGGAAACATGGAGCATGTGGAGCTGTAGATTTCCTCAAGGCTCTGACTTCCCTAGCAGGCAAAGCAACAGGCCACAGACAGTCATGGTGCTTCTCCCACTGTTGGGGCTGGGTGATAGATGGTAAGTCCAGTTATGCCAAGTGGTATTGGGACTGTCCTTGACGAGAGTTGCCTTTCCCCAGTCTAACCTTGCTGCTTGTTGATATTACTCCCATGTTCTCAGCAACCCGGTGGTATCAGAGTTGTGGACAGATTTTAAGAACTAGAAAGCAAATGCCTGACAGATGCCTTCTCTACAGCTCCACAGCAAGCACCCTGACAGCCTGGATCTGCTGAATTCACACTGTGGACTTTTGCTGGACATCTCTGGACACCTACATGAATTAATGGGTTTCATTCTTTACAAAGGTTGTTGGCTCCATGTCCAGACCATTTTCAGCTGTCCCTTCCACTTGTCCCAATTTCAAGAGAATAAACATTGTTCTTTCTACGTTTTGCATTTATTGTTTTCCACTCAAAAGTAATTGAATCACAATGCTTGTGTTTTCCCTCACCCATCTGTGACTTTGCTTCCTACATCCCTTTTGTCTGAGTCTTTATCCCAGTTCTGCTCCAGTGGGTGTACAGAAGGACTCTGAGTTGCCATGGTCCCCTTGCAGTTAATCCTGTGCAAGGACAGTTCATTTGTCCTTGCTATTTGGAGGTATTTCCTTGGGGAAAGATCTGCTTCTCTAAAAAAAATCTCTCTTGTAATTAGGAGTCACATGGCCTCACTCATCCCAGCCCTCTCTCATCTTCCCCAGAGTGAAATAATAAAAAATGCTCTATTGTCTGGAAATCCAACATTCTCAGCTACTTATATCTGTCCATGGTCCTCACTTGCTCTTTTTATAGGTGATACCTTGTTTTCTCCCCTGCTGTGGGTTTCGTTATGCTTTACAGCTGCCACCATGTACATCCACAATGTGCTGACCACATAAAAAAATGCCCCAAGTTCCTAAAATTAAACTGGCTCTTCAGTGAAAGAAATTGCCTGTAGACTCCAAAACTGTGACTAGGAGCTGCAAGAGGGAACCCAGATCCTCCAGCTGCAGACCGCCTGGCTGGACATGATGTTTGAATCACATTTCCATTGTCCACACAGTTACGGGGGGTGAGGGAGCAGGCTGCTGACTGGGAGCCATTGATGCCCTCTGCCAGACCCCACGTCCTGAAGAAAATTGATTCCTTGCTGTAAGAAATTGTTCGTATTTTTATTCAGTAATTTGCCTTTGTCTCCAATATATCTGAGGCTAATTATTGGTGGCAGCTAAACTTGAAATGATTTTGCAACTCAGCTAATAGTGAAGAATTGATCACTGGACACTGATAATCATTGTGTTTTCCTTAGATAAAAACATAGGGCTTCCTGCTCTTGATTATCTTTCACCATCACCACCACAGTTTTTTGCTTACTGTTGTTGTTGTTACTACTAAATTATTACGGATTGCTGTTACTGCTGGTGAGTGTCAAATCACACCTGATAGGAGGTTTTTAACCCCCAGATGCTGGTACAAGTGGATGTCTCTACACCTTACTCTACCAAGGGATTTGAGGGGATTTCTACAGAACAAATTCCTTGTTCCCTGTCTGGGTGTGCCTTTGTCCTGACAAAACAAACGGCAAACCCAAGGTACCCTTGTTCCAGAGTAAGGTGTTGCCATGGAAGTCATGAAGAAAGGATCTGACAGATAGGGTCGGAGAGCCCAGGACTCTGCAGCCCCAAGGGCCTCCTTTAGCCCTTCAGAGATGCTCTCTGATTGCTACCCAAGCTCCCTCTGCTTCCAGAGACACAGCACGGCTGGCAGAAAACTGCAGGCCAGGAGAACAAAACCAGAGTGTCAGAGGCCCTGAATATTGCTGAAAAGGAGAGAAAGAACTTTGAGCAGTTCAAACATTTTCATGCTCACTCACCCCAAAGAAAAGCCAGGCTGTCTTCAAATAGAAATGATGCCAGTAAAAATAACAATAAAGGGCAGAGGCATGAAAAAAGAGAAATCATGGATCAGAGCTTTGATCACATGCACTGTCCTGCCTCCACAGAAATGATGTCCTACTAATCCCCGCAGGGCACAGCTCAGCTCAGCACACAGCTGTGCATACATTTGTGTTCAGACGAGTCTCAGCAACCCCTAGAACAATCAGTTGCACTGCCAATGGCTTACAAATATTTGTAAATCAGTTCAACAACCCCAACTGTAAATATTCCATCTTGGCCTGAATTTGTTTGTTTAGGCAATGTTTTATCATTGTGCTCTTGAAGAAATAAAACACTTTGTACTTTTGTTTCTACCCAGGCAGCAGGCTGAATTTAAAAAGTCCAAAACGCCTTGGGTTTTCAGCTCTGCATTGAAGTCCTCGTAGGATCTCTTTGTAGACAAAGAGAATATTAAACTGGAGCAACTTTTTACTCTGCTGAGTTTGATATTGTCCTATGTTTGGGCCACCTGGGACATCTTCTAGAAAGCAGTTTTGGATTTATTAACAATTCTCAAAACCTGCCACTGAAAAACAATTTCCATGGTATGACCAGCATGGCAATGGACCTGAAGGTAAATGCTGGTTTTGGCCCCTACTCTTCTCTAATATTCAGCTTTAAGAATCAGATTACATGTTTGTTCAACAGCAATAAACTTCTAGAGTTTTATAGAGTCATAAAAACACTACAAATGCTTCCATTTATGGCCTGTATATAATTTACTTGGGTAGGTTTCCTCTCTAATGGTGCAGTGCAAGTGATTTGAGTTCTATTAGCTGGAAACAGTACATCTACATTTGCAGAACTCTCGTAAATAATTCTGCTTGATGGACAGCATCCCATCCAGACTACTGTGTAAGGAAGAGGAGGAGGGGCTGAGACAGAGGCAGGAGAAAAAGAGAATGGGAGATGGTAGGAATAGGAAAGGCAGCTATTAAGACTCCACACAAATTAGAAATTCAAGACATATTTTTTTTCTGGTGGTATCAAAATCCCATTTTCCTGCTTAGTATGAGGCTTTGAGCTTGAAATGTAACCACAGTTCATGCTAGACTGCAGGTTGAACTCATCCTGTGCCTTGCACAGACATTCATTTGAAAAGATATCTCCCAGGACACAAAGATTTCCTGAGTGCTCAGAGATGCACTTGGCTCACCAGAAGCTTTAGAGCAATAAATGAAATGTTAGACTGACTTAGAGCTAAATGAATGATGTGGTCTCAGGTACAAGAACAGGAGAGCTGCAGCTCAGCTTTAAGATCCTTTAGTCATAACATGGAAGGGGGCTAGGAGTCACGCTACAAAAAGAGGGAGGATGTATCCCTGTGCCAACACCCAAGACAGACGCAACACTATCTTTTGTGTCCAAATACCACCTCGTGGTTAATTATTGTAGTAGGGTACAGAGCGTAAATCTGCCATCTGTCACTCTGAATGACATTACAGGTAATGACACTGGATTTTCACAAGAAAACAAATCAGTTGCATAACATCAGGTCCTTTCTGACCGCATTACAAAACAAAGGTCAGCAACTATGGGTCACATTTCTTTACTGCATAACTGGAAGATCATCAAGGATAATGAAGAACTGGTATAAATTTGCTATTATTTAGACAGCTATCCATGGGACTGATACGACGTGCAGTGCTCCAACACACTTGACCGTTCTGCTCTTCTGGTTCTGGCTGTAATGACTTCAAAAGATCCCAGATCTACTTAACCTCTATCTCAGAGTTCATACAGTGGCTCTTTAAAATACACTGGGTGAGTAAATAACAAGAACCACAAAAGGAGTACGGTAAGTTAGAGGATAATGCTAGAGTAAGATTGAAGTGAATGATTTTAAGTTGGAAAATCCAAAGCAAATCATGATGGAATTATGTCCTGGAATGACTTTACAAACTGCAAAAGGGGCGAGAAACTTAAATTACTTTAAAGTGGAAAAAATGTATGAAAGCTTGTAGAGCAGAACATGGGTCAGCTAGAGTAATAAATGAAATGGGCAATGTGAGTTTGTACATGACTCACTTTGCCACTCTACTAGAGAAATGCAGAGGATCCAAAGAGCTCTCTGTTTGGTGTTTGTTGACTGCATTGACTGCATTTATTTGTTTCATCTATATTCTGTATTGTATACACAGCAAACTGAGCTGTCCTGACAAATGCTTTTGTAGCCCTGTCCACTTGTTTCATAAGGTAAAGCCTGTGTAGTGGGGAAAAATGTATCTTAAATTAATTTTGTGTCAAAACCAGAATCAAACAAGGACTTGTGAACTTGTACCTACTTTGTTCAGCCTTCTGTGCTCAAGATGGCTGGTCTCAGCTTTCCTAGATCAAGAAAAACAAGTATCTACTGCTAAAGGCAATTTCTAAATGCTACAAGACCTAATTCTTTCGTAGTCACAAGCATGTGTTACTATCAGAAGCATGAAGTGAATTCTTACTGTTCCAAGGTAACCTTACAGTGTGTGGAGCTAGACTCAAAGGAATTGATAAATGAATATATATTGATAACATTCTCTGTCAGTTTTATTTACTCAGTTGTTATGCCTGAATAATTTGTATGTGTTTTCTGCAGAAGAGTTGGGGTTTAAAAAGTTGAAAACTATCTATCCCCTCCACTCCCCCCTGTTCTCCTCCATTGGTGACTTCACCTTCTTCATCTTTCTCCATCTTGGACTGTTGGGACCTGCATCACTGTCACTGAGAGAGAATGTTGTATCTTCTGAGAACAGTATTGCTTCTCGAGGTGAAGAAAATTTATGACGAGTGGGAAGATTCACCTGAGTCTGGACAGACTGTGAGAATTCTGAATTTTGAAGATTAATGAGGATAGAGACTGAAGTTGGACAACCACAGTGATTTCGGAGAGAAGCAGGAACTGTCTGTAATGGACATTCTGAACCTTTTTAATCTCAGTTAAATGCAAGAGCACATGACAAATCTGTGTGTCTGTGTCTGTATCTTGGTGGGGTTGGTCTTTCTGATCTGTGATGGGGAAAGTGAACAAAAATGTCTAGAGGCCTTTCTTCTCCAAACTGTGTCAGTTGTTTCATTGCTTGCAGACTGGTCAGTGGGTTTGCTAGACACTCCCTTTGTGTCTGACTCTTTAGATGGGGTTGTTGGTTGAAATATGGTCCAGTTCTTGAACCATGACATTGGTGGCAACTCAGATGGGATGTATGAGAAGACCCACAGAACACTATCACTATTACACCACTACAGTTGTACTGGATAGACATCATGTTATGGCATGATGCCATGCAAAACAGTAACATCAGTCAGACAAACCACAAGAGGAAAACTAATTCTTAACTTGGTTGCTTCTAGTGCAGCCAATGCACAGTACCTGGCTGAAATGTCATTATGGAAAGCCACCTACAGTGGTCAATACCAAATGTTTATATTCAGCATTTGTGATGGAATAAGAAAAATAGGCATAAAAATGATTCTTTATTATCTCTTGATTCGGGGGGGGGGGGGGCAAGAATAAAGGGAAAAATCAGAATAGTAAAATCCTTTTCTATGGTGTAGAAAACAAAGGTATCACACTGGAGCTCTGAGCAAACGATTATCACATCCAGAGGGACCTGGACAGGCTGGAGAGGTGGACGCAAGCCACCCTGATGGGGTTCAACAAGACCAAGTGTAAGGTCCACATCTGGGTCGAGGCAATCCTAAACACAAATACAGGCTGGGCAATGACTGGCTAGAGAGTAGCCCTGAGGAGAGGGACTTGGGGGTGCTTGTGGACCAAAAGCTCAACATGAGCCAGCAGTGTGCACTTGTGACCCGGAAGGCAAACCTGATCCTGGGCTGCATCAGAAGAAGCGTGGCCAGCAGGTCAAGGGAGGTGATTCTCCCGCTGTACTCTGCTCTGGTGAGACCCCACCTGCAGTATTGCATCCAGTTCTGGAGCCCTTATTACAAGAGGGATGTGGACATGCTGGAGCGAGTGCAGAGGAGGGCCACGAGGATGATCAGAGGACTGGAGCACCTCTCCTATGAGGCCAGACTGAGAGGGTTGGGACTGTTCAGTCTGGAGAAGAGGAGGCTCCCATGTGACCTTATTGTGGCCTTCTAGTATCTGAAGAGGACCTACAAAAAGTCTGGGGAGCGACTTTTTAGGATGTCAGGTAGTGACAGGACTAGGGGGAATGGAGCAAAGCTGGAGATGGGTAGATTTAGAGTGGATGTGAGGAGGAAGTTCTTCACTGTGAGAGTGGTGAGAGCCTGGAATGGGTTGCCCAGGGAGGTGGTTGCGGCCCCATCCCTGGAGGTGTTTAAGGCCGGGCTGGATGAGGCTCTGGCCAGCCTGATCTAGGGTGCCGTGTCCCTGCCCATGGTAGGGGGTTTGGAACTGGATGATCCTGTGGTCCCTTCTAACCCTGACTGACTCTATGACTTGTTCTAGGTGATCCTGCTGTGGCAGGGGGATTGGTCTAGATGATCTTTCGAGGTCCCTTCCAATCCCTTATGATTCTATGATTCTGTGATTCTAAGTACTTCAGAAAGACCAGGAAAAGCCAAGCTAAACAGGCATAATGGTACTGGAAATGCTAAAGGATAATAAAAACTTAGAGAATTGCACAGCAAAAACACAAGTGTTTGCAGCTGGTTTTACCCACAGAAGTGGTCAAGAGAGATCCTGCACAACTATTCTTTTTTTATAAGGTGGCACATAATAGGATCATTCTCATATTGAAGGTGATCATGAGGTTTATCAAAAAGGTATTAGAACAAATCACCAAGATCAAAGGCTATTCTTCCAGGACTACCTGAGGAACACCACTGTGAAAGTGCTGAATTAACAACTGCTGTGCAAGCTGAAATGTAAAAATGTCTCAATGTCAAGACATTTGAAGGTAGCTAATGTGGTTTCAATTATTAAAGAGGATCTTACGTGAGAGTCAGGAAACTACAGACTGGTAGCACATCTGTACCAGGCTAATTGATAGAAATTGTATTATAACAGAGGATCTATGGATAAATGAAGTACAATGGGAAAGAAGAGCCCATGCAGTTCTGTAAAGGGAAGTCATGCTTTACAGTCTAGTGTAGGTCTCTGAAGAAGTCAGTAGACATATGGGTGACGGAGATCCAGCTGACTGTTTCTTTTTCTAAAGGCATTTACAAAGTCCTTCACCAAAAATGTCCCAAGTTAAGCTACCACAGGATGAAAGAGAAGGTCCTCATGTGAATAAATAATGGTTTCAAACACATAAAACCTTGGACGGTAATTAAATTATCAACATTCACAGATCAGGGTGGTAGCAACTGAAAGTAGCTTAGTGAATTAAATTAGTTGAAAAATAAATGTTAGACATTATTATGACAACAAAAGACAGTGTGACCGTGAGGATATCCACTGTGTGAGCACCTGCTGACCCCTTCATGTGCTTCTGATCCCCAACTCAAAAAAGATACTTCAGAACTTGAAAAAAACCCACCAGAAAAGGGCAGCAAATGTGATTAAACTGATCCACTGATGTGTGAAAGCAATTTCTATTCAAAGCACAAGCCATACCCACTATGATTCTTTATCCTGAAAGAAAGGTATCTGGAGGAGGGAGAGGGGAAAGGACATACCTACAAAAGCAGGAAGATTAAAGGAATGGCCAGCTAAAGAATAATTTTAATAATTGTTTATTTTCTCTTTCACAGACAGCTACACTCAGCTGTCAGATGGATGGATCAGCAGGAATAGATGGGAGATTCTCCATGTAATACAGAGGTACTCAGTGAAATCTGCTAGTAGCTGTGCACAATGGAAAACCTATTTGTGTTCAAAATCAGAATGGACAAGATCATGCTCCACAAACAGCTGTGAAATACTAAGGTATTACATTGGCCTCGGCAGTTCTAGAGCTTCCGGTAACCAGAGGTTTGCTCCACTGTTCCTTAAATCTGTTCCTTAGCCTCCATCTAACCCCCACCAGGAAGGAGAACACTCACTGTCGAGCCACTCTGAGATACTCATGTCTTTGTAGTAGGTGATTTATCAACAGCAAATTATACTCTTCGGGGAAGATTTACCTGTCTCCACTACCAAAATCAAGCCTGGAATGAACCAAGTGTTTGTACCTTGTACAGACTGGGTGTCTGACAAGTATTTGCTGGTTTTTGTGAGGCCAGGTTTGGGACACACTGCCTGTTACCCAACAAGCTGAGGAGATTAAACAATGCTGAGCACATGAACATGTGGCAAAACACTGAGGATACCAGCTTAATAACAGCATGTCACCCGTCTTTAACACTTTACACAACATGGACCATAAGAAGCTGTAGATTAAGACATTTGATTGAAATATCTTTATGAGACTCTCTTCTCCTTTAAGGCAAATTACTCACATGAGCTGGGAGGCTGCAGAGAATAAATCACTGCATCACACCAAAGAAATTATTTCCATCAGCTGCAATGGGCTAACCTTTATTGTTCGAATCCCCCGAAACTTCCTTGGTTGCCTGCCAAGTTGAGGAAGGAATAATCTCTTGATTCACAGCCCAGCTCCTGAGTGTACATCCTTTCTTTCTCCCTTCCTCTGGAGCACTGGAGGCTAAGCAGAGAGGAAACACCTGCAAGCAACAAAGTCTGGCAGCAAACCTGCCTCCAAATTGCACTTAGAGTACCAGTAACAATTTTCACTTCAATGCTGAGCACATCTTTTCTCCCAAGATTCAGGTTGCCGGGGAGATTGTTGAAATCTTCCCTAAGGTTTTAACTCTGAGCACTTTGGCTTTTTTCCCCCTTCTCCTGATCTGCAAGTGATCCCTAGTTAGCTGTGGCTTTTGTTTCCCTGCTTTGGCATCCTGGTTATTGTTACACCATTTGTGAAGGACTATGAGATAGGTGCACACCAAGGACCCCTCTCAACCGAGGCACAGTTGCCTGAGACAACAGGAATTGATCCTTTGAACCAAATTCTGGGCTTAGCCAACACCCTGACAGTACCAAAGAGGAGATCAATGGAAGCTCTTATGACTTACGTGATCATTAAAGAAAAATTAGTGTCTGCTGATCATTTTATCCTTTTAATTCCTTCAAGAATTCTTAATGAGGAAGAATTTCTAAGTCAAGAGATTAATACGCAACACAAATTGCATATTAAAGCCCTGCAAATGATACCAGTAATCTTGGCTGGAATTCCTCTGTTGAGCATTAGACACTCCTGGCAATTTCTGCCTCCAAAACAGCCCTAGAAGTAGGTTTGTCTGATTATTAAGTCCCTTTTGCATAGAAATACAAACAGGGACAAAAAGATACATCAAAGATTTTGGCAAGCCTAAAGAGAAGTCAGAGTCCCATGACAACCCTCTGTATGACATCATGACAAACTACCAGTGGCCCATCTTCAGGTAGATAAACATGATCTTCAGGTAGATAAACAAGGGCTTAGTTATTTTACATCTTACAAGGTGATGGTGGGACTAATGTGGGTTGGAGTAGTGCATTTAGTCAAGTGAAAGATTGAAGATAGAACAGCATAGAGCAATACAATTATTTGGAGGCACAAAAATGAGTTTTTATGAAACACTGAAGGAATTCAATACATCCTGAATACCAAAAAAATCAACAAGGCTGAGAAATGAATTGCTGTAAGGTGTGTGAACAGCCTCTGAAGGAAGGAAATTAAATAAGCTGTACAAAGAACCAGAGGAAGTGACCATCAGCTGGAAGGTAAAGCTGCATGATTCCAAATTAGAAATGGAAGTATCAACAATTGGGAGAGTCCCCTGAAGGACCAGAGGTTCAGACCCCAACTCATCAATTAAAATCCAGATGCTGTTCCCTCATTCTACAGCTAACTGAAAGAAAAGTGCTCCTGGTCCATACAATCACACTAAATACCACAACGGCTCTTTCAAGGCACAAGACACACATTTTATATCAAAATGTTATGTTCAGGGAATGTCAACATTACTCATTGAAGCACACAGTATTCAGGAAATGCCAGAACTGGAGTATTTTTCTCTACAACTTCGTCTCAGGCCACTTGAGCACATGCATGAGTTTTGCATGTTTTTTTCCTTACACTGCCAATTTTATTCCCCAGATCTTGTTTCTTTCTTTTGACAGCAGTGACAGGTTTGCCACCTCTGGAATGAGCCAGGGTTGTGCAACTAAAGTCTGCCAGGGCCTATCTTTGGGCAGCATCTGCAGCTGAGTCTGGCCCTCATGCGAACAACCCCCCACTGCCCCAAGACCAAAATATCTGCTCTCTCTCACTCACTCCCCCCTCTGCCAGCTTCTACAGCAATAAGGCTGCGGGGCTGCTTGGGATTTTTTGCTTATTTACTTCACAGAAGTATAGGATTCGCCTGTGACACTGAATCCAAAATTAGTTGGCTAACCCTCAACTATCTGCCTTGGGCTCCCTCACTCTGTGTGGAGAGAAGCAGGCAAGCAAAGGGTCAGATAATCATGTCTAGCTTTGGTATCTATTTTAAGTTGAGATGAATCCTGCCCTAAACCCCACTGGCTCCGTCTCCTACCTCTGTGCTGACTATAAGCTCCTACAGTACAATTAAACCTGTGAGGGTAGGTACTTCTACAAGGGCAAAAGAAGTAACAACAGAGCTGCCAACAACATCAGCTCTAGAAATACAGGTAACTAAAACCACCTAAGCACTCAAGAAAATCATGTCAGAGAATCAAAAAGAAGTTGACACTTTGGATTATTTTTAATTTAATACTTACACATGCATTTCTGCCCCCTGATCAAATGAAGGCATTAGTAGTGATTCACCCCTCAGGTTCCCATGAAGATATATGGGCACATACTTCTTTAAAGAAGAAAGATCCTACAGCAAAGAAAAAGAAACCTGGTAAGAAATTAATAATTCCGTATTCAGCATCGCATGCGGTAAATAATGCATCGAGCCACACACTGAATGATGAGAGCAAATGAAATATTGAAGAGATGCTCTTTCGGCGAGCGAGTCTGTTCTGTGCACTGAATGAGGCAGCGATTCCGTCTAAAGAGAAGAAGCGATCACATATTTCAGGCTGTATTACAACGCATACACAAAGGGAAACTAAACGAAGATTTCTGCAGATATCTTCAGATCTGACGCTTCATTATTTTTGAGTGTTTGACTTTGTGATCTCGAAAACTGTTCTGTAAAATATTGTTTAGCTTTTTGGTTTGGGTTGGGTTTTTGGTTCCCTTTATTTTCCTGTTTTGTTTAAATTTTTTGAGTGGGCATCAGACACATGTTTTAGAGACGGTGGCAGAGAAAAGTGATTCTTTATGTGAGGCATGAAGGACAGCTCAAGAACTGAGGAGTATATAAAATCAGACAAGACAGTAACACAGCTCTGGCAGAAGAAGTGATCTTATTCTTTGTACTACATGTAGACAAATGTTCTTTCCACCCTAGCCCACTATCTGTAACAAATAGGAGCTTGAAAGCCACCAGAATCATGGTACAGAACCACTCAAAATCTTAATCCCACTAACACTTGCTTTTAGTCTTTTATATTCTTTCATCAGAGGCAGACCTTGATGGACAAAACTGATCTTGTTTTATGATAAGATGACCTGCTTAGTGGGTGAGGGTAAGCGTGTCAATGTAGTCTATCTGGACTTCACTATGGCCTTTGACACTGTCCCACACAACTTCTTCATGAATAAGCTGGCTGCCCATGGCTTGGATGGGCACATACTCTACTGGGTGGAACACTGGCTGGATGGCCAGGCTGAAAGAGTTGTGGTCAATGCTGTTAAATCTGGTTGGAGGCCAGTCATGAGTGGTGTCCCCCAGTGCTCAGTGTTGGGGCCACTCCTGTTCAACATCTTCATCAATGATCTTGATGAGGGGATTGAGTGCACCCTTAGTAAGTTTGCAGATGACACCATGTTGAGAGGAAATATCGATCTGCTGGAGAGTAGTAAGGCTATTCAGAGAGACCTTGATAGACTGTATTGATGGGCTGAGGATAACTACATGAATTTCAATAGAGCCAAGTGTCGAGTCCTGTATTTTGGTCTCAACAATCCCATGCAACTCTACAGTCTTGGGGTAATGCGGCTGGAAAGCATTCTAGCAGAAATGGACCTATGTGGTCTAATTAACAGGCATCTGAATATGACCCAGCACTGTGCCCAGATGGCCAAGAAGGCCAGTGGCTTCCTGGCATGTATTAGAAACTGTGTGTCCCGCAGGGGTAGGGATTGTCCCCTCTTTTCACAGGTAATTAGCGACAGAACCAGAGGGAAGGGCTTCAAGCTCCAACAGGGTAGATTTAGATTGGAAATCAGGAAAATACTCTTCACAGAAAGAATGGTCAGGCACTGGAATGGCTGCCCAGGGTGGTGGTTGAGTCCCCATCCCTGGATGAGTTTAAAAGTCACTTAGATGTAGTGTTGGGGGATCTGGTTTAGAAGTGAACTTGTAGAGCAGGGTTGATGGTTGGACTCGATGATCCCAAGGGTCTTTTCCAATCTGAATGATTCTGTGATTACATATATATATATAAAATATATGTATATACACATAGCACTGTTTCCAACCATACACAAAGCCTGGACTTTTTTCTCTCTAGTTCCATAAGCATCAGGGCTCCAGGATATGCTCATTTTTAAAACAAGTGCAATGCTAATGCTTGTTAGGGCTTGTAGAACTAACACATTAGGTGGGCTCAGCACTAATCTGAATGAAATCCATATGAATAACCAGCCAGGGAACTACTCATTCTCCTGTCTCCACCTTCCAAGGTGATAAACACTCTTACATGGCTCAGAGATGGCTCTTCATTTTTCAGCATAAGTAAGGGTTTACAAAGAAACATCAGTTTTACATTAAGAACACTATTTCCCTTTAACTTTTGTCATTATTTTATTTCTACTTCAAGTCAGCATTAAGCTCCTGCTCGTTGTTCCACAACACATTGATCACCCACCTACAATCTCATGTGCAGTGAGAAAAACAAGAATCCTCTCTACCTACTGCATTTCCCCTTGTTCCACAATGCTGAATACCAGGACACATAACCATGACCTTCTGGCTGCCACTCAGTCCTACTTGGAAACTTCTTGGTGTCAATAACCCTTGGCTGAATCCAAGATACATTAAGAGATTCTGATGTTAAAAACATAGGAGTGGTAGTTTCTATTCTTGAGCCTGTAGAGGCATTAGGTGTGCATAAGTGTCCTGCCCTTCTGCTTTCTGCTATCTGGCTTCCCCTGCCATTTCACCCTCAGCTGTAAAGACCCTGTCTCCACTGCTGGCCTGACTAGGCTCTGATGGGGCAGGCAGATCCATGGTTGGCATTCTATTTAAAACTGAAGATCCTGCATGGGTGTTTTTTCCACTAGGACAATGTGAAGTCAGGCCCTGGGGTGTACCTGAAGAGACTGACCCATGGCTCAGAGAGCAGGAAGCAAAAGCCATCAGACAAATGCTACCCATGCTTCCACATTCAGAGACATGGCTGAGCCAGGAGGTCACACTGACCAACCCTCACCTTGCTTCCAACCTCTTTTCAGGGAGCTCTTGAAAGCAAGGTTTTTCCCAAGACTCTTTTTCTCTAGCCTAAATCTGCCCAGCAGCTTCAGCTGCTCCTCAGAGTGCTTGTGCTCCAGATCCTTCCCCAGATCTGTTGCCCATCTCAGGTTATGATCCAGCACCTCAGTGTCCCTCTGGCAGTGAGCAAGGGGCCCAGAACTGAACTCAGAAATCAAGGTGCAGCTCCACTAGTGCTGAATTAAAGGGATATGATCCCTGTCCTGGTCCTGCTCATCAAATCAGTGCTGACAAAAGCCAGGATGCTTTAGGCCTTCTTGGCCACCTTTGGCTCAACTTCAGCCACTATTGATCAACAGACCCAGGTCCTTTTCCACCAGGCAGCTTTCCAGCCACTTACTCCCATGTTTATAGTATTGCAGGGTGTTGTTGTGATGCCAGTGCAGGACTAGGCACTTGGCCTTCCTGATCATCATACTACTGGCCTTGGACCACCAATCCAACCTGCCCAGATCCCTCTGTAAGGCCTCCCAACCCTCAAGCAGATCAACACTCCCACTCAACTTAGTGTCGTCTCCAAATTGACACTAGATATTTGATAAAAATGTTAAAGAGAACTCTGGGGAAGCCACTTGTGCTGGTCGCCACAAATCACCACACGGATTTATCTTCTTTCACCACAAATACACAACTCTTGCCATTCCTGTGCCTCAGTTTCCCATTCCATTAAAGGAGGTTTCCTAGCTCTGCTATGGTGGAGCAGTGTAAGTTGTAGAGCCTGTGCAAACTGCATGGGTTCAACAAGCCCAAGTGCAAAGTCCTACATCTGGGTTAGGGTAATTCCAACCATAAATCCTGGTTAGGTGGTGAATGGATTAATAGCAGCCCTGAGGAGAAGGATTTGGGGGTGTTAATAGATAAGAAGCTCAACAGTGTCCTGGGCTGTATGATAAGAAGTGTTACCAGCAGGTCAAGGGAGAGGATTCTCTCCCTCAGCTCTGCTCTGGTGACACCTCACCTGGAGTCTGTGGCCAGTTCTGGAGTTCGCAATACAAGAAGGACATGGAAGTGTTGGATTGAGTCTAAAGAAGGCCACAAGGATGATCAGAGGGCAGGAGCATCTCTGCTATGGGGACAGGCTGAGGGAATCGGACCTGTTCAGCATGGTGAGTAGGGACTGAAGAGGCTACAGGAAAGCTGGAGAGGGACTTTTTACAAGGGAGTCAAGTGTAGGACAAGGGGGATGGGTTCAAACTGAAAAAGGGAAGACTAAAAATTAGATCTGAGTCAGAAATCCCTCCCTGTGAGGGTGCTGAGGCCCTGGAACAGGTTGAGCAGGGAGGATGTGGCTGCTCTGTCCCTGGAAGTGTCCAAGGCCAGGGTGAATGGGGATGTGGGTAACCTGGTCTGGTGAGAGGTGCTGCTACCCACAGCAGGGTCTGGGACTGAGTGATATGTGAGGTCCTTTCCAGCCGAAACCACTCTGTGATTCTAAGTTTAGCTGTGAGATTCCCTGCTTCCATAGACAGCAAGACAGACTGCAAAAGATGATCTGCACTGAAATAATAACAATTAATTTTAAAAAAGAAGAGTATCACATATTCATTATTTTTCTTATCATGTTTCTCTTCCAATGCACATTCATAAACAGAAATGAAAGAACAACTAATGTGCCTTTAGTTACTGTGTTTGTCTGTTTTCCAATCATATTTCAGGACCTGCTTCAACAAACAGGAGAACAAACATTTTTGCTTTAGATAAATTAAAATGGTCTTGTGCATTTCTTCATTACATTTGTTCTTCTTTTTTCATCTTCTGTAGTGTTTTCCTCATAGTGATTGTCTCTGCTTGCCGTACTCCAATGACCATGTAGTCTAGTGATGGAGCTGTGCACTACAGCGGTGCCACAGTAACTCCTCTGCAGTGGGTTCAACTGAGATTGTAACCCCAGCCACCCAGTGTTTGGCACCTGAAAATGAGTAAAACATTTTTGCAAAACCACAAATACAACAACAGGACGAATCATGGGAAGAAAGGAAGACACATCTCTGTGTGTGATGTTGGACCAAAGAATCAAGAGCATGATACACCCAGTAGCTGAACAATAGTCCAAAAACCTTAGTGCAAAACCACCTATCAAAGGATTTGAGCACAGAAAGCAGACTAGGACAGTAGTGTATGGCCAGGCAGAGTCCAATGCCTTGGCTCAGTCATTCATACTTAGGAGTACATGTTGCAGAAGAGAAGCTGTGTCTCCAGTACTCAGAGGCTTCGTGTGTGAGAGGTGGAAGAAATCAGTATTCAATAAGAAAAAAGCATTTACTGGAGAGTTTATGTTGGATAGAGACAGACAAATTATCTGCATTGTGGGCACTCAGTATGGGATTAATTTCTCCTAATTTAAACTGTCTATCAGGAAAACATCTACAGCTAAACTAGTCTGTTGACTGTCTTGAGATCCAAGAAGGGAAAACAGGTATTTCTGCAGTATGAACCAGCTGTTGCTATCCCTTAGAATGAGCTCCAAAGCTTACAGCTCTGACCGTGTCTCCACTGCCTAGTGACTCATCTTGGGGTGAATCCTACCTTCAGGCAAAGCAAAAGTCTGAGAGAGAAAACCAGACACCTTTCCTTACCAAAAGTTTCAATGTTAGACTGTTCTTCCCGTGTTAAGGAGCTATTTTTTATTAAACAAGTGTGATTTCAGAGCCATTTCTTCAGTAAGATTAATCTTGCAGAGAAAGATAAAAATATAGTCTTCTGTAGCTGGAATTCAAATGGCTGCACCTGATCACCAGTGACAAGAATAAAGTGAATCATTTACAGAAGAGTGAAGTACAGGAAGAAGACTTAAGAAAACAATGTGTTTAGAGTAATAGCTTTCTGTCAGCAAAGTATTAAGCCTGTCTTGTTGTAGACCAAGTTCTTCTAGAGCAGACCCCACAGGAACATATCCAAGAGGGTTTGGGATGTCTACAGAGCAGAGACTCCACAACCTTTCTGGGCAGCCTGGGCCAGGGCTCTGCTACTGCAAAAAGATTTTCCCTTCTGTTCAAATTGAACCTCCTGTGTTCCAGTCTGTGCCCAGTGCTCCTGTTCTGTCTCTGGGCACCACTGAGAAGAGTCTGGTCCCATCCTACTGACACTCATCATTTAGATATTGATCAGCATCAGTGAGATCCCCCCTCAAGCTCCTCCTCTCTAGGCTCAACAGCCCAATTTCTAGCATCTCTTCCTCATAAAGAAGATGCTTGGGCCCTTGATCATCCCAGTGGCTAAGGAAGCTCAGTGATGACCACATCTGTAGCTGCAACAGGGACACAGTAGGTCAGATGTGCAGAGTGTGAACCTGTTGCCCTAAAGTGTATCCTCCTTTTTCTGGAGCACCCCACTACTGGGTAATGCTCATTTCTTGAAATAAACATTTTTTTGGAATATGTCTGATTCAGAAAAATTTGTCGTAAGATGCTGCTCCGTGATACCACAAACCAACAAGAGCAAGCCAGCAGGCAGGGAGCAAAGAGCCATTTAGCAAAGTAAAGTGACTGGCAACTATCCTTTCCTCCAGTTCTGGACACTTCTTTGCAGAGGACAAGTAGAAGATCCAAGCAGGGCTTGAGAGGTTGACCATGTGAGACACTACACTTGATCTACAGCACAGCACCCCACAGTTAGGACACCCCAGGAAGGATTTTGCATCAAGCAGTAGCACTGTCTCTCAGGTCTCGGGGAAGAAGGGACTAGATACAGGATTGTTCACCATGCAGATCAGAAGTTCACACCATCCAAAATTGTTGGTGGAGAAGGAAGAGGCCCTAGGAAGCCTGTGTGTGTATAGAATCACTTTTAGGTTTGAAAAGACCTTTAAGATCATCAGCTCCAACCTTTGACCCAGCAGTGACAGGTCACCCTTAAACCATTTCCCTCAGCACTACACCTGTCTGCTTTTTAAATACCCCTAGGATGGTGACACCACCACTGCCCTGGGCACTCTATTCCAATGTTTGATAACCCCTTTCGGGGAAGAAGTTCTTCCTAGCACCCAATTTTTCAATGAAAGATAGAAAACCAGATCACAATGGCAACGAACACACTCCCATCACTAACATTTGATTACATTTCAAATATGATTATGAAGTTTCCAGAGTGTGGGGATGTGTTTAGTCTCACAAAGTGGAGCTAATTTATTCACAAGCAGATCTGCAAGGCTGCCTAGGCAGAATTCACTCCATATTCAAGGAGATTATTAAATTGGTGGGTGTGAAGGGTTTCTTTGCAAGAGTTTTCAGTGCACAGATACAGCAAGCAACCAAGAGAAAGACAGGAACGACAGGAAAGTCAGGCAGTCAAAAGGGCACAATACTGTAAGACATCTCTACAAACAGGGAAGCCATTCTGCAGGGACCAATGCCTTGGTAGGGTACATCCACACTCTCAGTTGGGCTGTGGCCTCAAATCTGTGTGGGGTGTCTGGCAAGTGTTACTGTTCCAGTCTCTCTAGTGTATCTGGAAGCCACCCAGAAACACAAACTCAATGGAGATTCAGCATGTCCAGGCAAGCTAGTGCTTCCTCCTCTATGCTCCTTGGCCTGCCTTCAAAGAACAAGAGGCAGCAGATGATGAGGAGCATTTTAAACTACATCTCAGCAGGTCTGCCCCCACATATGTTCCTAACCTGCTCTAGTCATCAGTGATTTCAGGTGACTCATCTGATTTTGTACTGGGGCAGAATAATGCAAACAGGGGAAATTGATGCAGAGCTGTTGACTGGCTCCTGCTGACTCTGTTGACTGAGTCAGGGTCAACTGCAAGGTGATGAGAAGATGTTCCTCCCTGTCTTCTAGCTCTCAGTTGCTACTCCTCTGCTGAGCCCCACTAGCAGCTCTAGCTCTACACTGATCTGGGCAAGGTGGCAGCAAGTGGTGAAAGAGGTAACGGGGCCTGGCCAAGACAAAATGTAACCCTGGTAGTCCCTGACTGCTTCTTCAGAGGGGTTTCTGTCCTACCACTCTTAAAGGGGTCTCTGAAGGGACAGGAAGATTACTACATTTTGCTCTTTTTACACATGAATGCAGGACAATGCAGGTGTTTGGGTTTTTTCGTCCTTTCCTTTCATCTGCCCCTTTTTCCACTTGCAGATTCTTGAAACTTTCTCAACTTTGGCAAAGTGACAGAGCTGAAAAAGAAAAGTGAATTTGTCACAGTGTCACCTTCAGGAATTGGAAACATTTGTAAAATTACCTAGCAGAAAAGGGGGAGGAGAAGGGCAAAAACCACACTTCGTATTCTTTGTGAAAGGGAGGAAGGGAAAAAAAAATCCCCAAAGCAATGTGGCATGTATTGAAAATATATCTTGTCAAAACAAGTGGCAGAGTGGAAAGACAGACCCAGCCCAAATTTCTCAAGGGAGAGTCTACATCTCTATTTCCTGCTTTCTTGAAAAACCATTTCTCCAGTTCCCAGAGCTCTCTGGTCAGCAGTGACAGTCCCTGCACACACTGCCCACGATCAAGTTGTAGGGAGGAGAAATCAAAACTAGGATCTGCCTGTGGCTGCAGAACTGTGGTGAAACCAGGCAGATCTGCAGCTCTGTCTTTCTGACAGCCTGGGTGAACAGAGCAGGAACCTACCTGGTGGAGGGCAAGGGGGAACAATTCACAAGTAATATAAGAGGCACTGGGGGAGTTCATCTTTTTGCTAAGTCATGCCCTACACTTGCAACCACAGAATCACAGAATATAGATTCATCTATGCTGGAAAAGACCTTCAAGATCATCAAGTCCAACTATTAACCCAATTAACCTCATTCCTCCAGGGTTTCTTTCCCCAGTATATTTTATGGCCAGTACACAGTAAGAGAGACTGGCCTCTGCTGTTATGGCCACTCTTACTTTTTTCCACGTAGCACTCTCCCGGATGCCCCCGGCTATATGTCACAAAAGCATAGAATCATTTAGGCTGGAAAAGACCTTCAAGATCAAGTCCAACCATTAACCCAGCTATCCCAAGCTGACTGCTGGACTGTGGCTGTTAGCTCCAGATCGCCACTGCTGTGAAACAGGGCCAGAGATGGCAATTCAACCCGCTCCCTGGGTAGCCTGTGCCAAGGCCCTTTCCAGGAAGAAGTTTCTCCTCACAACCAACCTAAACCTCCCCTGGAGCAGCTTGAGGCCATTTCCTCTTGTCCTGTCAGTTGTTCATTGTGAGAAGAGACCAACTCTCACCTCTCTCCACCCTCCTTTCAGGTAGTTGTAGATAGCAAGATCTCCCCTCAGCCTCCTTTTCTCCAGCCTAACCAGCCCCAGCTCCCTCAGCCATTCCTCATAAGGCTTGTTCTCCAGACCCTTCCCCAGCCCTTCTTTGGATCCATGAGCGGCAACAGAGCTGTGTTTGACATGTATGAGATGAAGAACCCACAGGCAGCAGGGCTGGGCAAAGAGCCACTGGTTCACAGCAGTACTACAACTGCAAAGGCCACCTCTGCTTCCATATCTGTGAGCAGGAGTCTTGAACCTAGCACTGCATGGCCTGGTGATGGGTGCTGTATCTTTAGAAGCAACAGGTTGGAAAGGTCTTGGAAATGGAAAATCTTTTAAGAAGAAGAAAACAAAGGCTAAACTCCTCAGACCCCATCAGGGCCAGAGGGCAGGAACTGGTCATCTTGAAAAGCAGAGAGAGATGTAGGAGAAGGGCTGGAGGATCAGTGCCAGAGCAGCACAGTAAGATCCTCTGCCAGTGCATCAGACATGCTGATGTTTCAGCATTTCCTCCCTCTTTACACAAGATTTACTCTTGATGTAAATTCCCTTTACTCTCCTTGCTGGAGAAGGTGAGAGGGTTAAATGGTTGTGACCACATGGCTCTGTAATTTCTGCGGGTCTCTGGAAGGCTGATCTTTTTTAATGCCAAGCAGCAGAGACGGTACCAGAGTTCACACAAGCCGCTCATGGTGCTGGGTGATCAGATGGGAGATAATCTTCCCCTCGCTGTCCCAGCATCTCCTGGGGTTGTACTTGCTCAGCTGATCCGCCGTGGAGGCTGGAATCAGACACACATTTACTCTGCCAGCGACAGAGAAAAAGTTCCTGGGGAAAACTCCACTATCTCAGAAGTAACGAGACTAATTAGAACTGTGATTATTTGCACACTCTCCACTTTGGCTGAACACTGGAACTAAGTCTATGTCTTAATTTGTTCTCCCCAAGTGGCATAGGAAGGGAGACTGGAAAAACTCAGTCCTTTCCTGGCTGCCACAGCAGTGCCCTCATACCGACACGCATACATGCTGGAGTGAAATCTCTCCTAGCACAATAAATACTGCGAGTACTGAGCAGTTAGTAGCTCTCAAAGAACTGCATCCAGGCAGATCTGGTAGGTTTTCATTCCTTACAAAAGAGAATGAGCCCCTGGGAGATGTCCATGAGGACAGCATTATGCAGAGAAACAGGTCACAGAGGTCTGGGATATTACAGCCCCAGGATGCTGTCATCTGGCTAAAAGGACCAGCATCTTCTCAGTGGTGCCCAGTGACAGGACAAGGGGCACAAGGCATAGATAGAGACACAGGAGTCCCATTTGAACAGAAGGGAAAATTTCTTCCTGTTGAGGCTGAAACAGACTTGGCCCAGGCTGCCCAGAGAGGTTGCAGAGACTCTGTTTTGGAGACATCCCACATCCCAAAACCTCCTGGACTGTCCGTGTGGGATCTGCTTTAGGGGATCCTGCTCTGGTAGTGGGGCTGGCCTGCATGACCTCCACAGAACCACAGAACTACATAACATTAAGGATTGGAAGGGATCTTGAACGATTGTCTAGTTCAATCTCCCTGCAACAACAGGATCACATAGACCAAGTTGCACAGAAACATCTTGAGGTGGGTTTTTAAATGTTTCCAGAGAAGGGGACTCCACAACCCCTCTGGGCAGCCTGTTTCAGTGCTTTGCCACCCTCCCTGGGAAGACGTTCTTTCTCACATTCATATGGAACTTCTTATGTTCCAGCTTAAAACCATTGCCCCTTGTCCTATCATTACATGACACTGAGAATAGCCCAGCTCCATAATTCTGACACCCACTTTTCACATATTTGTAAACATTAATGAGGTCACCCCTCAGACTCCTCTTCTCCAAGCTAAAAAGACCCAGCTCCCTCAGCCTCTCCTCCACCTCCTTCATCATCCTCATTGCTCTATGCTGGACTGCCTCCAGCAGCTCCATATCCCTCTTGAACTGAGGGGCCCAGAACTGGACACAATACTGCAGATGTGGTCTCACCAGGGCAGGGTAGAGGGGAAGGAGAACCTCTGTCAATCTGCCAACCACCCCCTTCTGATCCACCTCAAGATGCCATTGGCCCTCTTGGCCACAAGAGCACACCGCTGGCTCATAGTCATCCTGCTGTCCACCAGGACCCCCAGGTCCCTTTCTCCTACACTGCTGTCCAACAGCTCAGTCCCCAGCCTATACTGGTACCTGGGGTTGTTCTTGCCCAGATGCAAGACTTACCATTACATTTCTCCCTGTCCAGCTCTCCAGCCTGTCCAGGTCTTGCTGAATGGCAGCACAGTCTGCAGGGGTGTTGGCAACATCACCGAGCTTTGTGTCATCAGCAAACTTGCTGACAGTGCACCCCAATACCTCATCCAAGTCATCAATGAATAGATTGAACAGGACTGATCCCAGCACTGACCCTTGGGGCACTCCACTAGATACTGGCCTCCAACTAGACTCTGTCCCATTGACCACAACTCTCTGGCTTCTATACTGCAGCCAGTTCACCATCCACCTCACTACTCGATCATCTAGATCACACTGCCTCAGTCTGGCTGTGAGGATGCTGTGTGAGACTGTGTCAAATGCTTTACTGAAATCAAGATAGACCACATCCACCATTCTGCCAACATCTATCCACCTGGTTACGCCCTCAGAAAAGGTTATCAGGTTGGTCAAGCATGACTTGCCTTTGGTGAAGCCATGCTGACTGTCCCTAGTGATCCTCCTGTCCTTGATGTGCCCAGAGACAGCCTCTAGAACAAATTGTTCCATCACCTTTCCTGGGATGGAAGTGAGGCTAACGAGTCTCTACTGGGTCCTCCTTCTTACTGTTTTTGAAGATTGGAGTGACATTTGTGATCCTCCAGTCCCTAGGTATCTCTCCTGATCCAGAGTGAAATGATCCCAGAGGTCCCTTCCAACACCCACGTTTGTGATTCTATGACCTTATACAGCAAAATTATTTCTGAGTCCCTGGTTTTTGCAGGCTGTGGAGCCCTGCAAGTGTGCTGGGTCCCCTTTGCTGTCTGCTTTTCAAGAATGCTCCAGCAAACAGCCGAGCGCATACAAAAGAGAATTTTCAAAACATCTTCCTGAATATTCATGAGGTTGTGCAATTGGTATCTATGCTGGAAGTGCTGGTGTGGCCATCCAGAGAGGGAGAAAGCCACCACCAGACAGCTTATCTGACCAGTTACACTTCACTGACACAGCTCAGAGTGACAAGGCTGGTTTGGAGAACCGCTGGTGGTTGATAAAGATGAGTCAGAGGAGATAATGACTTGGGGCTACTCAGGCTGGATAAAAGAAGGGTCTGGGGTGATGTTATAGCAACCTTTCAGAACCTGAAAGGGCTCCAGGAAAGATGGAGAATGATATTTTACAAGGGACTCTGGTGATAGGACAAGAGGGATGGGTTCAAGGTAAAAGAGGGGATATTTAGATGAGATCTGAGGCAGAAATCTCTCCCTGTGAGGGTGCTGAGGCCCTGGAATAGACTGCCCAGGGAGGTTGTTGCTGTTCCACCTTTGGAAGTGTCCAAAGCCAGGTTGGATGGGGCTCTGGGCAACCTGCTCTGGTGAAAGGTATCACCGCTCATGCCAGGGGGTTGGAACTGGGTGAGTTCTGAGCTCCCTTCCAACCTAAACCAGTCTGTGATTCTGTGATTCTATGATCTGTGGAATAATTTCCTCTAACGGACACATCTGAAAGTTTTTCCCCCTATTTCCTTAGATTCCAAGACAAAAAGAGCTGTCTGTGTTTTTCACAACTATTGTTCCTAGAGGATTCACTCCCTTGGCTTCCTACACTGAAATGGCCAAAGATTTCTCTACACTTTGAAAAAACTACATTGTTTTCCTGGCCTCAGTTTTCAAGGGTGATTTATGATTTCAGAACAGACTGCTCTTGAACAGAGAACATGCAAAACCTCCTGTTTTGTAGTGATACGGGTTGGCTTCTGACATACATTGGTTCTGTCAAGGTGACTCTAACAAAGCACTGAGATATCATATTTGAAAATTCAGTTGGTAAGGTAACTGCACAGTCCCATGTCTTGTGAGGAGCTGCTTACACTCATGCAGAAACCTTCTCCTTGGTCACAGAGATATTTGTCCTTCTTGTGCTGCTTTCTCATGATGTAAGCAGAGGTGAACACAGCAGCCAGACATAAGCAGCATTCACTGATGCTTCTTACTGCATCCTACTGCCATTGGAGAAGCATCCAAAACACTGCATTTCTCCTTCCTTTAAGTTAATGTTAACATGTGTGTGATCTGTGAGCCAGTGCCAACGACACAGGATGTCTGGATCTTCTCAGCAGAGTTCATGAATTTCAAAAATTCATGAACTGACTGTACGACGTGCTGAGTCCACCTTGCTCAGTCCCAACTCCCCAGAAGGGGAAGGCAAGTTCTCTTCAATTAGATCTTGCCCGTCATTAATTGATTTCAGAGCTCTGACCCTCCACTCTGCTTGGGCTGCTAACTAACCAAATCAATCTCTGGCTGCTGGTTGCAGTCAATCTGATGGGGACAATTATATCAATACAACTGTCAGGCTCTGAAAGGACATGGCACAACTTGAGAAATGTTTGAAAACCTTCTGAATACCAGACACTGAGGCTGAAACCCAACACAAGTCCATTAGCTGTCACTGCTTTTCTTAAAGTTTGGTAAAATCTCTTTTAAGCAAAACAAGCTTTGGATTGGAGTCTAAGCTTTTCCATGGTGATGAGCAAGGGAAGGCCAGAGATAAAAAACAAACATGCTTGGGTCTGCTCTTCTTTTTGTATTTAGGGATGAACAGAGGCCCAGGTTTCAGGCTTCCTTCATTCCATTTGAACAGTGGAAAAATAATTGAGAAAGGAATGGCAGGAAAACACAACCCAGATCACCAACAGTACAGCTTCAGGTCACCACAGAATGTATATTCAAGGAACATGCAATTCCCAAAAACTCAAACTCAAACACCACAAGGTGGTTGCATCCATTATAAAATGAGAGGCTAAGGTATTTTCATCATCTAAATCTTAGATGCAGAGAGACAAACAGAACAACAAAAAGTAACCAGCTTCTAAATTAGAGAAAATTAGGAGGAAAATTAGTACTGGCCTGAATGTTGATCGATGAAACCTTGAGCACATGAGCCAGATCCAGCTATCTGCAAGTCTTCAGTTTCCTCAGAGCACAAGGACAGCATGACCACTCTTCCACGCTTTGTTTTCACCCATCTCAGAACACTTGGGCTCTAGAAGTAGATATTTCCTATTTCTTAGAATAATGGGAGCTCTCCACTGCTCCTGCACATCCCTCTGTGCTATAGAAGCCAAATGCAGCATCCTCAGCTTGTTTCACAAAGTAAACAACCTTAGATAGATATGATCTATCCAAGACAATCAAAGCCAATGTTTCTCAGCTTCTAACAAATGGCTCAGTTTGAAGGACAAATGCTCACCCTTTGTTAGCAACAGAAAATCAAGTCTCCAGAAATTTCTGCTCTCAAAGGGCAGTTTCTCTTTAACAAAGCCATTGTCATCCCTAGAAGAGACTTATTCACACTGTACTTGTAAGTTCCAGCTAGTTTTAACAGGGACCTTCACTTGTTTCCACTACCCACACACATGTTTACACATCATGTCTACACAACACAGTCCGATGCAGTGTAAAACTGCTAACTCAGGTACCAGAAGCTGCCTCGTTTCTCAGAAAAGCAACTTATTTTTTCACAGCTCTCCAATATAGTATTGGGCTACACATCTTTAGGGGTTTCTTGTTTATTAAGTTTAGCAATAACAGTTGTGAAGGATTAGAATCACACGATCAGAATTACAGAATCACAGAATGTTACAGGTTGGAAGGGACCTCGAAAGGTCATCTAAGTCCAACCCCCCTTCCTGAAGAAGGCTAAGCCTACAGTACTGTCTCAAGATATGCTCTCCTATGTGGGGCTCAAACCCATGACCCCAGGAGTTCAGAGTCCGTGTTCGACCAACTGAGCCAGCCAGACTATTAAACAGAAAGCAATTAGGCTCTCAAGAGATCTAGCTACTGGTTCTCTCAACTTCCATGATACATAAGAGTATTTGACAGCAGAAAAAAAAAAGAGTAGAACTTGGGATGCAAGAGAGAAACATTTTATCTTTAGGAAAGGGCATATGTTTCTATTAAGAGAATAAAAAAAATAATTGCCCTTGTGATTCATTTGATATTTGGATTAGAAGCAGAGTGAGTAGTAAAAATGTTTTGGCATCAGGCTGTCTGTAAGACACTGGTGAAACTTGACAGTCCTTTCTGTGGTACTGAGGTGGGGGTGAGTGAGACCTTCGGTTCTTCTGGTGCTCTGTGGCACAGGTATGGACACAGTTTTCTAACACAATTGCAGACAGGATGGTTTAAGCATGAAAATAATGTGTTTGAGACAAAGGAAAGAAGCTGTTTCCAGACAACGTGACTGCTGTCCTCTAAGCTTTAAAAACTGAACATTATAGGTTGATTGGAATCTTTCAGATCATTACCAAGAAACTCCACATGGCTAATGTTTCACCAACAACCTTAAAAACCTTTGATTGTCCTATCTACCTGATGATCCAAAAGCTAGTCTGCTTTAAGTCCTCTGCTGCTGCCACTTACGTGCCACCATCTCAGCTGAGCTTCAAAGGATGAGAGCCATTTTCATCAGGAGACTTGCTGCTGTGTAGCACATGTCCATGTGATCGAGAGCTGACCTCAGTCATTTCCCTGAAAGCAGAAAATGCCATGTAATTTCAACGTTACAACCACTGCAGACTTATCCCTGCAATCAAATTGCAGATACTTGTGCACGGAATCTGCCGTGGAGTCTCCAGTGACAGGAATCACCAGAGAAAACAGACTACTCTTTGGAGCAGACATTAGAGAATCATTGTCCTCTCCAGAAGAACAATGCACTCAGCTTTCCAGTGGGGCAATCAACAAGGAATTACTCTGGAAAACCACGAAATGACTAGAGCACTTGGCTTGGAAAGCCTCTACCAAAGAATCCCAAGCTAGACTGGTCAGCAAACAGGTCAAGACAACCTCCAGAACACTGACTTTCAAAGGCAGTTCTCAAGGGAAGTGCGTCACCCTTCTTCAAAGAGACCTACAACTTTGCCTGGGACAACTGTGTGCTATACTGGAACAGGCTGCCCAGGGAGGTTGTGGAGTTTCCTTCACTGGAGATGTTTAAGACCCATCTGGATGGCAAGCTGCCATCAGAGCTCCTCCAAACAGCCTACTAGCACAAGCAAGAAAAGAACAAATGGGCAGTGACTCTTCATTGGAGTCTACAGTAAGAACCAGGATGCAAAATGGTAGAAAACACTTTGCAAGCCACAGAGGCTGTGTGCTTCATCCCTGAGGAGACAAAACAACTTGAGAAAGTATGTCTGAGGAGTTCCTGTTATGTAAGTGTGTCATTAGCTCCCTTCCAGATCCTTTTCCTACCCCAGCCAGCCACCTGGCATGAGGGTTCCTTCCTTCATAATGGATAATGGTTGGACTAGAAGATCTTGAAGGTCTCTTACAACCTAAATGATCTGTGATTCCCTCCATGGAAATGGATTCCACCATGGATTCCCCACCCTGGGGCAGTCCCAGGTGGCTCAATATCTTAAAGGAGGGATGGTATTTGATTTCTCTCAGAAGGACTCACAGCTGCTACCTCAGACAGGTACTACCTTTAGCAGAGGGTCACCAAACATAGCACCTACTGGGGGTTAGTCCTGTGTGGATTCTTGCCTCAAAGAAACAAAACTTGGGCAAGTATCTGGTAGATTACTCTGGTGGCTCCCAGCAGCAGCAGATTCACTCAGTTATGAGGCCAAACTGACAATGTGGACCTCAGAAGGGCTCCCTCTGCTCTGCATGCTCCACTACAGGTGGACAGCTCTGGTCTCTGGAAGCGTTTCACAGAGGAGAAAGTGCATCTTCATTGAGCATCTTACTAATGAGAACCTTTAATCTAAAATCAGATGTAACCTGTAATAAAATCACAGAGAAATGGGCAAAGGTCAGAGATGGAGCAAGTAAGAGACAGCAGGTCAACCTGATGCAGCTCCTAGATTCCTTACATTAATTCAGGAGGTACAGAGACTAAACAGAAGGAACTCGTAACCTGAAGTTTTGCACAAAAAAATGGTTTAATTTTGGAAAGTAACTTTTTTGAAAGTGGCACAGATGGGAAAAAGTGCTATTACCAGGCTGTACAGGGAGCCCAGAAGGTAGAAAAGCACAGGGAGACTAAAAGTCTCCAGTGATGACAAACGCAGAAGTAAGTGTGAGGACTTCGTGGTATCTCACACAACACCTATATTCTCTCCTGTCAGAAAGATTGAGGGTACAAAGTTCTCTGCCCTTCCACACCACAAGCACCAAGTAGAAATCCCCAGAGCACTGAGGCTGATGACTTCTGAGGCCACCAGAAATATTTGTCATATTTTAAATAACCTGCTAATTCCTGGGAGAAGTATGCAGCAGGGTATCACTGTTCCTGGTAGTGTGAAAGAAATAACTGCACAGAAATGCAGGACCTGGAAGGACACTCTGATTGTGTTTGATCCTTGCTAAGAGAAAAAGCAGGAGAGAACTTGGCTAAAATGTGATCAAGAAATGACAGTAGTTAATGATCCTTACAGGAGTGAGGAAGGTAGAAATGAAACGAAAGGGCTTTGCAGACTAAGAACTTCAGAGAGTTGGTGAGTATTCATCATAAAAGCAGGTGAACAGAATAGGAAGTTCAGGAGGAAGTTAAGTCAACTGACAGCCAGGATGTGAATTCAATTAATCCCTAGGAAGAAATGGTAGAAAATCATAGAATCATTAAGGTTGGAAAAGACCCCTAGGGTCATCAAGTCGAACAATCAGCCATGTCTCAAAGTGCCACATTCAGCCATTTTTTTGAATCTCCACTGACACTGGGGCCTCCCCCTACCATGGGCAGCCTGGACCAGGCCTGGACAACCCTTTGTGGAAGAAAGGGTTCCTCAGGACCAACCTCCAACTCCCCTGGTACAACCTGAGACCATTTCCTCTCATCCTAGAGAGAAGAGACTGACACCAACCTCGGTCCAACCTCCTGAATTTGAGGGAACTGTTGAGAGCGAGAAGATCTCCCCTGACCCTCCTCCAGTTCAACCTCGTCAGTTCCCTCAGCCACACCTCAGAGAACTTCACCCCCTTCTCCAGCTCCTCTAGACCCAGTCCAGTTCCTCCATGTCACTCTGGGACAGTGGACAAGGTGGCTCTGTGTTGCCAGAAAAGGCTGCCCAGGGTCAGGGCTGCTGCTGTAAAATTTACTGGATTCTTGGAAGATGGAGCGTGAGAGCAGGGCTCAGCACAAAGTAGGGGAAGAGTGAACTAAACCCAGTGAAACAGCGTTCCCGGAAGGGAACCTTGCAGAATACCCACTGCCCCTGCTTCCATTTACCTCACATGATGGATCATCCCACCAGATGGCAAGGTTGGACCTAGGGGCTGCAGAGGGGCAGTGAGCAGAGAGGGGTGGCGCAGTGCCTGGCCATGGCAGAGAGTGGGGTCCTGGTTCCCCCAGTTTGGAGGTGGAGGCGGTTTACTCATAAGAACCAGGAATTCTCTGCTTGGCTAAATCAGTAGCAGCAAAAACAACAAAACACAAAGCTCAGAGCTCAACCATGGGCAGCAGCACCTCTCACCAGACCAGGTTGCCCACAGCCCCAGCCAACCTGGCCTTGGACATTGCCAGGGATGGAGCAGCCACAGCCTCCCTGGACAGAGCAGAATGGAGCAGGTTACCAGAGACAAAAACAGAGGAGTCAAGAGACAAATGAAATACTGGTGGTAAGGGATAAGCGGTGAGGAGAAGATACACTGAGTCAGACCTTGGAAATCACCAGTTTACAAGCCAACAGGATGAAAAAGCTCCTGCTAGCAAGGGAATTAATTGTCATCACTTACAGTGAAGTTCCTTATTTGATGGCTCATAAATACTTTCTGGCCTAAGAGAAGAAAAGGAGGCTGAGAAGAGGCCTTATTGCTGTCTGCAACTGCCTGACAGGAGGGTGGAGAGCGGTGGGGGTTGGTCTCTTCTCCCAGGGAACAAGGGACAGGACCAGAGGAGATGGCCTCAAGCTGCACCAGGGGGAGTTGAGGTTGGCCCTGAGGAGAAACGTCTTCCTGGAACGGGCTCTCAGGCCTTGGAACAGTCTGTCCAGGTCGAACAGCCATCCCTGGCCGTGTTTCACAGTTGTGGAGATCTGGAGCTCAGGGACAGGGTTTAGCAGTGGACTGGGTGGAGTTAATGGTTGGACTTCATGATCTTGAACATCTTTTCGAACGTAAGTGATTCCATGATTCTGCAATTCACTATGCCAATTCTCAGAAGTCTGAAACAGCTCTGTAGTTTTCCTTTGAGAGCAAGATGGGGTAGCTTTCAAAAGGATGAAAAATGTCAGACACCACATCCTTTTTTTAAGTAAGAAGGATGAATTTGAGAATTACAGGCTTATCCAGTTCTAGAGAAATGCAGATATAAATACAAAAGCATGGCACTTTGAAAACCTGAAAAACAAGAAGGTAGCATCAGCCAGCAAGGTTTGTAAGGAACAAATTATGTCAAATTAGCGCAGTTTCCAGATATGGCAGAGTGGTGGCCTCTGCAGAAAGGGAAAAGAGGTAAAGGTCATTTATCCTGATTTTTAGGAAGACCTCTGTCAGAGGCTGATGTGGCATTCTTACCAGAAAGTTGAGAAAACATAGGCTAAATGAAAGCACTACTAAGCAGTTTAAAAGCTGTGCTCAGGGAGTATTTACCAACAGTTCACTGTTATTCTGGAACAAGAATTCAGATGGGATTTTGTGGGCACCTGTTCTGGGTCTGATAGTAGTCAATATTTTTATTAGGAGCTTAAATAATGTAAAGAAATGAGTGACTATTATGTTTGCACACAAGATACAACATTTTGGTATAGAAGATTAAAATTCAACATGTTCTTGACAAGTTGGAGAAACACAGAAGTACTGTATGGATTTCAGGCATGACACAGGCAGACTTATAAATCTCAGGAAAAGAATCATTAATCAGTAAAAAAATAAAACAGGAATGAGTAGCTGGATCTAGGTACAGATTCAAAAGAACTAGAAGCCATGAACTGATGTTGTAACTTCATGACCAAGATTGACACCCTGTGGTATGCCTGAGCGCTACAGAAGGAGAAACATGATTTATAAGACACATGCACTACATGTTGTGGTCCGTTTGCTTCCTGTAAGGCTTCAGCTGTACTCTCTGTTCTGAGCACTGCTGTTAGGACCATTGTTCCAAGAACAGTGTGGAGTTGCTGGGAACCGTCCAGAACCAAGGATCAAGAGACTAGAGGTCTGTGACAAGAGCTCTGATCAACCTTACTTAAAATTGACTATCTTTTTAATGGTTTAGTGAAAGGCTGGAGGAACCGGTGGGGGAGTTGGAACTGGATGATTAGGTGGTCCCTTCCAACTCTGAGTGATTCTGATTCCATAATGTCTCCAGTGAAGTGATCCTGCTGTGGCAGGGTGTTTGAACTAGATCTTTCGAGGTCCCTTCCAATCCCTGATGTTCTGTGATTCTGTGATCATGGAATCATAGAATCATTAGGGATTGGAAAGGACTCCGAAAGATCATCTAGTCCAAACACCCTGCCACTGCAGGATCACCTAGACCAAGTCACACAGGAACATATCCAGGTGGGTTTTAAACGTCTCCAGAGAAGGAGACCCCACAACCACCTGGGCAGCCTGTTCCAGTGCTCTGTCACTCTCACTGGGAAGAAATTCCTTCTCATATTGATGTGGAACTTCCTATGTTCCAGCTTACACCCATTGCCCCTTGTCCTATCATTAGATGACATTGAGAAGAGCCTGGTTCTAGCATCCTGACACCAAACCCTTTTTTTGTAAACATTAATGAGGTCACCCCTCAGTCTCCTGTTCTCCAAGTTAAAGAGACCCAGCTCCATCAGCCTTTCCTCATTAGGGAGGTGCTCCACTCCATCATATTCATGGCTCTGCTCTGGACTTTCTTCAGCATTTCTGTGACTTTGTTGAACTGAGGAGCCTAGAACTGGACACAATACTCCAGATGTGGTCTCACCAGGGCAGAGTAGAGGGGGAGAAGAGCCTCTCTTGATCTGCTAACCACCCCCTTTCTGATCCACCCCAGGATGCTGTTGGCCTTCTTGGCCCCAAGGGCCCATTGCTGGCTCATGGTCATCCCGTTGTTCACCAGGACCCCCAGGTCCTTTTCTCCTATACTGCTTTGCATTCTGTGACTCTGTAATTCTAACAGTGGTCACACCAGTTTTAAAGTGGTTCATGCCTTCGTGCCACTTTCATACTTATCATGGATTTATAACTCTGTCAAGTTTTTCAGGCTTGTTTGTTCCTTCCTCTTAATCTTGTTAGCATCTTAGAATTATAGAATTACAGAATGCTGTGGGCTGGAAGGAACATTTAAAGGTCATGTAATTCAACGTCCCTGCAGTGAGCTGGGACATTCTGAAGTAGATCAGGATACCCAGGGTCCCATGGTCAACCTGACCTGGAACATTCCCAGGGATGGGGCTTCTCCAATCTCTCTGAGCAACCTGTAATCCATACAGTCTTGTCCATCAAGTTTATATGTAGGAGATAACTTCTAGGAGTCCTTTTTTAGTATTGCTTTCACAAAACTTTTACATGGGTAAATAATCTCATTGATGCTCTGAAGAGATTTTAAGTTTTCTTACAGGTTTTTTGTTTTCTGTTCTGAGTCTGTAGCCCCACACCATTGCATGTGCTCCAGTCTTTTCATTCTCTGGTCCTGGTTATTCTATCATTACTTCTAGAAACCTACAGAATTTCATCTGCTCATCAGTCATTCAGTCTCTCTCCTGTGGCTTGTTATCACTTAACACCTTGTAGCAATCCTAGAGTAACATTAACTCTTTTAGAAGAAAAGATAAGTACAAGAATATATAGAATATAACACTCCTACAAAAGGTGTAAAAAAGAGGGAGGCAGTCACAAGGGCTTATGAGCACACTGCAAGGTCAGAGAGAGAATTTGGGGCCTTCATCTGAGTGGTGAAAGCTTCAGTGGAGACATCTACATCTGAGCTGAAAAAACACAAGTGTATCTTGTGAATCTGTCACTGCATCCTGATGTCAGCACCTGTACAACTTGATGACTTGTTCCATGTAGATACTGATCCCTCTACCTGCTTTAAAATGAGCCCCAGGTAATCTGTTAATAGTCAATCATTCTCACTGGAGTCATCTGGCATTTGGTTACCCTGAAAGCACTGAAAGTCCTGCAAGATGTATAACATTAAGGCAGCTCACCCATGATTATGTCCTAGGACCCACTACATACACATTTCTTAGGAGAGCTCAGAGACAAGAGGAGTGTAACCACTGTCCTTTGAATTTGTCTGGTAGGATGGAATACTTGTTTCTTCTCTTTCCAAGACCTTGTCACAAAATATCTGTTGTTAGGGTCTTGCCTGAATTAGACCTAAAGAGGTTTGTAATGAAGTAGATGTAAAGAGATGTGTAACAAAGACCTGAAGAAATGTTTAACCTAGTCTATGTCAGCATAGGTACCACAAGCTGCCAGACAAGACAGAGTTTAAAGCAGACAGATAATATCCATGGGGAAACAACTGAGACCTAAGGCCAACTGGAAACACGCCAACTAGACTTTATTTTTTGTCAGAATTTCTTGGAGATAAAATATTTCCTGCAAATGGATCAAATTAAAGGAAACACCAGCGGACACACACANCTCTGTTCTGCTAGAACACCAGGACATCCAAATTCCTTTTCCACGGGGTCACTGGGAAATAGGTGTTGGGAAGTCATGCAAAAACATCTTTCCAGACTCGTCCATGGTGTTGCAGAGAGCAGGAACATCAAAGGCTTCGGGATCCATTGGTCCATGCAAGTCTGCTGCCCAGTCCACTCATTGTTACTCTGTCTTGGGGGGAAATTTAGTTTCTATTAGGATTTTAATTTCCTTACTTTTTAGTGTGTTCTGAAACACAGCAAACCAGGATTTGAAACAGCTACACAAAATGGAATTGCTTTCCTCACTTACAGTTTGCTCAAAGTAAAATAAACTCTTCCAAGGTATCTCTGCTGGAGTGGCTGCATCCATGCTGGAGTCCTCTCACCCAAGTTAGATGAAGTCTGGTGTTTTCCATACCACAGCTTTGCCATGCCGCCATACCTCCAAGTTCCAGATCAAGAGTAACACACTCAGAGACAGCAGGATCTCAGCTGCTCACTGTGGAGTTTACCAAAGTACTCACTCAAAACCAGGGCCAGATGCTTTATTTTGCACCAAAGGGCCTCAAAGCCAGCACCCCAGATTATTCTGAACTGAAGTAAGGTTTTCTTCTCTTCTCTTTTTTCTCTCTGTAAGTTTATGATAGATGAGACCAGATCTCTCCGGTGGTCCATGCCAGACCCACAGTGGCTTGGCGAATGGTCCTTTCCCTTTTGCTTGTTGGAAACATGTTCTCCGGGGTTGCTGAAGGGGAAACCCATTTGTTTTAGAAGGCTGTGAGCTACTTTTCCTTAGGACATTTTGCAGATCCCAAGGCAGGTAAAGGAGCTGATCTCCTGCTGCTGCCTCTTGATACGGCTCAGCTGCACTGCTGGGGAGGAAAGGCTAGAGTCTCTCCTCCACTTTTGTCCCTAAGATCAGAGTGTCTTTTAAGACTTACAACAAATGATGCTGCCAGGAAATACTCTTCTGTTCAGCATCAGGATGCTGCTGTTCTGTACCAGAGAACAGAGCTCTCTGTTATTGGTCTGTATGAACAGCTGATTTTTCAGTTTGACAGCAAAACTGAAAAATCAAGTGTTGAAAAGGTTTTGTTTGAATCATACTGGAATATTATTTTTCTTGCTAAACCCAAAAAACATTGTTCCATTCAGCATGAGATACTTCATACAATCCCAAATGATATGTTTTATTTTGTGCACTTGTCAGAACAGCAAATAAAACAAAAAAAGAGAGAGATTCACAAAAGTTGTATCAATCCCAAAGATTGCTGCTCTTACTGATGCAAGATCTTGTTCTTCCTTTAAAATGTCTTACCTCCCAGGAGGACAGAGCCACAATTGCACTTGAAATCCAGTAATGTTCACTGTGCTGTTCTGCAGAACTGAGTGTAAATGATGAACGTCTGTGTATTAAGAAAATGGCCCCATTCCTCACTAGTTGCCATTTTCAAATGCCCTCAGGACATCATTCTAGCTATTGGGATAAGCTGGCACATTAGCATACAGCTTGCAATTACAATCTATATGTATTTTAAGATTTTAATTTAAGCACATGAGCATTAACAAACAGATAAAGGAGGAGGGTATCTATAATACTTTCTTTTTTCTTCTGATTTTTTTTATCTAATGATAGGCTTCCATAATAAGAGGAGAGGCATCACATTCCTTAGTGAACTTCTGAACCTCTGTAAATGTAAAACCACATCAACTATTAGGAAACATAATACCCTGACTTTACTCTTAGCTGGGAACTCCAAGGGCAGGAAATAGGTGAGAGAAGTGTCTTTTCTTAATCCTAACTGTTAAAGCATTATCATTTGTATTCAAGCCAGATGAACAAACTCAAGGGTAAAGTGTTTAAACATAATTAAAGAATCATCTAGTTTGGAAAAGACCTTCAAGAGCATCAAGTTAGGTGATCCTGCTGTTGCAGGCGGATTGGACTAGATGATCTTTCGAGGTCCCTTCCGATCCGTAATGATTCTATGATTCTATGATTCTATGATTATAGGTCACCAGACCAGGAGGAGGAAGTTAACAAGGTCTTCTATAGGCAGTTGACAGCAGCCTCACAGCTACAGGCCCTGGTTCTCATGGGGGATTTTGACACCCTGATATTTGCAGGAAGACCTACTCAGCCAGCCACCCACAGCCCAGGTTCCTCCAGTGCATTGGTGACAATTTCCTGATGCAAATGGTGGAGGAGCCCACTAGGAGAGCAATGCTGCTGGATCCTGTACTCACCAACAAGGAGGGTCTGGTAGAAGCAGTGAAGGTTAAGGGCAGCCTTGGGTGCAGTTACCACGAGGTGGTGGAGTTGAGGGCTCATGTGGTAGGAACAGAATAACTGTAGGAGCAGAATCACAACCCTGGACTTCAAGAGGGCAAACTTTGGCCTTTTCAAGCAATTGCTAGGGGAAAACCCATGGGACAGGGTGCTGGCAGGAAAAGGGGCCCAAGATACCCGGTTAACATTCAAAGACCACTTCTTTGAGGCACAACACAAGAGCATTCCAACAGGTAGGAAGTCAAGGAACGGAGCCAGAAGACTTTTGAGGTTAAACAGGGAGCTGCTGGGCAAACTGAAGAAGAAGAAGAACTTCTATAGGTCATGGAAGGGAAGGGATGACCACTTGGGGTGATTATAAGGGTCTGGTGAAAGAGTGTAGGGATGCAACTAGGAAAGCCAAGGCCTTCTTGGAATTAAACCTTGCAAGAGAGGTCAAGGGCAACAAAAAGGGCTTCTTCAAATACATTGCAGGTAAAACTAAACCTAGAGGCAATGTTGGACCCCTGCTGAATAAGGTGGATGCCCTGAAGACAGAAGATACAGAGAAAGTAGAGATACTCAACACCTCCTTTGCCTCTGTCTGTACTGCTGGGAGTTGTCCTGATATCAAGCCACAGAGTGCTGNCTTCTATAGGTCATGGAAGGGAAGGGATGACCACTTGGGGTGATTATAAGGGTCTGGTGAAAGAGTGTAGGGATGCAACTAGGAAAGCCAAGGCCTTCTTGGAATTAAACCTTGCAAGAGAGGTCAAGGGCAACAAAAAGGGCTTCTTCAAATACATTGCAGGTAAAACTAAACCTAGAGGCAATGTTGGACCCCTGCTGAATAAGGTGGATGCCCTGAAGACAGAAGATACAGAGAAAGTAGAGATACTCAACACCTCCTTTGCCTCTGTCTGTACTGCTGGGAGTTGTCCTGATATCAAGCCACAGAGTGCTGAGGCTCCAGAGGAAGTCGAGGCAAGAGAGGAGCCTGCCTTGGTTGATGAGGACTGGGTTGGGGATAAGTTGAGCAAACTGGATGTACACAAATCCATGGGCCCCAATGGGATGTACCCGTGCGTACTAAGGGAGATGGTGGAGGTAATTGCTAAGCCCCTCTCCATCATCTTTTCTAAGTCATGGGGATCAGGAGAGGTGCCTATGGGACTGAAGGAGACCAAATGTCACTCCAGTCTTCAAAAAGTGTAAGAAAGAGGACCCAGGTAACTATAGACCGGTCAGCCTCACCTCCATCCCAGGAAAGGTGATGGAACAATTTATCCTTGACACTGTATCTAGGCACATGAAGGACATTAGGTCATTTGGAAGGGAAGTCATGCTTGACCAACCTGATAGCCTTTTATGAGGGCATAACCAGGTGGACAGATGATGGCAAAGCAGTGGATGTGGTCTATCTTGAGTTCAGTAAAGCTTTTGACATGGTCTCCATAGCATCCTTGCAGTCAAACTGATGCAGTGTGGTCTGGACAACAGGGTAGTGAGGTGAATTGTGAACTGGCTGCAGGACAGAAGCCAGAGAGTAGTGGTTAATGGGCTGGAGGAGAACTAGTGGAGTTCTCCAAGGGTCAGTACTGGCACCAGTACTATTCAATCTGTTCATTGATTACTTGGATGAGGGATTAGGGTGCACTGTCAGCAAGTTTGCTGATGACACAAAACTGGGTGGTGTGGCCAACACTGCAGCAGACTGTGCTGCCATTCAGTGAGATCTGGACAGGCTGGAGAGCTGGACAGGNGTCATGCTTGACCAACCTGATAGCCTTTTATGAGGGCATAACCAGGTGGACAGATGATGGCAAAGCAGTGGATGTGGTCTATCTTGAGTTCAGTAAAGCTTTTGACATGGTCTCCATAGCATCCTTGCAGTCAAACTGATGCAGTGTGGTCTGGACAACAGGGTAGTGAGGTGAATTGTGAACTGGCTGCAGGACAGAAGCCAGAGAGTAGTGGTTAATGGGCTGGAGGAGAACTAGTGGAGTTCTCCAAGGGTCAGTACTGGCACCAGTACTATTCAATCTGTTCATTGATTACTTGGATGAGGGATTAGGGTGCACTGTCAGCAAGTTTGCTGATGACACAAAACTGGGTGGTGTGGCCAACACTGCAGCAGACTGTGCTGCCATTCAGTGAGATCTGGACAGGCTGGAGAGCTGGACAGGGAGAAATGTAATGAGGTATAACAAGGGTAAGTGTAGAGTCTTGCATCTGGGCAAGAACAACCCCAGGTACCAGTATAAGCTGGGGACTGACCTGTTGGAGTGTAGTGTAGGAGAGAAGGACCTGGGGGTCCTGGGCTACAGCAGGATGACCATGAGCCAGCAGTGTGCTCTTGTGTCCAAGAGGGCCAAGAGGGACACTGAGATATTGCAGTGAGTAAGGAGAAGGGCAACTCCGCTGTTGAAGGAGCTGGAGAACAGGTCTTATGAGGAGAGGCTGAGGGAGTTGAGATTGTCTAACCTGAAGAATAGCAGACTGAGAGGAGACCTCATTGCGCTTTACAGCTCTCTGAAGGGAGGCTATAGGGATACTGATGTTGACCTCTTCTCCCAAAAAACTGCTGAGACGCCAGAAGAAATGGCCATGAGATTGGAAATTAGGAAAAAGGTCCTAAGTGAAAGAGCAGTTAAACATTGGAACAGGCTATCCATGGCAGTGGTGGAGTCCTCATCCCTGGAGGTGTTCAAAAGGCGAGTGGATGTGGCACTGTGGGACATGGTCTGGTGATCATGGAGGTGTTGGATTGAAAGTTGGACTCCGAGATCCTTTCCAACCTTAATGATTCTGTGAACAGACCAATCTCTACTTCTCTACAACCTCTTTTAGTGTAATTATAGAGACTGATAAGGTCTCACCTCAGCTTCCTTTTCTCCAGTCCAAACAACCCCAGTGTAGATAGCAATAGCGTGCCCATATTGCCCTAACTTCCCCAAAAGAATTAATCACTTAGAGATAACAATAACTATGAATATTAAAGGAATAAGTGAAAGGAAAAAATGAGAAGGCTTTTGAAGCCATTGTCAGTGTATGTCCCTGTATTCAATAACTGGATCTGAGCTATTTCTCTTGCCAGAAGGTGTAATGTGTTGTTCTTTGTACCATAGGCAATGAGTAACTGTGTGTGCAACTGCTGTCTTCTGTTCCTAATTCACAATCTGAAAGTAATGAAGCTGTCCTTAAAAATAGAAACAAAATACTACAAAATAGTAGCAGCACAGTCTCAGCAGAACGAGACAGACCAGTGTAAATTCCTGGAATGTTAAACAAGAAAAATTTACCTTTGTACAGGCAGATGGATTGCACACTCGTAACCCCGGTACACTGCAGGCATCAGGCAACTGCAGAGCATCACATGAACATCATCCCTGAGGATGCTGCCTGACCCAGCACCAAAACAACAGCAGCAGACCTTGCACATCAGACGGCCGTTGCAGGGTTGCAACTCCAAAGGAGCAAGGGACAAGGTAGCCTCCATGAGCTGAAGCCATAGATTTAAAGAGTGATGAAATGAAATGGTGCTCTGGAGGTCTCTGTCTGGTGGATCCCTGGACTAGAGACCTCCACTGAAGACAGAATGGACATTGACAAAGATGCTTATGGGCTTGTCTAGTGCCTCTTGGCTAGGAAAAGATCTTCTTGTGCTTCTTTCATCTCCTGGTCTCTGTTCAGAAGAACTGACAAGCTGGAGGAGTAGCTGTGAGCAGTCACCCAGAAGAAAATCTCAACAGAGTCTGCAAAGGTGGACAGCAGGGCTTATAGCAGAGACCAGGGCAACTCTGTAAGAAAGCTTTTGGAAGGACTCTGCTTTTGCTGCCTCAACCAAGAGCAGCAGTTATCCAAGAAGAGGTTGCTGGAGCCCAGGCATGACATCTGCTATGTAACCAACACAGTGAGTGGGGAACTCATTTGCAAAGTCTTTTTTTTTTAATGAAGTCTGCCCTGTGCAGAGATGACAGGGCAGTGCAAATACTGAATTTCCTATGGGTGTGGTTGGAGACATAAACATAAACCAGATCATCAGGGACACATCACAGACACGGGCTGTTAATCAGCTCTAGTCCCCGTCTACAAGCAAGTCAATCCTTCTCAATAAGCCCAGGTGACAATACATGTATGAGTAGGTCTATGATATCTTGTACTGAGATTATCTAGGACCTTTCCATCTGCAGGTGAAAATAATTCATCATACACTTTAGGGACGGTATTTGGGCCCAGAAGCACAGAGAGGAAGTTCTGCATCCCTGAGCTGCAGCAAAAAAAATTAATTGGTCACAGTATTAATAGAAGATGCTTCTCTCCTTGGAAAACTGCCTTGTGAGTGAGACTCCATTGCAAGGGGCCAAAAACCCCTCATCAGTAAGGCAAAGAGCTTTCTCTCTCTACCAGCCGTGCTGAAGCCTCAGATTCCAGTTAACAGCACAGGCTGCCTAGCAATTTCAGGCTAATACACAAACCATAAGGATAAGCCAACATATGGACCTTGCATTCTGCCATGGTTTAGCAGAGCGTAATTGGATCATCCATTTTTGCAATATTAACATATCAGGGCTGCTGCTAATCCCTCGGGAAGTCCTGTATGTTGCAGATTAAAGCAGTTTTCACAATCTGCATGATACGGTTGGCTAAACAATATTAAGAAACTAAGTCTCCAAACACTTTACTGCTAATTTAATGCAATTTCACAAAGTCTGATGCTTTCTGTGGGTGCTATTGAGATGCATGAACCCACAAGTAAATTCATCAAGATAATCTACCCAAAAGAATCTAAATGTTCCAGGAGATGTCTTACTTTAGTTTAAAATATGGCTTCTTTACTGCAGCTGCAAGTGCATTATTGAGATTTATTCTAACAGAAAGAAAAATCTGTTTGAAGTATTGGTCCCTTTCTCAAAGAGTACACACTCTGCTCACAACAGAAACTGTGTTTCCAGGCTGCTTCTGGATTCCAACCAACAACTACATTTTTCAGTTTCTTGGATCTACATCCTGAGCACAAGCAATTTGTTATTTAAAAAGTTACGTCTGTATTCAGATTCTCCCAAATTCAGACACGTGTATGAATCATGTAGATTCACATCCCTACCTGTTCATTGTCAGACAGCAGCAAAAGGCTGTCAGAAGAGGCTCCAGTTTATGACAGACTGGACAAGTCATTAGACAGTGTTAATGGCCAAGGCTTGATGAAATGGACTGAGTACACCATGTGAGTGCTCAGTCCATTTCTACAGTGCAGAGAATCAGTCACTTTTTACAATTCATGAATAATGCTGGTGATCACGAGTTGTCTAAATTGGTCCTAGATAACCAGCAATAAGAGGAAGAAACATTAACAGAACAATTGCAGACTTTGAACTCCTGGTTGCAGTGGTTTAGGCTTATAAACACTCTTAACTGTAGGAATAGTGAGGTGATGGATTTCTTTACATGAAATTAAAACAAAATCACAGAAGAAAATTAACAATAGAAAATATTTTAAATTACACAGGGAGAAGATCAATGAGTTGGCCACTGAGGGGAATCCAATATTCTCAGAATTTAATTCTAATTACTATGGATTTGTGGCACTAACTAGTCATCTCGCTTCCATCCCAAAATGTGTCTTTGCTACAGATAATTACACCATGATAATTGTAAAGATTCCTCATATCGTTAATGCATGCGGGTCTCTGCAGGGAACATAGCAGAACTGGAAGCTTCTAACACAGGCATGGTGCTTTGAATATGTAGGGAAATAAGCCAGAGGAATATAAAGTTTAATGTCACAGATACTCAACAGCATTGTGTTTGATTGCCCTTAGTATTTATAAATATATCTTATAAATCAGCTTCTGAATCTTTCTAGAGTCAACGTGGTAATAATAAATAAATAGAATACTCTCGACTAAGCACTGTATTACCCTGGGTAGACTAGAAGAGCAAGACTCCCAGGGCACGGCTTCTTCCTTATGATAATCAATGAAGAATGCTTAAGGAGTAGAATCCAGCAAGAGATGGATTAGAGATAGGATTTTTCCCCTGTTGATAATAATAATAATAAAAAAAGAAATCCTGCTAGGAAGTAGTCAGAAATGAATGGGGAGCAGTACAGAGAACCTCATGCTACCGTGTAAATCCATGGTGTATTCATTTCTTCAATATTGTCAGTGATCCTTATTTCCTCATCTCAGAAAGACTTATTAAACCAGCAAGAGAACAGAAGAAGAAGAAGACAATGGAGATGATAAAAGCTATGAAATGACGTGGGTGTAAGAAAGATCTTCAGCTTGGAAGAGAGGTGAGAGTAATTTGTCACTTCTTCCAAGAAGAATCCTCCAATTATCTGATGGCTGGTGCAAAGCTAGAAGAAAGGAAGAACATCTCCATACAGTCTATAAATGGTTTGTGGCATTCACAGGATGTTTTCAGTCTTGTGAAAGGGGAAAAAAGTGTTAGGAGGAGTTTGGACAATCTAATGAAAATAAGATAATCTAGTCCATTCAAGCAGAAGAAACCCTGAAAACAGGCAACCATCAAACAGCCTCAGATCTCATGGAAAGGGGTAGACTTTTCTTGGGACCACACAATGCTACATGGAGTTTCCTGTGTCCAGAAAACTTAAAAGGATTCTGGAGTGAGAGCTGGTTTCTCTGGTTTAAAAATACTCATTGTTTCACTTTAAGTATTGTGGGGATTTTTGTTCTCAAGTTTACAAGCCTTTTGGTGCTTGGGGCACAAAGGAGATAGTTCAGACAGATCCACCAGAAAGTTCTGATTGACCTGGGTTACTGTCACACACACACACAGAGAAACCACCCAGGCTGGTGTATCCTACTCACACAGAAGTGGAGGATCTGCCAGGGTGAGGCCTTTGTTCATGTAGGACTTGGGTGTACGAATCTTCCTGTTGGGCAGCAACCTCAAAGCAGGGCAGGACAGAGGGACTCAGAACAGGTTCAATCTTGATGTGTTTGCCACCACTCAGCCCTTGATTTAAGCCTTATGAGCCCCACTGTTGCTCTTCTGATGGTCTCTTCTAACAAGGAACAAGGAACGGGACCAGAGGATATGGCCTCAAGCTGCCCCAGGGGAAGTTTAGGTTGGTTGTGAGGAGAAATTTCTTTCTGAAAGGGGTCCTCAGGCCTTGGAACAGGCTGCCCAGGGAAGGGGGTTGAATTGCCAGCCCTGACTGCGCTTCACAGTCATGGAGATCTGGAGCTTAGAGCCATAGCTTAGCAGTGGACTTGAAACAGCTGGTTGGACTTGATCTTGAAGGTCTTTTCCAGTCTGAATGATTCTGTGCTTCTGTGATTTATAGTCTGGGGCATCCAGGAGAGTGTGCTACCTAGAAAAAAGCAAGAGTGGCCGTAACAGCAGAGGCCAGTCTCTCTTATTATGTACTGGCCATAGGAAAGCACTGGGGAGGAAATCCTTGGAGGAATAAGATGTATCAGCAGAGCCAGCATCAGGCCCTTAGTGTGATTCATCCTCAATGCTCTGTGTTGTACATGCAATACCTGCTGCCTTGCTCTGGCCTGACTCATGAGATCACATTCCTCTGCCCCTGTGCAGGAGATCAGACAGCTGCCATGACACCTCAAGGGTCCTTTTCCTGCAGCAGTGATGCATTGTGTTCAGAACAGGGATCACCTCTCTTGAAAAGCCTGAATTTGTCAGGGGCATTGATCTCCTGCATCCTTTTGATTTAGTTGTTTAATCTAATTGAGCTGTTGGAGACAGAACCTCGGCAAGGCTGTCTGTGTCCACTCCAGCAGCTCCCCTCTAGGCCTGTGACTTCTCAGCACCTGGTGAGCTCTGCAATGCTGAGACAGCATTGGAAGAGGCAATTTAGTCACATATCTCCTACTGGACTGTGATGCAAGTAATTTCAGAAACAGAAATAAATATGTCCAGTTAATAGTAGCAAATGAAAGGCAAATGTCCACAGTCCTTGTAGAAGGTTCCTGGTGCAGTATTCTGTGATTCTGTATAATGCCAGGTAAGATAAGGACATGTCTCTCTAAAAGAGACCTATTTGGCGTGTATATTAACTGTAAATTGCAGCTTCCTCACTGAGCAGGATGCATGTCAAATGATATCTATGGAAGATAACCTTCCTTTGTCTTCCAGCCCCTTCTGGATGGATCCAAGATTTTATAGCATTTAAATTAAACTCTCATAGAAAAGCAGAAAGTGGAGCATGATCTTAAGGATCTTCCAATCTTTTTTGCTATGCAGCACTCAGAAAACAGACAGATGCAAAATGTTCTGCTCATCTAAATCATAGAACCAGTGTTTCACCATCACTGCATCCCATTCCCTGCTCTGAGGATGATGCCTACTCTTCATCACCAGTTCCCATAGGCCTCACAGACTTTCATACTCATGTGTGTTTTATTCTTCTCCTATCCAAGGCACATTGTGACCCTGGAATGTCTCTTTCCCATGATTGTTCATGTACCCCAGAAAAATCTTGACTATTCTTCTGCTTCCTGAGATGACTCAGCTACTGAGCTAACAGAAGAAGAGACTGAATTCTCAGTTATCAGCCAGGGAGATTGTAGCTTCATGTTGTAAACAGGCAAACAAAACCAAGTAGGCTGGAAGACATATAGTGGTGGTATTTTTTATGCTTTTCAGTTGAATTCTCCAGACAGTGCAAGCCATAAACAGGCTAACACTGCCCCAAGGAAGTTAAAATTTAAATATTTTGCAAAATTAAATTCTCCGCTGAAGACTCTGGTGTCGTCACGTTGAAGAAACCTCTGTCCCAGTCGTGAGGATGAAAGCTTCTCACCAACGTATTCCAGGATGTTGAGCTCTGGATCTGCAGTATTACATGTTGCTTCAGGCTGAAGCCTCTAATGCCCATAGAGATCTATGGAATTATAGAGAACCCCAAGAATGGGGTCCCAAATCATGGGCTCTTCTTGAACATGTTATAGCTTGGGAATCTAAAATTGAACTGATGAGCTGAAGCCTAGGATAACATCTCATCTTTTTGAACCTCATCGACATCCTGTTCTGCACAGACAGAGGTAACCTGAGGTGTGGTTCCGTTTGCCATTAAGCACAGCTACCACTTTGCATCCTGCAAATAGCCAGCGGGCTGCTCTGTTCTGGTCATTCAGCAGGGCAGTTCTAGGTACCAGGGACTTTCCTTTCCCCAGGGAATTCATGTCCTGGCCAGTGATAGTGCAGTCCTCTCGTTGTCTTTTTGCAGCTAGCTCCAAAAGCTGCCTCACATAGCAGCACCAGGGAGTAAATCAGCCTTCCGTGCTGGAAGGAGAGCAAAACATCATGCAAGGGAGCGGCAACAGTTTTGAGTGATTAAAGTTATTACTGGGCCACTCAAAAGAGCATAGGGACTTATCAGCTTGCAAACGTTGGATTAGGAGGTCTCAGATTTACCCACTCCTTGCCAAGGACCATTCAGGCCATATGCTGAAAGGACTTGGACAGGGAAGGATTAATTGAAAGCAGGCTTGTGCCGTAAGTTAAAGTGAAAAATCACTCTCTAAATGAGGGAAGATCCCAGGGACTATATAGAATGATTATAGAAGCCAGTGCTTAGCCTTTAATTCAACAGACTCTGGATTTTCTCTTTATTTAAAGCCTAAAGCCAGCCCCCTCCCCCCCCCCACCTCAAACATAGAGTAAATTAAAGCTACCACAATGCCTCAAAGCCCACAGCAGCTGAGCTAACCCTCTGGAGTGCGAGTCGGAGGTTTGGAATGCCTCACCTCTTTGCAGTCTGGAAATCAGGAAAACACAGTTATTTCTATCATCAGGTTTGCAAGTGTCTGAGAATTTGCTGAGTGTTAAGAACTGTATCAGAAATCAAAAAGACAATGTCACTGTCAAGGGTCTGACTTTGCCACAAGTTAGACATTTTGGAGAAAATGGTAGAGCTGGATAGTAGGGAGACCTGTGGTAGGGGTCTCTGGGTCCCTCTGGTCTCAGTACCAATCTATGTGCTGTTCTGCACTCTATAGGAATTATTCCTTTTGCTTCCAATTGCTAAATAGGATGTAATTTTCCAGTCCACACATTTTCTGGAGAGACCCACATTTTTGGGGTTCAGGGGAATGTGGGAAAATTCTTGTAAGAATTCTCATATTATGAGGGTGTGAGGAGCAACTGAGGGAGCTGGGGCTGGTTAATGTGAAGAAAAGGAGGCTGAGGGAAGACCTTATTACAGTCTACAACTCCCTAAAAAGATATTTTAGAGGGGTGGGGGTTGATCTCACAAGAAACAAGTGATAGGACAAGAGGAAATGGCTTCAAGCTGCACCAGGAGAAGTTTAGGTTGGCCATGAGGAAAAACTTCTTCTTGGAAAGGGTCCTCTAACCTTGGAACAGGCTGCCCACAGAGGTGGTTGAATCCTTGGGTGTGTTTAAAAATTATGGAGGTCTGGAGTTTAGCGGTGGGTTGGCTCAGCTGTGTTAATGGTTGGACTGTATGATCTTGATGGACTTGATGTATTATTATGGCACTGCATTTCCATGGCTCAAGTTCAGTGAGCTGCCACACATAATAATGCTGGTGTAGTGCACTAACTTACACACGGCTGGGTAGAATTAGAGCCTGTCTTTAAAATGACATCCACAGGTTCCTCATTGCTGTGGATGCAGGTGTCATCTAAATACAGAGCACTTATGAAAGACTGTCAAGGAAGCCTTGATCCCTCTGAAATCATTGCAGTATGTTTCAATAAAACAGGACTCCAGAGCTGAGTTGTGGGAAAGGAAAATGAAAACTCTGATAGATAATTCCAGACCTGTCTTTGGAAAATCTCAGCAAAGCAGCAAAGCATGGGAGGAGGAGCACTCCCCAGCTTTTGCTATCAGTGATATGCTTTAGCACTGTCAACCAACAGCAAGAATGAAAACGAATGCAGATCCCAAAGGTTCTGAAGCATAGAAATCTTCCCTTCTTCAAGGGCCTGTCTTGGAGGATTAGGATTAGTTCACAGCAGTGAAGAGTCTTCATTTTAAAGGAAAGTAGCCTTTTTCACTCAGGCAGAGGGTACTCAGGTGAACTCACTCTGAGTGAGAAAAATGGAGCAGAGAGCCCTGTTTGAGAACATATGGTCCTAGAAGGCTAAACACCGCAAGTCTCTGGCAGGGTTTCCTTTTACAGCTAACTATAAGAATCAAATCTGTGATGCCAGACATCCCCATCATCTTTATCTTCATCTCCTTAACACTGTCTCCTTGTAGCTCTTTCTTCCCCACAGTCCTTGTCCCTGGCTCCATGGAGGAGCTGCTTGTGCAGGGAGCAGTTGTGCAAATCCTGAGCAGCCAATATGAAACAGCAACGGCGCAACTTGGTAGGAACCTGCAACTGTTTACTCCTACACAGATTCCTTACATGGTTCTCCACATTTCGTCTATTTTATGAAGGTCATTGTTGTGCCATCATTTAGACAACAGCCAACATGGACTGGCATCCAAGAGGAAGGTGAGGCAGGATGCAGGATGCTGTTATTTTCATACCACCCACCTTAGTAGCCCTTTCCTTCTTGTTCCATCATCTAGAAGTCTTTTCCTGCTTCATGATCTCTGGAAAATGAATGCCTGGTCCCAGTCAGGTCTCCACGTTTACCCATTCACCCTGTGCATGTGAAGGATACAGCAACTACATGATCTTTACGCTGTACTGGGGGGTGGGCTGTGCAAATAGGGTGGGCAGGATTAGGCTGCTGTTCAACCACTCTGCTTTTTGCCAGTCACTAGGCTTAGTAAGCCCATGTCCTCTGCTGAGCCCCTGTAAAAACCTTCTGTTCAAGGACTGTAAGAAGCACCGTGTAGAAGGATTTTGCTTTATTAAACTAGAGATTTAGGTCAAAAAGAGTCAAATAACTAATTCTCAGAGCTCTCTATCCTCTTATCAGACTCCTGCTTTTAATGCCATTTGTCTGTCCATTTGATTTCAGCCAGCCGATCACAGCATTTCTGATTACATGGGGATCTCTGCTAGAATCCATCTTTTCAAATGTCCCTGGTCAGAGTTTCTAGAATGCAAAATGTAATAAAGCCAACAATTTATCAGTGAATTACAAGCCCAGAGGGGTTCTGTGAATGTTTTGAACGGTTCTGCCCCTTGTGTCAGATATGAGGCAGAGAAACTTCTGTTGGAGGAAGACGGACTTTCTGGGCTCTTACAATTTAACTGGAAGCTCAGCTGTACCAGCACTGGACTTCTGAGTAACTCTTTAGAGGAGATACTGCCAGGAAGACCTAATGCCTGGCTTTTCAAAGCATTTTGTTGCTCCACCACTGGTTTCTTGGGACTTTACCCTTTAGGTACAGCAGCTTACAGCACTGTGTCCATCTACAGGCTAGGCTGGTGTCCTGGTTTTAGGGCTAAAGGTGGAACCCCCACAGGGCAGATTCTTTTTAATAGGAGAATTTTAGAATAAGAGAGATCAGATGACTGGAATAAAATGCTATGACTTTAATGGGTTAAAATAAGAGGGATAATGAGAGGAAAGAGGGTACAAGAGGAGAAAGAACTAATGTGCAAAGAAACAACACAACTGATGTGCAGTCTGGAAAGCTGCCAGACCAGTGGTGGCAGAGAAGTGCTGGGAGTGAGGAGGGTTGAACCAGCCCCAAAGCGACTAAAGCCAATGGGAAGGCTACAGTCCCAGAGTGGAGCTCAGAGTTAAAACCAAAGCCAAAACTGAGGACATACAGGCAGCCAAGACTGAGAGGGCAAAACACAGAGACAAAAAGGAAATGCACAGCAGCTTCAAGAGACTGCGTCAGCAATGGCATCTGTTCTCCCTTCTCCACCCTTTCTTCTTCCCAGAACCTCTTTCACACTCCCGCTTTGCACACAGCATCTGTGTTCCCTTAAAACCTTCCCCTGAGCAGCCTCTGCATTCACCTATCAGTGTTGCTGCTAAATCATTTTGGAGGGAAAAATGAGATCAGAAATATAATAAACTAAAATATGGTAGCCTAACACAGCTGGTGAGGCCTTTCAACATATCTAATCTCGTGTTACATTTAAACCATATCAGAACCTATCAAGTCACCTAGAGGAGCGTAAGGTTGAACATAATAGTTCTTTACTTCAGTCCAAACCCTGAAACTTTCTGTAAGTGATGACTGGGTGTAGTTGCATCAGGAACCTTCTAGTGCCATTTCAGGTTGGAAAGAGTCAGATCTGAGCAGTTTGTTGGACAAAGAAAATGAAGAGTCTTGGTGAACAGACAACTCATGACAAGCAGAATAGAGAGCATTAGCTCAGTGGAAGTCCAAGTTAAATAAAAGCATCCCCAGGAGTAGATATGGCTGTAGCAGACAAGGTGTAAGATCCCTTTCAATGCTGAGACACAGAGCAGTAATGATCTAGGGCAGGGGTCCTCAAGCTTGTTAAACGGGGGGGGGTTGGTTCACTGTCCCTCAGACACTGTCAGGTGCCGGGCTATAGTTTGGAACAAAATGAACGAATTCCTATGCACACTGCACATATTTTACTTGTAGTAGTGCACAAAAAAACAGGAAAAAGAATGCAATATTTAAAATTAAGAACAATTGTAAACAACAAAAACAAATAATATTTTAATTGGACTATGGGCCTGCTTTTGGCTAATGAGATGATCAATGTCGGGTTCCGTATTTGTCACTGCTAGTCGTAGCAAGTGATGCAGGTGTTCATCAGTTAGTCCCACTGGTGCTGGCTGGTTTGTGCTGCCTGGCTTGTCCTGCCTGGGAGATGAAGGGAGGGAGGGAGAGACGGGGGA
>VXBP01004153.1:577301-661667 GCA_013400115.1 Rhinopomastus cyanomelas
CTCCAAGCTGGTGGAACATGGCTTTGATAGGTGGACCACTAGATGGGTAAAGAACTGGCTTGATGGCCACACCCAGAGAGTGGTTGTCGATGGATCCATGTCCAAGTGGAGGCCAGTGGAAAGCAGAGCCCCTCAGGGATCAGTCCTGGGGCCAGTCTTATTCAACATCTTTGTCAGTGACATGGAAAGAGGCATTGAGTGCACCCTCAGCAAATTTGCTGACAACACCAAGCCGGGGGGAAGGGATGCCATCCAGAGGGACCTGGACAGGCTGGAGAGGTGGACACAAGCCGACCTGATGGGGTTCAACAAGACCAAGTGTAAGGTCCTGCATCTGGGTCGAGGCAATCCTAAGCACAAATACAGGCTGGGCAGTGACTGGCTGGAGAGTAGCCCTGAGGAGAGAGACTTGGGGGTCCTTGTGGATGAAAAGCTCAACATGAGCCGGCAGTGTGCACTTGTGGCTCGGAAGGCAAACTGGATCCTGGGCTGCATCAGGAGAAGTGTGGCCAGCAGGTTGAGAGAGGTGATTCTCCCCCTATACTCCGCTCTGCTGAGACCCCACCTGCAGTACTGAGTCAAGTTCTGGAGACCTTATAACTAGATGGATGTGGAGATGCTGGGGCGAGTGCAGAGGAGGGCCATGAGGATGATCAGAGGGCTGGAGCACCTCTCCTATGAGGCCAGAGTGAGAGGGTTGGGGCTGTTCAGTCTGGAGAAGAGGAGGCTCCCATGTGACCTTATTGTGGCCTTCTAGTATCTGAAGGGGGCCTACAAAAAGTCTGGGGAGCGACTTTTTAGGATGTCAGGTAGCAACAAGACTAGGGAGAATGGAGCAAAGCTGGAGACGGGTAGATTTAGAGTGGAGTGAGGAGGAAGTTCTTCACCGTGAGAGTGGTGAGAGCCTGGAATCGGTTGCCCAGGAAGATGGTGGAGGCCCTGTCCTTGGAGGTGTTTAAGGCCAGGCTGGATGAGGCTGTGGCCAGCCTGATCTAGGGTGGGGTGTCCCTGCCCATGGTAGGGGAGTCAGAACTGGATGATCCTGTGGTCTCTTCTTAACCCTGACTGACTGTATGACTTGATCTAGGCGATCCTGCTGTGGCAGAGGGATTGGACTAGATGATCTTTCGGGGTCCTTTCCAATCCCTAATGATTCTATGATTCTATGATAGGAGTCCTTTCATGTGAGGAGTCCTTCCCCTAAAGAAGAAGGAGCTGCAGAGACAATGTGTGACGAACAGACCAGCCCCCATTCCCTGCCCGCCAGCAATGCTGGGGAGGAGGACATAGAGAAAACTGGCAGCGAGTGGCTTTGGTGGAGCAATGGTGTCCAACTGAGGTTAACCCACAAAAATGTGAAATAAAGATATCCAGGGAAACCAGCCCTGATTCCCTACACCACTTCCTGCAGACAAAGGCAGTGTAGCAGGGAGGATGGCTAAAACTCATGAAGCTCGAGGCTGAAGGCACAAACTGGAAAGGGAAACATTCTGGTCAAAGCCATGCCCATCTGCCAAAGGACCTGAGTCTGTTCCAGGTGTGATACCCATAGCATTAATAAATTCCATCCCTTCACATGAGGGAGTCTAGTTTTAACCTCTAGGTAGTTCTTCTGTTCCCTTTTTGTTCCTCCAGATGCAAGAGTTAAATATACATTGTCTTTCAGGGGAGCAGCTCACTTCAGTGGGGAAAGCATAACTTAGGAACAGGGGTGCAGTCCACAGGAAGGGATTTTCTATGACTACGTACTTCCTAAATTTGCTCCTGCTCCTGAAAACCCTTCTGTGAATTAATACCTGGAAGCTTAAAGAAAACACCGCCTGGTAATAGAATTAGCCTTGACAAATCTGTCTGAAACACAGTGTTACAGTATTTAGGGATTGATATTAAAGAGCAAGATGAACATGATGTTGTTTAATGAAAGCAAACACATCTTTTAAAGAGGCAGGCAAAGACCTGTATTGCCTAATTAGCCGATGTAATCCAAGATGAGGTGAGCAGTGTGTCTGGAGGCACCTGTGTCTCCAGAGCTGCAAATGTACCGTTAAGAAAACACGTGCCAAAGCACAAGGTAACATTCACAGACCATGTGGCCCGGCAACAAGGTTTTATCCTGTTGTCTTTTTTTCAGCTACTGGTTCAAACCTCAAAATCCCTCTGCTTAGCACCTTCTCAACTGCTGATGCATCAGGCAAAATTGCTGCCACTCCTAGAGCTGGACCAGGCTTTGGCTGACTGCACATGGGATGGAAATCCCGCCTGGGCACAAGTCATCCAAATGGAGGCACCTGAGACAGGAACAAGTCCAGTTAGGGTCAGTGAATCAGGATTTGTGTAGCTGGGTTTCAGCTGTCTCCAGAGATGATATAATGATAGAATGGTTTGGATCAGAAGAGACCTTAAGAGATCATTCAAGTCCAACTCCATTAGTGATAGAGACACCTTCTTCTAGACGAAGTTCTCAAAGCTGTGACGAGTGTGCTCTTGAACACTTAAAAGAATAGAGCTTCTACATCGTTTCAGGGCAACTTGCTTTAATGTCTGATGACCCTCACCATTAAAAAATTCCTTTCTCATGTTCAGTGTAAATCTATCCTCTTTCAGTTTAAAACTGTTGCCCCTTGGCTCTACAGACCTTGGTAAAATCACCAACACTGGTGAACAGCAGTGAGATGAGATTGTGCAGCCTCTTTCAGTGTCTGTTCTAGCACATATCCACTCTTACTTTGGAAAAATTTCTTCCTGTGTTTTGCCTGGATTTCCTATGCTCCTGCTCATGCCCAATTGCTTTGTGCACCTCTGAGAAGACTCTCAACACCTTCCAATCAGAGAGGTGAAAGTAGCAACAAAATCTCCTCTCCACCTCGTTTTCCCAAGACTCAGAAAGTGCATCTCTTTGTCTATCCTACTCTACAGATTCTAACCACATTCTTCTAACCACCGGACTTCTTTGCATGCATCTATGTGTTTCTTTCACCGGAGACCCTAAACTGCACAGCAGAGCTAGAGGGAGCTGAGATATATAATCCCCACACATATACATGCACATGCAAACAATTGTGCACACATGCCTACTCCTCTACTGAACTTCATACTATGGGTAACAGCAAACCAAAAACGGGGTGTCCACCACGTTATGAGATCTATCCCATGAGTACTCATTGAAAGGCTTTGTCTCAGCTCACAGCTGAATGGTATTCTCACAGAGACCCTCAGATCTGTACCTTGACCTTAATATCAATGAGAACCTTGTAGCAAACAATGCATGATATTATCCTAATTAAGATAGCCACAGGTGAAGCAGGACCCAGCAGCCATGTCTTGGATAAGTGCTCTAGGAAAAGATGTGGTCTCAGGTACCAAACAACATCTTGGCAGGGGTGGGAGGGTGCAGAGAGCAAGCACTAACCAAGGCATGGGGAGAGAATTGGAGTGAGTGGCAGGAACCTCTGTAATTGATGTATGAGGGCTGGATATCTGGGCCACAAGGCTGGGAAGCACATGGTTAGGGCAGGGAGCTGTACAGTGTGAAGGGGAGATCAGCGGGTGGAAGGCTGTGTGCCAAGGGAATATGTGGAAGCTCATCTCCTAAAGCACATTTTCTAAATCCAGAAGAAGACAAATGTGATTTCTCTTGGTTATTGTATAAATTTACAAGTACAGTGACACAGGGCAGAGCAAACAGCAGCTGTGTCAACTGTTAATAGAGATGAATGACAAACATATTTAATGAATTAAAAAATGATGAAGTATTACTGACAAGGCAAACACCCACGCGTTGTACACGCTGCCACTGATCTATGGGACAAAACAGCCCTCTGACAAAGACTGCTGTAGATCAATCACAGCACTGTGAGCACTTGGCAGCAGTAGCCCCAGGGGTCTGCAGGATGAAGGGCAGTGGACCGGGCAGAGGGATGGCTTGAGGCTTTGCAAGCGCTGCTAGTGTTAGGTTAGGGTTATGAGCTTGCTCATTGTGGAAGAATATTCATGTTTGTTCTACTGGGCACTGAGCTTTCTATGGTAGGATACTCAAACTTCTGATTGTATGGTGGAGGGTCAAACCTGAGCCAAGCTGGAACTTCAGAAAGGGGAGGAATACATTTTCTGATCCATCCTTAGTTTTCAGTGTTGAGCAGGAAGCTCATTGCTCAGCAGGAGATGAGAACCAGGAGTAAGCAGTAAGAAAAATAACTAGTTCATGGCTTGGCTAGATCTAGGACTGAATTGTCCTGGGCTTCAACGTTAAAGACAAACAATGTTTGGTGCTCATATTGGGTTGCCATAAGCTAAAAAGCTCAAAACTAGGCTCAAAGGTGGAAGCCCATGGCTTGCACTATGGCTTTGATGCAGGGGCTGAATTACACTGCAGTTGTACTTCAAATCTAGGACACACTTGAGCTCAGTCTGATTATTTGGGCATGTAGGGATCTGTTGAAAGGACTGGGTCAGGCCATGTGCTTGTTAAGTCTGGGAGTACCAGCCCTAGAGTCATGGCTGAAGGCTGGTTATTGCAAAATCACAGAACATCATGGATTAGAAGGTACCTCGAAAGATCATCTAGTCCAATCCCCCCATCACAGCAGGATCACCTAGACCAAGTTGCACAGGAACACACCCAGGTGGGTTTTAAACATCTCCAGAGAACGAGACTTCACAACCTCCCTGGGCAGCCCCTTCCAGGGCTCTGTCATCCTCACTGGGAAGAAGTTCTCTCTCATATTTATATGGAAGCTCCTATGTTCCAGCTTGTACCCACTGCCCTTTGTCCTATCATGAGATGACACTGAGACAAGCTTGGCTCCATCATTCTGACACCTACCTTTCACATATTTATAAATATTAATGAGGTCATGTCTCAGTCTTCTCTTCTCCAAGTTCAAGAGACTCAGCTCCCTCAGCCTTTCCTCATCAGGGAGATGCTCTACTCCCTTCATCATCTTCATGGCTCTGGTCTGGACTCTCTCCAGCACTTCTGAATCCCTCTTGAGCTGAGGGGCCCAGAACTGGACACAATTCTCCAGATGTGGTCTCACCAGGGCAGAGTAGAAGGGGAGAAGAATATCTCTTGATCTTCTAAACACCCCTTTGTGATCCACCCCAGGATGCTGTTGGCCCGCTTGGCCACAAGAGCATATTGCTGGTTCATGGTCATCCTGCTGTTCACCAGGACCCTCAGGACCCTTTCTCCTACACTGCTCTCCAACAGGTCAGTCCCCAACCTGTACTGGTACCTGGGGTTGTTCTTGCCCATATGCAAGACTCTACACTTACTCTTGTTATATTTCATTAAATTTCTCCCTGCCCAGCTCTCCAGCCTTTCCAGGTCCAGCTGAATGGTAGCACAGCCTGATGGGGTGTCAGCCACTCCTCCCAGCTTTGAGTCATCAGCAAACTTGCTGACAATGCACTCTAATCCCTCATCCAAGTCTTTAATGAATAGATTGAATATGATTGGTCCCAGTGCTGACCCTTGGGGACTCCACTAGATATAGGTCTCCAACTGGACTCTGTGCCATTGACCACCTCTGTAGGGTTTTTGAGCAGTTTGTTTCAGAGCTGAGCTACCAGAGCTGACATGTGTCAACTACAGTGGGTTTTCAGGTGCCAGACTGGGGAGGTAATGTTTTGATGTGTATTAAAACTTGCTGGGATTGCATGCTGCTCTGATTTGGGGTCTATACTGCTTTAAGGTATCTTAATTCCTCCTGTAAGCACTTCAAGATGTTTCTTTCATGTCTCAGATCTCATTCACAGTCTGCCCAAAGTGCAATTGGAGAATAATTGAGCACTTAGAGCATGGCAGGGAGGAGGAAAATGGCAGGATGGGAGACGTGGGTGAGCATTTGGGATCAAAATGTTGTAACTGTCACTTGTTGCCACAGCTCAGGTATCTTGAAGCTTTAGCCTTGATTTCGGGTGTAGAGCCTGTGTTTTGAGCCTTCCTACCCTGGATAGAGGGGTCACTCTAATGGAGTCTTTCCTGTTCTCATTTTCAATGCACCTCCATTAAAAAATGTACTATTTTTTAATCTCTGCCTCCTCTGTCTGTTGCCGGCTCACAAGAGCGCTGGTAAGAGCTGCTCTGCACATGGCTCATTAACAGGAATCAACTGCATCAGCTCTTCCTCTGCTGTAGTGCTAACATGGGATTTCAAACCTGTGTCAGGATAAGTCAGCACAAACCCAGCATGTTCCCTGGAGAGAGCTGGAATTCAAACATAAGCAAAGCTTCAGAGCTGGAAGCCACAACCAGCCTTCCCATGGTCTTCCCTTCCTGTGGACTTCTTCCCGTGCATGGAGTAGTGCATCACTGGTCCCACCAAGAGCTCACAAACCCCTTCCAGCATCACAGACCCCTTCCAGGAGAACTACATGTTGCTGGGGGAGCAGACTTCTACCAATGGAAGAGAGGAAACCGGTCCACCGTTCAGCATCATTCTCTCACTACTGGAGCAGAGAATCTGAGAAACTGCCTCATTTCCTATCAAGGTAATAGAAAGGGCTGGAACCACAGCAGTTGTCTAGATGTTAGGGTGCAGAGCAGTGCAGACCATCGCACAAAGCTTATCCTGCAATCACTGTAACACTGCTCTGCCCAATCACTCTAGTTTTGCTACTGTGGATGTTTAGATCTGTGGCTGGCATACCAGTATAGCCTGCCATGAATCTGACTTCTTTCTGGAACCAGTCAAGGACCTGTATCAAGTATGTAGCTGCCCATTCCCCCATGAAGTCAATGACTATCCCAGTGCCATCAGACAGTCATGGTGGCACTTTCAAAAGAGAACTCAGCAGATGCTCCTCATCCCATTCATGTGGATGTGACTCCTCCCACATTCAGCTCTTTCAAAACAGATTGTTTCATAGCATCCGTGATTTATGAAGCTGCCTGCTTGAACACAGTGTCAAATGGTTTTCCTGTGGCTGCCTGCACACTGGCACAGGGAGACCACTCAATAAACCTGTCTATATAGAGGCCAGGAGGGAAACGCCCTGACAATGAAACTAAACAAAAGCGGGGAAAATCTCTGCGTACAGGAGACAAGCAGGCAGAAGCAGCTCTAAGAAACAAGCCTAGAAGAGCAGTTGCGTCAGGCGTGTTGTGAGGCTGGATGGGCGCTGCAAGGGGAGTCCTGCAGGGGTCAGGTTCTGCTCAGTGTTTTTTATTAATGGTGTGGATGATGGACTAGAGATGCACTTAAAAATTTGTGGGTGGAAGGAGCAAGCACTTCAGAGAGCAGGGCTGGAATTCAAAACTAACCTCATTAAAGCAGATAGATGTGGCAAACAGAGCAAGAGAAAATGCAGCAAAGATAAATGTGAAGTGATGATTCAGCAAAGAGAAAACATGTGAAAATGAGAAGCAGATTGCCTCAGGAGGCCGTGATACAGAGAAGGGATCACAGCAGTTATTAGCCAACATGTGAGGTATGGTGCAGGCTTCCTATGGAAAAATCTTCTCCCTGTAAGAGTTAGAAGTCAAGATCCACTGTCTCACCATAGATTCATGGAGCAAGAGGCCTGTTCTGCCCTGGCTAGCTTTGCCTACAGAAGCAACAATTTCTTAAGCTTACAAGGTTTTAAAATGGTAAACTGGTGCAAGTATCCCAGTCTTCAATTCCGCATTCATCCTCCCTCCAGACCCTGCTCCTCAAGGTCAAGGCTTGCAACCTGAAAACACCATACCCTTGCCAGTGGTCTGCCTGGGGAGGTCCTCAGTCCATGATGAGCCACCAAATATTCCCAGATATCCCTCACTATGCATTTTCATATCTGGATGGTCTTGGCAATACCAGGGGGTAAAATAAGCATCCCAGCACCTGCATCCTTACACCTGCTCAGCTACTAACAGATGTAGGCCATCAGGAAGGGTGTGAGAGGAGGAAAGAGCAAGGGACAAGCGTAGTGAAAAATTATTTGTTTCCCTGATGCACTTTTTAGGTGCTTCCAATGTGGAGTGCCCCACTAATCTTGTTTGCTTGCAAACTCACACTAGAAAATGTCTAGATGCATCCTAGAAAATGCCTTCAAGAAACAGCAGGACACTCACCCGAGCTGCTGTGCAGCAGGCACACAGCATATGCCGGCTCTGATCACTACAAACTGCTGCCCCTGGTGCTCATTAGCCAGGAACACCTGAGGAAATGGATCTGGATACACCAGTTGATCACGGGATGATGTCATGCATGTAGCCAATATTTACACGCTGCCCCAAAATACATCAGGACAGTATTTCCAGCAGAGAACGGGCATTTTCTCTCCCTTCATCTGTCTTTCATTGAGCAATCACTGATCACTCATGTTCAAGAGGGAGGGCTAAGATTACAGCAGTTATTCCTTGAACAGCAAGAGACAAAGAAAGAATGTGTTATGTAATGAGTAATGTAGTTTGAGATGCTGGGTTTTTTTAATCTAGCCAGACTAGGGGATATTGCCTTCTATAAACTCACTGGAGGAAACTCCAAGGAGGAAGAGAACTGTTTAAGCTAAAAGCAATATTATCACAAGAATATGTAGCTATAAACTGACCAGACATAGATTTTAGTCTGCAAAGTGGAAGAAGTCTCCTAACAGCTGGAGTACTGAAGCTCTGGTACAGCTTCACAGATGGCAGTGAATAGAAAGAAAAAAACATCTCAAAAACACCTCACCGACAAAAAACCTGGCCGGTTTTGAGATGGAACTTGCCCATGAAAGGTAGAGAGAATTAGATAACTGAATGCATGAGACAGCCAGAGGCTGGAGGTTCTTTCTGAATGTTCTTTCTAAACGAACAGAAAAGGGTTCCTGGTCGTTAAATCCTGAGTCCATTGTTCACAGAAGGTGAAGAGGTATCACAGTAGACCAGCTTGGAAGAGATCCCACGAATCATACAGTGCAACCCTTTAAGCTAAAGAACTGCAGTTTAAATGACCTGGCCCAGCACTTTGTCAAGCTGAGCCTTAAAACTGAAGTTAAGGAATCCACCACTTCCCACAGAAGACCATTCCAGTGTCTAATGGCTCTCATAGTGAAAACTTTTCCTCTGGACTCCAATCAGCATCTGCCCAGCAGCAGATTATATCCATCCCACCTCATGAAAAGGGAGATATCTCCGTCTTCTTGGCAGCCGCCCCTCGTGTACTGGTACATGGTAATAGGTCCCCTAAAGCCTTCTAATCTCAAGGCTGAACAAACCAGGTTCTCTCAGCATTTCCTCAAATGGCAGGTCTTGTGGCACTTCTTCAGACCTTCTTCAGCCTGTCTACATCTTTTTTGTGCATTGGGGACCAAAACTGAACACAGGGCTCAGGGTGTGATCTGACTAGCATTGAGTAAGCAAGATAATAATTTCTTTATCTCTGCTGGTGATACCCTTGTTAGTGCAGCCCAGAATCCTGTTGGCTTTCTCGGTCGCTGCAGCACTCTGTTCATTTAAGTGGAGCCTGCTGTCCACCCAGTCAGGTGGATCCCAGTCTGAGCTGCATTCATGGGTTGTGTATTCTCAGGGGCAAGACCTTACACTTCTCCCACTGAACTTCCTAAGGTTCCTGCTAGCCCACTCCTTCAGTCTTTCCAGGGTGGCTGTCCTTCCCTTCTGGAGTGTCAACCTCCCACTTGTTTTGGTGTCATCCACAGACTTTATCAGGGTGTTTTTGATACCTACATCTGGATCATTCATGAAGATACTGAACGGTGTTGAGCCCAGTATTGATCCTGGGGGACTTCATTTGTAACTGGTTCCCAGTTAGAGAAGTAACTATTTACTGCCACCCTCTGGGTACAGCCTGTCAGCTTATTACCCACCCAATGACCATTTGTAAGCCACAGCCTGTCAGTTTCTCAAGGAAGGAGCTATGGGGGACTGTGTCAAAAGCCTTGGAAAAGTCCAGGTAGAGAATTGCTCAGAATTGCTCAGGTTGGAAAAGATCTACAAGATCATGAAGTCCAACCTCAACCTAACCCTAGTAAACTATCTCTAACAACTCCCCACTAAACCATGTCCCCAGGCACCACGTCCAAACAACCTTTAAACACGTTCAGGGACAGCGACTCAACCACTCCCCCCTGCAAAGCCTGTTCCAGTGCCTAACAACCCTGACTGTACAGAAGTTTTTCCTGATACCCAACCTAAGTCCTCCTGGTGCAGCTTGAGGCCATTTCCCTTCATCCTCTCATCTGTCTCCAGTGAGAAGAGACCAACCTCATTCTCGCCCCAACCTCCTTTCAGGTAGTTGTAGAGAACAATAAGGTCTTTCCTCGGCCTTCTTCTCCCCAGACTAAACAGCCCCAGCTCCTTCAGTTGCTCCTTGTAATGAGATGTTTTCCAAACCCTTCTCACCAGCTTTGTTCAGCAGCAATTTACAATCTTTGGACAAAGCCGTTCTACCTTGGTCCAGTACTGCTTCTGCAAAAGGAGAGCTTTTTATTTTGTTATCCATGGAAGGACCCTCCCCTGGATCCTTATCTACTCCATTGCTTCCTGGGGCAGTGGGGCTATCTGTTTTAGCTGATGCTTTTTTAAATCTTGCTAACAGACACTGTTAAACAGATGTCAATGGAGGGGTTGTAGTTGAGGCCTTTGTACTGTGTGGATGTGTGGATGTGTAAGTTTTCAAGCACACAAGGGGATGTTCTGCTTTAGAAGCTGAGTAGATCTGTAGGTTTGATTTGTGTGTTTTCTGCAGAACATCCACTTCTTGCCCTGCATCAACTGAGTAGGTTACTTTGTCATAGAAGACAGTCAGATTTGCCAAGGATGATCTGCCCCTGGTGAATCCATGTTGGCTTTTCCCTGTACCCAGGAGGATTTGCTCCGTAATATTCCCAGGGACTGAAGTGAGGACAGTACGTCTATAATTACTTGACTCCTCCTTGGAACCCTTCCTGTAGATAGGGGTAACGTTAGCCTTCTTCCAGTCTTCAGATACATCTCCCAATCTCCTTGACTTCTCCAAGATGGAGTGGCCTTGCAACTCCATCAGCCAGCGTTTTGCAAACCCTCAGGTGGATGGCATACAGGCCCATCAATCGTTGTGGGTCAGTCTGAATTTTTGTTCCCATGGCATGGGACCCAACAACTCTGATAAAGACAGAGGTGAAGGTGTTGAGAACTTCTGCCTTTTCAGTGTAAAACATGTGAGCAGCAGGATGGCTGCAGAGCACTTGCTTGTGCTATATCCTCCTAGTCTGGCAATCCACAGTTCAGGGCATCCAAAACCTGCCCAGCAGTTTAGGTTGCCACTCTAATGGGTCTTCCCTTACAGAGCCCACTCATACTCCTGGCTTTGTGTGTCTTTTGGTACTTGGTATCTCTCTTTACTCCATGTGGAGCAGAAAAATGTTTATTTTCATTATTATAGAATTGCCTCTTATTCACTTAATTCAGTGTTCCACAATATTGCATTAGTTGAAGGAATTCCTCCAGATTCTTCATCTCCTTGATAACTTTACAGTCTGTTCTCTGTGTTCTGTTATTTACTTCCCAGGCTTTTTCCTGCCCTCTTTCTGAGTGTAACACGTTCAAGAAAAACTGTGTATGATGGCAGTCCTGACACTTCATCTCAGTGTCTGTCCTGAAATTTTGTACTGTCCCTGAAGGACCAGAAGAAAAAAAGTAGAGTCCACTCAGTATCTAAGTAGATATTAGACCACCTACAGAAAATCAGATGATCTCCAGACTACAAATTCTCTTCTGATACAAACCCCCATACCCATAGACCCTCTACCTCTGTAAAAATGCAATGAATTTCAGATAACTTCTTGACATCAAACAGTGAGATAGGATCACTGGCTCCTCTTATCATGGTGCAAGAGAATCAGATGCCGCTGAAGAGCAGTTTAGATGGAACAGTTTCAGTGTCATGCATTCATTTCTTCACCACAGGCTAGGAAAATAGCTTTGTGGGACTTATCTCCTAAGAAGACACTTGTCTTCAGTGCTAGACATGTTCTTTCAAGGCCTCAGAGCACAGTCAGTCCTAAAGCCAGTGCAGACCTGGTCTGAAGCAGAGCATAAGAACTGAGAAAGCGACAATCCGTTTGGTGTGGAAAGGCTGTATCTAGGTACCTTCAACAGTGAATGGACAAGTCAGAGAGATGAACAAGACAGACTGACTATGAAGACAGAGGATAAATAGCCCGTCATGCAAGCTAGACATCAGTGAGGATGACAGCAGCATCAGTGCATGCCAGAAATGGGTGATGGTTCCTCACGCTGGATTTCCAGAATATTTGGGCTTGTGTGCCACTGTTTGTCTGCAACACATCTAAGCTTTCTGGAACTGAGACAGGCACAATCTTCATGCAAGCACTTTCGGAGTCATCTATCTGTCTAGTAAGGAACACAATGATGCAACACAACATCTTTCTGCCAGAGAGGCAGTATCACATGGAAATCAAACCACCTCCTGCCTCAAAGACCAGCTTAAGTTTCCAACAGATTACTTCATGCAAAAGAAGGTCCTCAAGCCATGTGCAGCAGAATTGGCTGCAAGCAGATGCCATTGCCAAGTTGCCTATTGCGGAACAGGACTGGGTTCTCCTATCCTAGTCTTTGCTTGCACTTGATAAATTCTTGACTTATGCATCCCTGCTTCTTTCTGTAATCTCATACAAAGAGTTCCAATGTGCTGTCCCGTGGCTTTTCTACAAGACACAAACAAGAAATTCATGTCCTGACCTGTTCAGAGACAACTTCTGAGCAACGTTGCCAGATGGAGTGCAAAGTGGGGATGCAGGTTGAAAGACGAAGAGCAGCAGAAGTGCCTTAGGACATATGGGTCATGGGGAGATTGTGGAGAAGTCATAGAAACTCAGAGGAGAGGTTCTCGCTCATCCCATAGCCCAAATCCAGAATTTCAAGCTGTTGCAGGGTCTCTGAGGTGCAGGGCTAAACACAACGGCCAATGTTTCAAGCTGTACCAGGAGTTCTGGCCATGATTTAGGAAGAAAGGATCTAGATACATGGTACTGCACTTTGCAGATATCACGGAGGCCCAAAATTCCCACAGAACCCTTAGAGTGAAAGCCAAGAGATCATCTCCTCACCAGGGGACAGCAGATAAGGTGCTCTGGAGGATCAGTGGGCACTTCTGATGCTGAAAACCTCTCAAGCCAGAGTAGGAAGAGAGATAAAACTGCTATCCTGAGGCACTGAAGTCCTCACAGCCTCACAGGAAAGTTGACCAAGAGGACTGTGATGTTTCTGGTCACCATTCACATAGGGCTGAGGGGCTGGAACATTCAGACAGTCAGGGAGATTGACCCATAACCACAAAAGAGAGCCATAGCCACCAGCTCTGCATTTGACACTGTTTCCCACAGCATTCTTCTGCAGAAGCTGGGGTAGCTCACAGCTCAGACAGGTGGACTCTTCACTGGGTTAAAAACTGGCTAGATGGCCAAGCCCAGATAGTTGTGGTGAATGGGGTTCAATTCAGTTGGTGACTGGTCACAAGCAGTGCTCCTCAGGGCTCGGTGTTGGGACCACTCTTGTTTAACATATTTATCAGTGACCTGGGTGAGGGGACCGAATGCACCCTAAGTAAACTTGCAGATGACACAAAATTAAGCGGCAGTGTCAATCTGGTTAGCGGTAGGGAGGCTCTGCAGAGGGATTTGGGAAATGTGGCTGGAGAGCCACCTGGCAGAAAAAGACCTGGCCATGTTTGTTGACAGCCAACTGAACAGGAGCTAGCAGGATGCTCAGATGTGCAAGAAGGCCAACAGCATCCTGGCCAGGATCAGGAACAGTGTCACCAGAAGGAGTAGGGAGGTGATGGTACTCCTGTACTCTGCACTCATGAGATCATACCTTGAGTGCTGGGTCCAGTTTCGGGCGCCACAGTATCAGAAGGACATTGGCAGGTTGGAGTGGAGCCAGAGAAGGGCAACAAGGCTGGTGAGAGGGCTGGAGAACAGGTCCTGTGTGGAGCGGCTGAGGGAACTGGGATTATTTAATCTAGAGAACAGGAGGCTGAGAGAAGACCATATTGCTTTCTATAGCTACCTGAAAGGAGGTTGCAGCGAGGCTGGTGCTGGCCTCTTCTCCCAAATTACTAATGATAGGATAAGGGGAAATGGCCTCAAGTTGCATCAGATGAGGTTTAGATTGGATCTTAGGAGGAAGTTCTTTCCTGAGACAGTGAGTGGTCACTGAAACAGGCTGCCCAGGGAGATGGTGGAGTGCCCATCTCCGGAGATGTTTTAAAACCAAGTATCTAGAGCACTTGAGGCCATGGTCTAGGGGTTAGGGAGCTGTTGGGCTGAAGGCTGGACTTAATGATCCTGGAGGTCCTTTCCAGCCATGATGATCCTATGATTCTATGATTGTCCTGCTGGACCCGGTACATCTATTCTCAGCATAGTTACAGCCACATTACTTGCTTCCCAGATGTAACAGCACAGTAATATCCATTACCCACCCATCTCATTGTTAACCCTCCTAGAATAGCATCTCCATCAAGTTGGGCTTTATAGTGCACAACCAGTTTTCATTTTTCTGTTTGCTGCTGTCATAGAGGAGTACAGCTAATTTGTGAAGTAAACTATCTTTGAGTGGTGTTACTAATGCTCAAAAGTTACTTTAAAGGACAATGGAAGTCCTTGCAGAATGTGGGTTGAGTGTTACTAAGAAGTGTACGAGATCTGCACTGGTATGCTGCTGGCTTCCTCATTTACTTTCCATGTACAAAAAGTAAAAGCAGTACTTGTATTTTTTATTTACTGTAAAGAAAAGAAAAAGAAGAAAAATAAAGAGGACAAGTATTGAATAGAGAGAATGTGAGCACCATGCTTTATGCCCTCCATGAAGAGCAGAATCTACTACAAGAAGAAAATGGCTATAGGCTCAGCAGGCAGACAAAGAGATGGAAATGTAGTCGCTGGAAAAGGAAACTCTCTGCAGTTTCAGATTATATGATGACACAGAAAGGGCTCATTAAAAATTCTGTCTCAAATATGTTTTGAAAGAAACTTGGGGGGCTTCTCTAAAGCAGTTTTTTATGTGCCTGAAATGTGCATATGCTCCGTGGAAACATTATGTTCTTGCTAAGCTGAAATGCTGCTGTTATATTGCTTTCAGTGCTCTTCACATCCCCGTGCTCTGCTATGGTCATGACTCGTCCTGCCACCCTCTGCTTGTGCTGTAGCTGGTGACCATGTGAATGGACTTGTGCTCCTCACCACATGGGAGGATAATGTCTCCACAACCATGACACACTACAACAACGAGTGTATGCCAACAAAGGCATTTCAAAGGAGGAAGACATTCACTAAAAAAAATCATTTAAATAGTCATTACAAATTTCAAAATTGATATTAAAATCATCTGGAGTTGTTTTTTTCTCTCTTTGTCTTTATTTTGTACTGGAAGAAACTTTTTCTGGCTGCTCAGATAATAAACTTTGTGTCTCCCACACCACATCTTGCCAGTGCTGTTTGACTACACGTTAATTATTGATTTTGAGTCTGGCGAAGCCTCATACACTACAGACCATAAACTACAAATTCCCACATAAATCTTAGCAGCTCACAGGAACGACAGGCATCTAATGTACTTCCAGAGCAAGTTCAGCTGTACAGGTCAGCATTTCAGTTTCTCAGATATTTGATAGGCACACTCAGATGAACTGATGAAATGATAATGTGTATTTCAAGACAGCTGAAACAGCCATCACCAGTATATATTTCCCTTCCCTACTACTCCACCTGAAAGATGTCCTCTTAATGTATTTTTTCCATAATAAAATTAACATCTTCAGATTTTATTTCCCACTTTAGGTCTAAATCATCTTTACCATAAATGTAAAACAACCAAGCCAACTGTTTGGTAGCAGAGGTTTACAATATATCACTACAATAATAATTTAGAGAGCTGGGTAGCTTTCCTTGCTATAAATTTCCTTAGCTTATTACTGATACTAGTCTGCAAAACAAGTCAATTCCCACTGGAAGATGGGACCAGTGGATTTATTATTCTGCTACACACCAACAAAACAGTTTGTTTCAAATAAAAGGATGGATGAACCATACTACTATGGTACATTTCAGACAGAGTGGAGAGATGGTAGCTTTGTGTGTCACATCCCTCTGAAACCTTCATCAACTAGACCATGCCTAGCACACGACACTCATCATAGGAGTACTCATCATGAAAAGGAAATTAAATGTTCAGGTGTGAAACTGAGGCACACAGAAACTTAGATCAGCACAATCTGTGTTCAGTGTGGCAGGAAAAACTAAAGGAGGCAATGGCAGCTGAGGCTCATCCAAGGCTAAGGTCTATTCATGAACTGGGAAATAAGCTGTTCTGGAAAAACTGCAAAAGGGAACTCAAAGGCAACATCTAAGCTTTGTAAAACCAGAAAAAATAATGGAGACAGAGGAATATTTTAGACAGAGGCTTTTCTGGATTTTACAAAATCAGGAGGCTGATACGTCCCTCATCACATTCACTTCACTATTCATTATTATCATGAAAATGAGGGAGCTCCCAAACATTTCTGGCATCCTAGAGCATTAATAAACAAACAACTGTGGTTTATTTTAAAATGTGAGTTGATAGTGGGATAAATATTTGTTCAAAGCATTTTGGATATTAAAGTAAGAAAGCTGCAAGCAGGTTTGAGCTAGAAATGAGCTTTATGAATTAATCAGAGAAAAGGGCATGTCTCAGAGAGTACTTTGAAAGCACTCTCTGGTGGAGTTTGGAGTTGTGCCTCAGTAGTGTGAGCCCAGTCATCCCCTGGTATCACACAAGGAACTCTACAAAAGGCTGAGGACAAGCTGACAAAGGTCTGTTAGATGATCGCTTTTATCTGTGTCATTTTTCTTGGAAAATGCTAACAACTCTCAAAGAAAAGTGGTGTTCAGACCTTATCTCTCCTTTGTGCTGCTGTAGCCTTTACAGCCTAACAGAGAATAAAATCTAAATTTACATAGCAGGAGAAGGACACTCCAAAGCAGTCATTTCAGCTGAGGGAGCTGGGTCTCTTTAGCTTGGAGGAGACTGAGGGGTGACCTCATTAATGTCTATAAATATTTGAAGGGTGGGTGTCAGGATGATGGAGCCAGGCTCTTCTCAATGTCATCTAGTGATAGGACGAGGGGCAATGGGTGTAAGCTGGAACACAGCAGGTTCCACATCAGTATGAGAAGGAACTTCTTCACACTGAGGGTGACAGAGTACTGCAACAGGCTGCCCTGGGAGGTTTTGGAGTCTTCTTCACTGGAGACATTTAAGACCCAGCTGGATGTGTTCCTGTGTGACTTGTTCTAGGTGATCCTGCTGTGAAAGGAGGACTGGACTAGGTGATCTTTCAAGGTCCCTTCCAATCCATAATGATTCGATGATTCTGATCTCCTCCAAGACCCAGTCACGTCCATGATGCCCCACCTAGAGTGGTGTGACATTGTACACTGATTAATCTAATTGTGTCCCGGTGCTTTGCTTTGGTGTGCAAGATGACTCAGACTTTGTGCCCAGACCTAGCTGATGAGCTGATGGCACCTAGGACTGTCATCTCCTCACACAGGTGAAGGCCAAGCCAGGACTAATCAAAAAGGAAGGGAGTCATGCATGGAAGAAGATAAAAGTGTAGAGAAGTTGGCAGCAGCTCAGGCAACACCATACACTTGAAGGCACCAAGCAAATGGGACACTGCACCTCAGTCTCCTGTAACAAAAGTTGCAGGATCCAGAATGATGGTTCTGGGCCAAGAATATTTAATTATCACTTGTTCATCATTACTCCTAAAACTGGTTTTGCCATCGTCTGTCCATGGCTCAGCTGAAAGAGTGGCACACTGCTGGATAGGATGCTTTGCCTTCCTTAGCTTTCCCAACTCCATCATCAGGCCACAAAAAGAGTTTTGTCTCCCCATCAATCACTTATCAGTCAGAACTTGTCTATAAAACTCAATCATTGCTATCTGACAAGCAGTGGTTCTTCCTTCGCTGAGACAGAAGCAGGAGGGTGGTCCAAGGGATACTTTACTGAAAAAATGTGCAGATCTACCAGTGCTGGAGAAAGGCTGTGAAATTCACAGAATCACAGAACATTAGGGATTGGAAGGAACCTCGAAAGATCATCCAGTCCAATCCTCCTGCCACAGCAGGGTGCCCCAGATCAAGCTGTACAGGAAGATGTCCAGGTGGGCTTCAAACCTCTCCAGAGAAGGAGACTCCACAACCCCACCAAGCAGCCCCTTCCAGTGCTCTGTCACCCTCACTGGAAAGAAGTTATAGAATCATAGAATCAGTCAGGGTTGGAAGGTACCACAGGATCATCCAGTTCCAACACCCCCACCATGGGCAGGGACACCCCACCCTAGATCAGGCTGGTCAGAGCCTCATATAGCCTGGCCTTAAACACCTCCAGAGAGGGGCCTCAACCACCTTCCTGGGCAACCCACTGCAGGCTCTCATCACTCTCACAGCGAAGAACTTCCTCCTCACATCCAGTCTAAATCTACCCATCTCCAGCTTTGCTCCATTCCCCCCGGTCCTGTCGCTACCTGATATCCTAAAAAGTCCCTCCCCAGCTTTCACGTATGACAATTCCACCTACTTTGATCAGTTACTCCGCAATTAAGTGGTGCCTGTGAGATGCTCTGAGGCTGTGTTAGACAAGAGTATGAGATATACAAGTACAGCAAACGGGCAATTCCACCTGTAGAAACCCAACTTAACCTCATGTGAGGGCTTCAGGATAGAGCCAAGGCTGCCTGGACTCAGAAGGAAATATCCGAGTTGTTTTTAGCAGGGAGAACATGCTGCCTTAGCTCATTTAGTCCAATTTTCTTCTTTTCCTCTCCAAATTGCTGCCAGAATAATCAAGCCAGACTACAAGAAGGAAAGAAGAAATCACCATGGAAGCAAAGATGTTCCAGTTGGGGCTTGGATTCAGGTGCTACTCAGGTCACTTCAGAGGAGTTGTGTTCTCTCAAGCTAGACAAGATGAACATGCATGGATTCTGGCCAGGGTGGTCTACCAGACTGTCTGCTGTAGCCATTTCCTAGTGAGGAGAATGAGCAGGTCAGCTCCACTCTACCATGGCTTTTTTTCTCAATTTTTCACAGAACCAGTTAGGTGAGTGGCTGCTTTTTGTTGTATGATTGATGCTTTGTATCATTGCACATACGATGAAGAGCTTTCCTGGCCATGCATTGCTGAATAGTACACACAATCATGCTGAATCTGGTTGGAAGAGACCTTTAAGATCATCAAGCCTGGTCTTCGACCCAGCACGTACAAGTCACCACTAAGTTATGTTCCAAAGCATCAGGTCTACACATTGTTGAAATACCTCACATGATGGGACTCCACCACTACCCTGAGCAGCCTGTTCCAATGCCCAGCAACCTGTTCAGTGAAGAAATTCTACCCAACATGCAGCCTAAGCCTGGAACAACTTGCTTTCCTCTATTCCTCTCGTCTCTTAGAAACAGACACTGTGGGGATTCCTGTGTGTATGGTCTAATGCAGATTGTTTTCAAAACAAGGACTCAGCCTTGTGTTTAAAATTACACTGGCTACAAACTGACAGTTTTAGAAACACAGGACTGCAAGGTATTAACAATCACATGTTCTGAAGTCATGGACAATCCTGCAACAAACAATTAATCCAGAAAGGTAGAAACTCTCTTCATAAGTCAGCTCTCACCAGAGCCCACCAACCATCTCCCAGCAATGCCATACACTTCACAAATAGAGCACAGAAATTAAATCCATCTCTGTTAAACTTACCAGCAGAGTCTATGCTGTTACCAGTCTCTTGGAATCCTGAAATAGCAGGGGATTAATTTAGATTAGTTTCTCGTAAGTTATATAAAGAAATGTTATGGAATTATTATTTCATGCTATGGAATTAAAACAATCCCCCCAACGATGCTTCTATCAAAGAAACTCTAATCCCAGAGATGAGTATCACTGCAATCCTGGGTGGGTAAACAAGATACAACCACCTCTCTTGTAGAAGATTTTCACACCAAGGCAAACCACAGGTGTTCTCTTCTCTGAAACCAACCTTTGTGACCAGCACTTGCAGTGGTTGAGAGAAAGGTTGAAACAGGGACTGAAGATAAGTCATGAATGAAGGGGTGAATAAGGCTTCCTAAACCACACAAGTGACCATCAAAAGACTGAAATTTAGGATTAATGTGGTATAAATATAGCACAGGCAAATGCACTTGGCACACAATGATCAAATCTCCATCCGCTGGAATAGCAATAAATCACGTGCCCGAGGCCTTTAACTTCCCGGCCCAGAATTATTTCCACTCTATCAAACACCTCCTTTCATCAACAGCTCCATCTTCATATAATTTATGTTCCTTCCTTGCTGTCTCACGCTTCTCATCTCCATACTGACAAATGGATTTTGGAAAGCGTTTGAGAATTTCACTTTTTGGATAATTCAAAATCTTCTAATTTCCAGTCTCACCATACTCATAACTGGTTTATATCTACTTCATCTATTTGCATGTTATCACCTAGTGGCTTTTCCACATTTGATATTATAACCCAGATGTATTTATATAAAGGATCATCACATAATCCCTCCAAATCAGTTTGCTATATTGACAAAGCAGAGATTTTAAAGTGTGCTTCCTAAGACAGGTGCTCCACTCCCCCAACTGACTCAACAGCCTTCCTGTTTCCTGATGAAATTTAAAACTAAAATCTTTTACCAAACACGTGTGACTGTTCAAGCCAATTCTTGCTCTTGCTTTGTCTACAGTACTAACATTCTTCAGTTCTGCTGAAAATGCTCCCCCAGAATTACAGCAACTATATTCACAGCTTCAGCACCTTATCAATCCATACTGATGCTACTGCTAACTGATGCATACTGATGCTGACCTCTTCTGTCTTCCATTACTTGTCATTGGTGAGTCCTTGGTTCACAGAAAAAAGCTCCACCTGTTTTCCCAAATGGCAAGGATTTGTCTCTTGGAGCTATTAAATCTAATCTCTTTGTTATTGTTCCCATTTGTTATTAAATCAAATTCTTCTTCCTGTGTGATGTTGAGCTTATTGTGGGGACAAGTAACAGCTCCTGCTCTCAAACAATCCATGAAGAAACCGACATCCTTGTGTTCCTGCCGTGCTTATTGCTGCTGTGACGTGCTTGGTTTCTCCATGATAACATCTGGTGGGTTACCCTCACGCACTAATCATAGATCATACTGTGCATCCTTTATCCGCAAAAGCAACATCCCCACAACTTTGGACCAGGTCCAGCTATGCACTTTGGTTCCTGCCAGCTGCTCTGGTGGTGCTATGAGTGCGGGAGGAAAGACTGAGGAAGGAAGAGGTGTAGAGGAAAGACCTGTAAGGAGAAGAAACAGCAGAAAGGAGAAATATAGTATCTGCAAGTCATTCGATGCCCAGTGTGTGATAGGTGCTCACTGAAGTGCAACAACCCTCCAGGTCCAGAGACCTTTGAGGGCTCCTGACTTCTGCTCTGTTACCAACCCATAGAAGCACAGCTCATGGTGCCAAAAGGTAGAACAGGATGAGGCTGTATCTGCGTGGTGGGTAGAGGGAAGGAGTTAAGGTACCCTCCTGCCCTATGGAAAGGTGGATATGAGGAGGAAGGTGAAGATCTTTCTGGCACAGTGATGGACTTCATTCCTTATGCTGTGACAAGTGTCACAGAATCATTAAGTTTGGAAGAAATCACCAAGTCCAAATGTTAATCCAATGCCACCCTGCCCACTGATCCCTATTTCCAGGTGTCCTGTCTCCATGCTTTTTGAACGACTCTGGGGATGATGAAACCACCATTTCCCTGGGCAGCCTTTTAACAATCACTTTTTCAGTGAAGAAGTTTTTCCCAATGTCCAATCTAAACGTCTCCGGCTGCAACGTGGGACTACTTCATATAATCATAGAACAATTTAGGTTGGAAAAGACCTTTAAGATCAAGTCCAACCACTAACCCAGGTGTCCCAGGCCCACCACAAACCTTGTCCCTAAACTCCAGAACCCCATAACTTTGAAACACATCCAGCGATGGCAATTCAACCCCCTCCCCTGGGCAGCGTGTTTGAAGGCCTGAGGATCCTTTCCAGGAAGATGTTTCCCCTCCTGGCCAACCTCAGCTGCCCCTGGTGCAGCTTGAGGCCCTTTCTTCTTGTCCTGTCCCTTGTTTCTTGTGAGAAGAGACAGACTCCCATATCCTAAACCCCCCAAAAAACCTGTCCAATACCAAGTCTTTACACAGGGGGTGCATTTCTCCACTTTCCCCAAGGGCTATGATCTGCAGCAGGCTGGGCATTGTCACTCACAGATCCTATGTGCACCTGACTACCTTTATGTGTCTCTGCACTTTAACAGACAATGGACACCTTGATTTGCTCGACCACACCCAAGGCCTTGAGAGCCGGGTTCTTAGTGCAGAGGCAAGTAGGGACATCTCTACCCAGACCACTGGGGTATGACACACAGATCTCCCTCAGGTGAAGCACACCCCTCTGTCATGCTACCGATTGCGGAGATAGTCTTTTTGGGAATACATAACCTCTCCCTCTCTGGTATCGAAAGAGGGATGTGCACTCCTGCTCAGCATCGCATCATTTTTGGTGCCTGCACTCCTGGTTGCCTGCAGCTTGGGGCTGTGCAAGCCATTCCCATTCCTTCCCTGAGAAGAGTCAAGAGGCTGAGAAAACAATATTAATGGGAAAAAGCAATCCTTTCATCATTAAGAAAATACCTATAAATGAGGCTCCTGAGCTAAGCTTCAAGCTACCAAATCTCAGCCTCTGCCTTACGCTGACAGTTGATGAAGAATTTTACAGAGCTATCCGTAAGAGCACTAGCTACAAATTCAGAATCAGACTTTTCCCAGGCAGAAGCTTATTTACAAAAACAGTGTGACAGATTTTTACAGCAAACCTGATCTTTGTCAAAACTTGATTTGATGACTCATGATGGGTTTATATTACCTTGCAAGATTCCTACTATGTTTCCCAGGAAATCATTATTGTTCCTCATTCCCAGTCCTCCCTTCCACAGCGCGAAGGCAGGTGGGGTGCAATTGGATCTGGGTCCTTACAAGTCTGTCTTGTTGTGATAACACGTCTGCACTGCACTTTCCTTTCAAATCTTTTATTGTAGGTGCCCCTTGCAGCTGTACCTACAGCTCATCTGTGCATACACACCCCAACTCAGCACTGCCCCCCCACAGCTGGGGTCACTCCATTTCCTGCCCAGGTCTGGGTTCCAGCACTGCCCCACACAAGACTGATTTCCAGTCTAGTTTCTTGGACAGAGTCATTAGATATGAACTCATAAAGTTCAGAAACCTCTGCTATGCCACCCTGAACATAGGTCCCCACTTGACAGATCAAGTTTGATGTTGCAGGGATGTATGGTCACACTGTAACTGAGAGCAGACCCTGCACCAAGTGGGTGCCAAGTCGCCAGCCTAAGCTGCAAAGATTATCTCAGTGCATGACCACCAAAATCTCTACAACTTTGCCAAAAAACCTTGCTAGCTCAGCTTCTGTAGCTAGGGAGACCATTTGCTCAGTGACAGCAGCTGTTTTTTCTTCCTTGTTGCTCACTTGAACTAGATGCCCATCACCAGCATGGGGTGTCCTGGAAATCCCAGACATTAATCACTAGCAGTCCATTTGCAAATTGTTCTTCTTCTACAATATCTGTTCAGAGAAATCCCTGGATGCCCAACAGCACTCTTGCCATTGTTTAAGGGACATCCCAGGTGCTTTAGGGCAGATAAAACATGAGTTGTTTATGTATAAAATAACTTTACGGGCAACACGGTTTTCTTGCTTGCACAAACTGTCTCATGGGCAGCAAGAAATCTGCTGGAGATATCTGCAAGGGAAATATCAGCCACGTGTACGGAGTCATAAGAGAGAGCCAGAATATCTTCATGAAATTATGAAGGGCTGGGTCAGGCTGACCCTGACTGCAGTGTTGCAGCTGATGGAATGACCTGCCTCTCTCTCAGAAATGAGTCCTAGAGCCTGGAAGACCACTCTGCTGGGAAGCTCACCCTTGGGTTTGCTCTCTTCCTCTTTCCTAGAGAAATGGTGAACAAACAGACTTCCAGTCACAGCTCCATATCATAGGGAATTGGTTCTGTTCATTAAGTTGCCCTTAGTAAACAAGTGTTGGGTTGGGTTTTCTTCCTGGAAACCTCTATGTATCATCACACAGAAATCCGTTTCTTTTTGGGATTTCTCCTCCTGTTCTGTCCAGATCAGTCAGCTAGGCTCTCTGAGCCAGAGACATCCATTTCTTTCTCTTACTTATCCCCACTTCTGTGCCACAAGTGCTGCTGCTCCACAAATCCTCTCCTCTTTGCCTGTGGCTTTCTGCTAAGAAGATGCTCAGATCAGAGCAGGGGTTTGCAGCTGGAGCCTGGCCAGAGCTCTGCAGCATCACAGCTGTTTCTTCTGTGTCTCTTGCTTGAAGCTCAGACTGATCTTAGCCTTTCCCACTGCCGTCTGGCAGCTCTCACTTGCCACACAGCCTCACCTTTACATTTGAAGATACTCAAGCTGTTTCTTTGCAGTGCTTGGCTGTTTTTGCTGCAAACACACCCGTTCACACTGTTGTTGCAGTTTGAACATTACCAGAATTTTCAGATGTATAGATTTGTGCTTTCATGAGGAAAAAAGGTCCATTTTGCTTCAAGAGGACACCTGGGGGGGTGGACTAGAACTCTATAAAAGAGAGCTGACAAGCCGGCCCTTCCTGTTTCTGCTGGGGGCTTTTCTCCCAGAGCGGGGCTTCGGCTCTGGCACACCCCTCACATACACACACCTCCAGGGTGGGGAGGGGAAGACTGCTAGCCATGGCCCCCAGCCCTGCTTCCCCTGTCAGGGACGAGACGGAAGGGGTGTAGAGGGCCTGCTGTCATCCCGTAGATGGTGGGGTGGGGAGCAGCAGCCCTGCTGCCCTCCACACAGCCCCATGGCTCTGACTCGATCCTGGTGCCAGCTGGCTCCATGGGTTGGAGAAGCAAGAACTAGTGCCAATTTCACACACACACACACCCCTACAGAGCAACATTCAGCATTCAATGACCCGTGGTGGGGTGAAGGATTCTCCCCTTTTCCCTTTTAGCCTTTGGTTGGGAGGAGGAGAGAGATAGCCATTTGGTCAGTCTCCGTTTTGAGCTCTGCACATGGCTGGGGCCATGTGGCTGACAAGCTGCTGTCTTAGAGCACTGATCAGCAGGAAGAGAGACTGTTTGCTATTTCTACCACTGAGAAAAGCTGGAGATGCTTGAATACTGGGGGAAGTAAGCACCTTAAGAGAAGCATCTGAGAATTCCTTTGTGCTTAGCTGAAGAAAGCAGAAGGACTCAAGAATCCTTAAACCTTGGACATGGAAGACCTTTTTGAAAGCATGTCTCCTGCATCAAGGGATGCAATTCTGGGTGCTGAGGTATCAGGCCTGCTCGATCAGCATTTTGCTGGAGAAAGCTGCACTGAAGAGCTGAAGAGTTCGCTAGTCTGGACAGCCGAGGGTACTGGTGTCTGCAGATGACAGTGGCAAAACATGAATAATAGAGAGGGTGGTGGTACCTCTCTCTACTTGACTGGCATGTTCTTTCCCCAGGTCTCTAATGTAAAAAAACAAGGACGGATACAATAGTGATCTCTCATTGTATTTTTCTCAGAATGTGTGATGGCACTTGTGACACAGTTTCTAGTTTGTGTGCACTAACTTGCTTAACCTTTTCTTCTTCTCTGTATGCAGTCATAGAGTTAATAAACCCTTTTCCATCTTTCCTAACCCATCCATTGTCTGGCAAATTCTACCTGAGATCTCATCGAGACTTAACTGCTTTGTTTTCTTTTCCTTTATCTTCAACTGTGATACTGAGCCCACCACAACTGTGCAAGTTGAGTGTCTTGCATTTCCTCTCCCTGTTTCTGTGCTCCCCTCTTTCAACCTATTTATCAATATCTTCTGGGGTATTTCAAGTCTTTCCAACTTCCGGTTTAAAATGAATTAATGCATGAGTCCTTTCAGTGGAGAACTATTGAGACCCATGTTAACTAAATCCTTAGATGAAAGAGATAATTTATTCTGCTGTTATAAACCATAGTCAAAGAGAAATGGGTAAATGGGAAGCTTTAATGCAGCATCACCCAGGATGCCTTGCTCTTCTTTATTTCAGAGGAGGAAAATAAGAGCTTTTGGACTGTGATTTATCAGATCAAAGGCAGGCAGTCATTTTAATTGGAATTAATTTTACCTTGTCTCTACTGCCTACCCTGATTCTACAGAGAGCCTCAGTTGACCAGCTGAGAGGGAGACATCAATGTTTACCCAGAGTGAAGCAAGGTGGCTTGACCCAGACCCCTAGGCTGAACTGTGTGCTGCAGCAAAACCCACAAATGAACCTGGATACCCAGGTAGCAGATGCCTTATTCAGAACAAGGGACAGATAAACTTGAAAAAGAAGAGAATACAGTCTTGCCACTAGGAAGGAGAGCATTCCTTGCTGGATGAGTGAGGACACACAAAAGTCATGGTGCACTTTCTCCCTTGTTTTGACTGTGCTCAAGATAAAACTTCTGTTGTTCTCCAGAACTTCTGAAGCCCTGTCATTAGCTCAGTTCTACAGACTGGGTGCCTTGTTGATGTCTGGTGGTGCTCACAGATTCTTAAACCCGGTTCTTCACTTGCAAAGAAAGTATTTTCCCAAGTTACTATGGAGATGAGTGTAATGCGGCCAGCAAAGCCTTGTTACACAAGCACAAGGGAAGGAGAAGTGTTCTGAACAGAAGGATGCATACCAGGTGAGCTCCTGCTTGTGTGCTCTAGCTGGGAAGACAAAGGAAAGTATCAACATGCACAGGATTGAAGCTGAACGATAGAAATTATTTGTATGGGGACTGTTGTCATAAGCATGAGAGTGAGGGTGTTGGTGAGCTGATGGTGCAATGAGAACTATTTTTCAGCAAACAAACAGTGTAGATGGGGAAAATACAGCTCTTTGAGGTCTGCAATGGACAAAGGCTTTTGTTCTTGAAAACATCTTTGGGATTTCTGATATATTGACTGGTCTAATTAAAGTGATTGATTCACTCCAGAAATATAAGCGGCCTATCTCCTCTGAAATTCTTTCTAACATTAGAACAAATATTGCTCGTGTCCTGGTGGAGGCTAATCAATGTCAGGAATAAATGATCCATATGTCTGATGAACTCCTGCACTATGAAGCTTTACCCACTCTTTCAGCAGTATTTTATCTCCTCCATTAGAGCTGCTTATGAATTCAGGAGCCTCTTTTCATTTAGAAACAAGGGTCTGAGATGAGAGTACGGGGCCAGGAGGCAGCAGCGTAGCAAGACGGTTCCTTGGGTAATGTTGATTTACTTGTCAATTAAAAACCTGTAATAACACGGATGTTTGTGACCTGAGCAACCTGATATAGCTGAACATGAAGGGGGATTGAACTAGATAACTGCTGACAACCCTGTTCCCTGACAACCCAAACCATTCCATCCCTGTCCCTGCAATAATCTACAGTTCTTCTGTCTGGCTGTTTCAACCCCCTTAGTGTATTTATAATATTTTAGGCAGAAGTGACCAAGAGATGCTCTTGTTTCCACTTCCTAGAAGATCCAGGTTATAGAAACACTGCAGATTATGGGAGAGAGTTTAACTCCTGGTGGTTGTGGCTGGGAGTGGGACCCAGGATGAGAAGTATCTCTCCTCATACTCACATATTGCTTGTGAGAATTACAGGTTCCATAACAGGATCCAAAGTACTCCATATGGGTTTGCATTCAAATGAGACATGGAAACCTCAGAGCACATGAGAGTATCACAATCCTGCATCTCAGGGTTACTGCCAGGGGACAATCACCATTTGGGCATCGCCCACCAGACTCTTCTCTTGCAGAAAAGTGGAAACTCTTCCCTCCAGGATTCTTTTACAGTCCTACATGATGTGTGTGTGTGTGTGTGTGTGTGTGTGTGAGAAGGAAACGCGATACCATGTAAAGCCAAACCTGCCCTTCAAAAAGTCGTAGTCTCTTTAGAAATGGCCAATGTGATATTCAGGTGGGCACTGCCAGCAGGAATGAGTTGAAAAGTGATAAATTACAAGTAAGCTATGAACACCTACCCAAGGAGCTGTGAGATGTTATTTATTACCTCTACATCTCCATCGCCTGCCTCTCTCCTCATCTCACACTGCACAAAGAGGCACTGTGGAGCAGGAGTTGTATCTGACTATGGATTTATGCAGTGACCAGTGTAATGAGGCTACAGCCCTGTCCAAACCCACCAAAGAGGGAGCAATTACTGTGGCAGCCAACTCTGAAATCTGGGGTTTAGTTCTACTCTGTTCTGCAGCATCATCAGGGGTCTGTTCTTACTCTATGCTTTGGTCTCCTGGAAAACCATGTGTTACCGTCTTCTGGGGGATTATTTTAAGACCTAATGATGCACAGTGCTGCTTGTTGCCACCAGTGTGACACATATTACATCAGTGTCTTACGTTAGTGATTTTAACAATGAGAAAACCACTATAATGTTTTAGAAGGCTGGAAGGTAGGAAATGACTTGTTACTGAGAGAGTATTGTGTGAAGTACCAGTGCTTTCTTCACATCTGTATTCATTACAGCAAATATTAACGACTAAGACATTCCCAGTACAACAGAACAGAGCCCCAGCAGTTCTGAGAGTTCAAAGAGTCATTAATGAACATTATGTTTTAGTAATATTTAATACCAAAGGCACCCATGAGATTGTATATTGTTCTGATAGATAATTAGTTTTACTGGAAGCCAAAAGTTGCATCTATTGTGCCAAAACCCTGTGAAAGGTAACTTGAGAAACTGCTCTTGGGATAGCTTCAGGATACCTTCAGGGAAGTGTTTTGGAAAGGTGTGAGCCAGGCTGTGTTCACAAGGAGTAAATCATGTCAGACACATATGATTACTCTCTAATGAAAAACTTATCACTGTAGATGGATGGGCAACAATAAATTCCATAGATTTGGGTTGTTTTCATATCATAGAATCATAGACCATTCAGGTTGAAAAAGACCTTTGGGATCATTGAGTCCAACCATCAACCCTACTCTACAAGTTCACCCCTAAATTAGATCCCCCAACACTCATCTAAGTGACTTTTAAACACATCCAGGGATGAGGTCTCAAGCACTAGAGTTAGGGTTACCTACTGAAAGGCAACGAAGTATCTGCAATATTTTAAAAATTGAATATTTTCCTAAAGAAATTGGTTGCAAAGAGGCAGCTTCTGTCATTGGAGGGAGCTTTTCAGGAGTTTGGGTCTTGTTTTGAAGAAGCACCTATGAGAGAGTTCAGCGCACACAGATGAAGAAAGGAGTGGAACATCTCCCTGATGAGGAAAGGCTGAGGGAGGAGGGTCTCTCTATCTTGGAAAAAAGGAGTCTGAGGGGTGTTTCCATTAATGCTGACAAATATGGAAAGGGTGGGTGTCAGAAGGATGAAGCCAGGCCCTGCTTAGTGGCACCCAATCATAGGATAAGGGACAAGAGGCATGAGCTGGAACATAGGAGGTTCCACATCAATCTGAGAAGGAACTTCTTCCCAGTGAGGGTGACAAAGCACTGGAAAGGGCTGGCCATGGGGGTTTTGGAGTCTCCTTCTCAGGCGATACTCAAAACCTGCCTGGCCATGTTCCTGTGCAACTGGATCTGGGGGATCCTGCTGTGGCAGGGGGACTGGACCGGATGATCCTTCATATGGCTTGTCTTGACCCAGTTTCTCTTGATGGATTCTTGTACAGCCTTTTATTCCTGACTTGTAATTGAGGTCTGCAGTGCTGTGTCACTGCCTTGCTGAGGGTGGAGGTCCTACATCATGTTTGACACATCCTGTTTTTAACTCCTCCATCTCTGAAGGTGCCAGCTCTCTGCGGGCACCTCATGTCCTCAGCACAGTGTCTCTTGATACACCAACAGGCATCACCAGCACTGTGACAGAGCCTGTCTGAGGACTTTATTCAGTGAGATTTGATCCTTCTGGAGTTAAACCAGCAACCTGCCACCTCATGGCTCCATTGTTGTGATGGAGCTGTCACTTGCAGCCTTCAGAGAACAAGACAAACAAAGAGCAAATCATAACAGAGAGTCCTGCCTTGCCTGCCATCAGGTCTTTGTGCAGACCCTGTGTTTGCTCACAGCAATGTCTTCTGATTGCAGTCATTGTCAAGGTGAAGCAGTGTAAATTCTAGACAGAAGTGGGCTGGCCATGCCAACTGACCCAAAAACATTCTGTTGAATGCTTTGGCACAGACTCCCAAATGAAAGTCAGAGAGATTTTGATGCCGTTTCAGTTCAACTGTTATTCACATTGAGTGATACTGCATTGCTCAGTCATAAAGCATCACTTAGAAGTCAGTCCTCATCCAGGGGCTTCAGACCAGACTCTTATGAATCTGATGAGGTACACAGATTTACTCCCCTGATATGAAGAAAGATCTCATTAAAGTGAGAATGGGACAGCCCAAAGCTGCTAAGTTAATGAGAGAAATGAAAGGCCTTGTAAGGAAGGATAAAAAAGACATTATTACTTGCTGGAGGGACAGGAGCTGAGCCTGAAGGATGACACCAAAAGACCACTTTATAATTTTTTCAGATGGACTCATCCCAATGGCCAGGAGACAGCTTCCTCTTTGAAAAAAAGCACAAGGTATTCGTTCTCAGGGCTTTTGAATATAAAATAAAACCAGATAAATTTTTACAGAAAGACTTTATTCGGTTTTTCTGTAGGACACTGACAGCCACACGTATCATCCCACTCTATTACTGCTCTGTCAAACTAATAGTGTTAAAATGAGGACCCTATAAAGTGAGATAAAAGTGAGATGCAATTCACATTGCAAAGTGTGGAATTTCAAGACAATTTTAGACCTCTGAAAATTAAATGTATTCCCAAAAAAATATTCTCTCTGGCAAAGGTAGACAAGTGAAAATTGTTGCTTCACTGCCACCCGCAGAAAGCTGGCAGGTTTTTTTTTTTAACGAATAGCATTCAGAAGCTGCTCACAGGGTCTCCACAAGGTGGAAGAAGTCCTGAATAACTTCCCTTGCTGTGGTCTGGGCTTATTCTCTCCTTTGTATGCCATGTGTGCTGTTCACATGCTTCAAATCCTTCATAGGTTACCCAGTGGAAATATGAGTTCAAAAAAAGTGTTCAGGAAATTGAGACACCAAACCTCTGTTTGTCTGAGTTATTTCATCTTCAAAAGAAATAACAAGCTTATTCATTAGTGTCTGCAAAGTGTGAAACAATGAATGCTGACATCCTACTCAGACAGCAGTGCATCCCTACATCCGGACCCTGAGCGGAAATCACAGTGCTGTTGTTAGAGCAGGCAGCCTGCCTGCAAACACGTGTGCCCAGACACACACAGGAGCCAGGAGCTCCTCATGTGATGCCTCTTCCAGCTATGGAGCAGTCACTTTGGACAAGCAACATGTTGTCCTCGTGGCTCTCTTACCCTCCAACCAGTGGGACTGGTATTGGCACACAGGAATGCCCTGTCATGGACCCTTAGCACACAGGAGCTGCTCTGCAGTTAGAGGATATCATTGCAGGCAGGGCGGAGAGGAGCTTGTGCTAAGGCTGTCATTTTGCGTTGCTGGTTACCATTCAGTACCTCCAGATGCTGTAGATTTTATTTCCAACATTTCCTTTCCCAGGGCTGTGCAAGCTCCGCACGGTCCCTTGGGTACAAGAGTCTGTTCTTCCTAGCTTGAGATGAAAGAGTTCTTCTTTAAACACTTTTTACTTGTTTAATTTGCACCTGTCACTGTATCACTCACTTTCCTCTATAGTTTTGTTATTTTTTGGCGGGAGGGGGCAGTTCTTTTGATGGGTGCATGAATTCTGCAGTCCAAGAAGCATCTTCAGTTTGCCTCTGCGGTCTTTGAATGCTAGTGGGTCAGACAAGATGGAAGCCAGTTTACAGTCTCGTCACTATGCACTTTTCATCTAGCTTCTAAAACTTGCGGCGTTTGCATCTCACGTAAGCATTCCTTACAGTTTGAGGGCTTTGAACTCAGCATAAAGGGCAAAAAGGAAAATGTGAAATCAAGAGGAAAGCAGCTAAAGATCTACCCGAAGCCACTGGGGACTGGACAGAGACAAGGTTCTCTGAGCTGCATAACTCAGAGCAGTAGTGTCCATTTTTGCTGGTGTTCTCTTACTGACATGGTCATCGCCAAGTGTTTTCACCTTGCTCATCTCACACTGGGTGATCTGCAGCCGTGGCACTAGTCTCTATAGACCAGAGGTCCTCAAACCCCAGCTGGCGGGCCGGATACAGCCCCCCAGGGTCTCCAATGCAGCCCACTGGTATTTACAGGGGGGTTGGAGGGGGTAAACCGAGCAGCCGCAGATGACTTCCTGCCGACTGCACTGCCAGGCTGAGGAGGGGGGCAGTGGCATCAGCGAGGTGGGCGGCTCCCCCATCTCTTCCTCCCTCCCTCCAGCTCCAAGGCAGGACAAGCCAGGCAGCACAAACTATAGCCCGGCCCCCGACACTGTCTGAGGGACAGTGAACTGGCCCCTTGTTTAAAAATTTTGAGGACACCTGCTATAGACAGAGGTGTGCTGGGACTGAAGGTAGAGACAGTTATCTGCTGAACTGGGAGGCTTTGCCCCATGAATGAGCTTCGAGTGCACCGAAGGCATCTCTGTCAGTCCTGACAGTGTAATGGATGCTAAGAAGCAGTTTTTCATCTCCCAGAGAGTTTCTGCCAAAAAGAGCTGCTTTGGTAATGCATGTGGGCGCTGGTCCAGAAATGCCACTTCAAACAACAATTTCCCAGTGACTTTACTGGGCTATAAATCAAATGAAGAAAGAAAACTCCACTAATTGACCTCTATGGATTGAAATTGAAAATGTTTTAGCTTCTTTTAAATGAAGCATCTACAAGGGGCAGTGGCATGGAATGGACAGCCAGAGCAGGTAGGTTGATGGCAAGATAGTCCTTCAATGTTACTGGACGACATCTTGATTGCTGCCATTTGGCTGAAAAAACATGAAAATTTGTATTTTGGAAATTAAATTAAATTATGACAAAACGAATTCTTACCTTATTGTGGCCTTCCAGTATCTGAAGGGGGCCTACAAAAAGGCTGGGGGAGGGACTTTTTAGGATGTCAGGTAGCAACAGGACTAGGGAGAATGGAGCAAAGCTGGAGATGGGTAGATTTAGACTGGATGTGAGCGAGAAGTTCTTCACCGTGGGAGTGGTGAGAGCCTGGAATGGGTTGCCCAGGGAGGTGGTTGAGGGCCCATCCTTGGAGGTGTTTAAGGCCAGGCTGGATGAGGCTGTGGCCAGCCTGATCTAGGGTGGGGTGTCCCTGCCCATGGTAGGGGGTTTGGAACTGGATGATCCTGTGGTCCCTTCTAACCCTGACTGACTCTATGACTTGGTGAGGTGATCCTGCTGTGACAGGGGGAGTGGACTAGATGATCTTTCCCTTCCAATCCCTTCCAATCCCTCATGATTCTATGATTCTATGATTCTATGATTCTATTTCCAGTGCACCCAGTTGAGCCTGATGTGATGTTTTCCCAGCGTAATGCATTCCCACTGAAGCTTCTGTCTCTTGTTTTTCATAAATGTTAGCTGTAGGATGACTACTTTACAGAGTGCCACGGAAACGAGAGAGTGCAAGCTTCTGGAAAGGAGTATGAGGGGTGCAACTGGTGACATGAAGATAAGCCCAGCAATGAAGGTGCCAGGATTGACACTGTACCCAGAGCTCCATTTCCTGCTGGAGTGTTTTCATGCAGTGCTTGCAAACCCCTCTGGCTCAGCCTCTGATGTGCTATTTGCAAACACTTATGTCAGCAGGTTTCTGTTTGCTTTGATATTTGGGGAGTGGCTGTTTGCTTTTATTCATTCATGAATTAGGTCACATGTGCCCAAGCAAACATTTGCTTTTCATTAATCATTGTTTGCAATTCATACATTGCTGGTGGTGATTTGCTGTCCTCCAATATTCTGTTTAAAAAGTTGCACTCAATATTCTCAGAAACTAAAGTCAGTTCTGGGTAGGACTGTTGTTACCCTCAAAGAGATGCAAACAAATAGAGTTTGTTAGAGCAAGCTCAGAAATGGCTTTAAAATTATGAAAGCTCTGAGGATGAGGTGCAAGTGTAGAGTCTTGCATCTGGGCAAGAACAACCTCAGGTAGCAGTATAGGTTGGAGACTGATCTGTTGGACAGCAGTGTAGGAGAAAGGAACTTGGGGGTCCTGGTGGACAGCAGGATGACCATGAGCTAGCAATGGGCCCTTGTGGCCAAGAAGGCCAACAGCATCCTGGGGTGGATCAGAAGAGGGGTAGTTAGCAGATAGAGAGAGGTCCTTCTCCCCCTCTACTCTGCCCAGATGAGACTACATCTGCAATACTGTGTCCAGTTCTGATTACTTCAGTTCAAGAGGGAAACAGAACTGCTGGAGGGAGTTCGGTGCAGAGCAATGAAGATGGTGAAAGAAGTGGAGCACCTCCATTATGAGGAAAGGCTGAGGGAGCTGAGTCTCTTTAGCTTGGAGAAAAGGAGACTGAGCAGTGACCTCATTCATGTCTATAAATATGTGAAGGGTGGGTATACAGAGGATGGAGCCAGTGTCATCTGGTGATAGGACAAGGGGCAATGGGTGTCAGCTGGAACACAGGAGGTTCCACATCAATATGAGAAAGAACTTTTTTACAGTGAGGGTGACAGAGCTCTGGAAGGGGTTGTCCAGCAGGGTTGTGGAGTCTCCTTCACTGGAGATGTTTAAGACCTGCCTGGATGTGTTCCTGTGCAACTTGGCCTGGGTGATCATGCTATGTCAGGGGGATTGAACTAGATGATCTTTTGAGGTCCTTTCCAATCCCTAATGTTTTGTGATTCTGTGAATCTGTGAAGGACCATGAAATAGGACAGTGGCCTTCAAGTTAACTTGGTAAGTAAGTTTTTGTAGAAAGAAAAACAACTAAGGAAAAAAGCATCTAAGTGTATTTGTGGAAGTTACAAATTTGTGGAAGTTATTTATGTTAAGTGGACTAGGTCAGGGCACCAGTGGAGAGAAGTTACTCAGTGACAAGCAGAAAAGATGGAAACTGGTTCAACCTGGGAAGAAAAGAAGTTAGAAACAGTAACACAGGACTATTTTCAGATGTAAAATGAAAGGGCAAGGCAGAAAAAGAGAAGCAATGAGCAGGGAACACAGGGAGCGCTGAGAAGCCCTTCTGCATTCATGCAAGACAAAGACAAGGAGAAAAATATATCTGCTGCTCAGAGAACAGGGGAAGTTCCCAGAGTGGACACTAAGTGAGATATGCGACATCTGTACAAAGAAATGGACTGCTCAGGCAACGGAGAAGCAGCAAAGCTCTGTGAGTCAGGCTGAAACAGTGAAATGTAGTGAAGAGGCACAGAAGTTTGTGGTTCTCACTTTATCTGAACCTGGCAGAACTCAGCCCAGAGTGTTTCAGGCAGACCTGAACTGTCTCAGAGCTGATGATTCCTGTCTCCAAGAGCACCTGGAGAAGACATGAATTTCTGGAGTCCTGGAAAAGGCCAAGGCAATGGCCTTGGAAGAAAGGATAAGCATAGGGTCAGGGGATAATTTAGGCTGGAAATCTTATCTTCGATTCAAAGGATAAGCTACGTAAGCTGCAAGATCAGAGCAATTTGGTCAGGATTTTACTCAATTTTGTCTTGAAAAATTCTGAGGATGGACCCTGCAGAGCCTCTGGGCAACCTGCTCCAGTGACGGGATCAGAGCCGCAGAGGTCAGTTGTAATGGTGCTGAGAAGTCTCACCTGTTGTCTGGCACCCTTGGGGGTTCTCAGACCCCATGTGTATTTATGTCATAATTTTCAAGTTACTATTTTTGGGTTCAGAATTTGTGTTTTGTGGGTTTGGTTTTTTTTTTTTTTAATAGGTCCCACTTAGAGACTGTGATTACATGATAGAAACAACTGTTTCAAGAGATTTTGAAAAGTGCAGGCTCCATCACTCAGAGGTGGGCAGTCTGGATCTGTCCAAACATGCAGCAGCAGACATTTGTTGGATATTAAAACGCAAAATATAATGCTACATACATCTGATTTTAATCAGAAATAGCTTAAAACATGGCACAAAAACCTGCAGATTTCTCTATATATAAAAAAAATAGACAGGTTGGGGTTTTTATTTATTTTGTAAACTCTGTAAACAGGTGTGAAGTCCATCTTGACTGCAGCCGTGCTGTGCTAGTGACAGCATCAGAAAGCCTTTCAAGGAGATAATTTACTGCAGGAATCACCACTCACATCTCGGGTATTTTGTTTCCCCAAACATCAGAAGTAGTTTGCCTTGCTTCCCTTTCAGTGACAGTTTGTTTCACAACAGCAATAAGAAAGCAGGGAAGGTCCTGCATCTGCATCCTGCTGGCTCTGCCTCCAGATGCTCCCTCTGGGTAGCAGGAGCTGGCCACCTTCCAGTCTGCAAGTATTTCATCTGAAGTGAATAAGCTTGTACAAAAAACACAGGCATCTGGTGCAGATTATCCAATTCCTAACCCCCTTTCATTCAGCAACCACAATCTCCATCAGCTGGGCCTCCTGTCTTATCAGTTGCAGGAGCTTTGAACTCCTTTCATAACTGTTAGGATCGTGATCTGTGTGCTCTTTCCCTGCTGTCAACTCAATCTTGTTTGTGATTTAGGCAGGATACAAGGTGATTTTCACTGCCAGCATACACATCCCAGAGCAAAAATATTCCTTCAACCTGTGGGGAAAACAGTAAACTCCTGGATGCTCTGCAAACTCCTTCCAAGTCTCTCCACCATAGCCCTGCATTACCCCACCTGCTTGAGCAGGAGATTATTTTCCATGCTATTCTACACCACTAGAATTAAACTGCATCTTTACAGCAGGGATAACATCAGGGCTTTGGGATGATGTGATCCCAGCCACACCAGCAGCTCGTATTTTCCTCCTGGACTTGCAGCAGCCCCGGAGTTTGCCTCTCAATGCCTGCACTAGGACCCCAGGGATGTTTGTCAGGGCTGCCGTCCCACTGCTGACCCACAGCCTATGCAGACCTTATGAGGTTTATCCTCCTGTCCTGTTGAAGCCACTGGCCCTGCCTGTACATTGACACCAACTCCACGCAGAATGGCCTTCATGGACTCCATTGCTCCCCATAAGCCTCTTCTGAGCTCTCACTCTTCTCTTTCAAAGAGCAGAACCACACACGCAGCCTTTTAAAGTGGATTTTCACTGCTCACCTGTTTAAGGAGCATTTCTGAGGAACAGAGAAACACAACAGCCTCTGAAGACAGGAGCAGTTAAGCCCCTGTGCACTGTGTTTTATAGCTTGATGCTGGCATGGGCCCATCCAAATTTATTTTGACATACAACGTGTTATTCTTTCCAAGGCAGTTGGTCTCTTTATTTATTTAGTTAGAGTGAAGGATTCATTCCCCTGCTGACTAACAGGAGACCAAGGATTCCCACATGCAGCTGAGCCCCTGCACTTCATTCTGTGATGGTGAAATTGTTTTCATCCATTCTGGAGCTACTGCACATCATTCCTCACCAATATATTTTTATTTGTATATAAAATAAAAATGTGACAGTGCATGGGAAGTTAAGAAGTGGATAAATTCCTTTTATGCCACAAAGTTGAAATGACTGTATTCCTCTGGACTTAACCGGTGTAAAACAGATGTTAAATGTTGGTTGTAGAAATACCGCTGTAGAAACACAACTGTACCCCTCCAGACGGGGGACACAAAGCACAGGGAGCTTTCTCTGAGCTTCCTCTTTCCTGGAAATCATTTCACCCCCACAGGCACCACATGCTTGCTAGGTGTGCATGTCTTTAGACATGCCCTTGCAGTCCTTGCAGCCTTGCTGGCTTTGGGGGGCACATCAGTGGGACACCCCAACTCACAGCCATCAACACTCCTGCATATTGGTGTCTCATTGGCAGAGAAGGGAATTGCTTCAAGATATGGGGGGCACCTGGTTGGCTCAGTTGGTGGAGCATGGGACTCTGAATTCCTGGGGTCATGGGTTCAAGCCCCATGTAGGACGTCTTGAGACAGTACTGTAGGCTTACCCTGCTCCAGCAGGGCGGGTTGGACTTAGATGATCATTCAAGGTTCCTTCCAACCTCTAAGATTCTGTGATTCTGTGATATTTCTGATGTGGAACTAGAACCTAAGCAAACTGGTGGGGCTAGAGACCCTTTGTGTGTGGGCACTTGAGCTCTGTGCCCAGGCAATGGAAGGGTGAGGGAGGAGAAAGCTGAAGATCAGAGTGGCTGACAGCAGGTGGCAAGGTCTGCTTCTCCTTAGACAGCCCTTTTCTGGAGGCTTCTAGTCAGTCCTTCCTATGACACTGTCATCAGTGCTTGTGGAAATGGAAATAAGGATGGGATGCAGGAATTTCGTAAAAAAGGCCTCCGTGCTTTCTATTCAGCTAAAACAGAGGTTTTGTTAAATATTTGATTTACATTATGCTAAGTAATTTGCTCTACTCCATGATTAATAATTCCAGCAAAGTTATTCCAAAGTCACTTCTCTGCTATATTTGACTTTTCTGGAATCATTACCTTGAAGAGTCTTGTTCTCTAGCTCGTACATGAGACATGCTGGGGCAGGAAGATTTTAGTTCTTCTGAGCTGTTCATGTACCTTTACAACATATGGACAGTAAGGAATGTGCTGGCCATAAGTGAAGAGGTTTACACAAACAGATCAGTATGTGACAGGGATGACTGGAATTATTCACCACTATCCATCTGGTTCATCTCCTGGCTGAACGCAATGATACCAATTTTGCTTACAACCTCCTCGCAGGTAGAGGAAGAGGGTGTCAAGGTTTCTCCCTGCCTGGAATTTGCAGGACTTTGGAGGAGGCATTCGGCACATCTGACCATGCAGCATCCTGAGCTGAGACACAGGGACAGTAGCAATGATGAATTAGTGCAAAGTGAGCAAAGGCAGATGATCCTTGTAAATAGAAAGGGGAAGGTATGACCCTTGTCCTATTACAGGGAATGAGATGGAGGATCAATTACACTGGAACACAGTCACATCCAAGGTAAAGGCTAATAACGTTGTATAGTGTAGGATGTTTTGGACATAGGTCTGAACTATGTAGAGTCCAGTACTCAAAAAATACACAAATTTAGACACGACAGTCAGAGTGTTCAGGTGGCCCATCTCCAGATAACCTACCTGTGCATGAGGGAGAGGAGCTTCCTCTAGCAGAACATCCAGAGACGGGTAGAAGGGAGGGATTTGGTTTTGCATTGCGGTTAACGAGGCGAAGATCAGGAGTGCCATTTCCATTGGTTGGCTGAGGTGAAAGAACTTGCTCAAGGACATGGGAGTCTCCCACAGAAACAGTGACCACCATCCTTGGATTTGGGAGTGCAAATGGGTGTGCAATAGTATTTAGTGTCTATAAGATATTAATAAAATAGCACCTGTCTTCAATTTTTCCATGACATGCTTCCCAACGTGCTGAAGTCTGGCTGCTCCTCCAAGCTTGTGACAAAGATCATTGAATCAAAGAATCATTTACATTGGAAAAGACCTTCAAGATCATTGAGTCCAACCATTAACCCAACTGCATCAAGCTCACTGCTAAACACTGTCTGTAAGCTTCAGATCTTCTTGACTCTGAAACAGATCCAGGGATGACAACTCAACACTCTCCCTGGGCAGCCTGTTCCAATGTCAGCACCTCAGACCAACATCTCCTGCAACACAGGACAAAGTAAGCAAAGCAAACTCATCCCAGTGAGGAGTGCTGGAGGCTGCACACATAGAACCACAGAGAGTCTGCTGGGTTCGTAAGTGCTATTTTAAACTCAGTAATGTTCCAGTGGTTTCAGCTAAGTTAGGTTTTTCTCCAGCATTCCTTAGAGAACTAAAACCCAGCATTTGGGAGAAGAGGGAGGAGAATTTGCATTTTAATCAATGTGTTTTCCAAGTTTCCTGATTTTTTTACAGAACTAACAATATTTTCCACAAGAAAAGCAGAAGAAAACAAAGGCATTTTAAAGTGATCAGCTCTCAGCCTGGCTTCTGACAAACTGCGCTTTCCTGGGCCCATTGTTCAGAACTGGGCGGAGACAGTGCCAGCAGTTTTTCCCAGTAAGAAAGGAGGTGGGAGGAAACACGCACTTTTGATTTCTAAGGAATATCTGGTACATTTAAGTACAATTTGGCTCTTAGGCAAAGAATTCCAGTTTTCTGTCATTCATTTTTTCAACAGAAAACTTTGGGCTTTTTTTCATGAGAGATTAAATTGTGCTGAAAGCACACTGGAGGAGAATTCTGATTAAAAAGTTATAGCCTAGAAGTCATTAACATTGACTATAGCTCCAGGTTCCAGCATCAGGACAGACCAAGTGGGCAAATACTGTCACAATATGAGTGGCAGCGTGATAGGACTACCTATTCACATCACTGCCTTGGGTGTTTTCTGATGGGTAGGTGAGAACCATCCTGGCCAGAGCTCCTGGACTGAGGGAACAGATCTGCTTGGTTTCCTCCCACTTATTTTGTCCATGCTTGGGATCCCTGGAGAAGTAAGCTTCGGATTAAATACTTATGTTCTAATGCCCATGTCCTGTAGCTTCATATGCTCCCAAAAGCTTGGAGGGGCACTACAGGCACTGCCAGCATTCAGGCCTTTAGCACATCACAGGGAAGTGTGGAAGCAAGGACAAACATCTGGATCCCAAGCTGCAGCTACACTGCAAGGATTTCACCTGTCTCAGCAAGATCTGTGTTGGGCTTGGAGGCAGTTGTGCTTTCATCAGTCAGGTGTCCTAGAGACCTCTATTCATAAGGTTCCTACTATTTGCAAGGTGGGAAAACTGGAGAGGTTTAATCTGATTTAGTCCTGTCTAGATCTTCTCCATTAATTCTGTCAATGAGGAGAATCATTCAACAATGAACATGGAGCAACCAAGATCCCTTGTCAATTCACAAAGAGGACAGAAGATAACTCAGTGAAGAATCATAGAGATGTCCCTGCTCTGCTCCTCTTTCCCCTTCTTCCAAGGAAAGAACTGCTGAGATATACTGTATGAAAGCATCGGGACCTGGCTGGGCCTAATATTTGAAGCCCCATACTATGCTTCATCATTTTCTGATTATTTCATAGTATCATCAAATCACAGAATCATTCAGGTTGCAAGACATATCTGCGATCATCAAGTCCAATCAACCTGGGAGAAGAGACCGATCCCCACCTCTCAAAAATCTTCTTTCAGGTAGTTGTGAAGTTTCTGCACCCTGTCCTGAGCTGGCAATATGAGCAGTCTAAAGGAATAGCTGAGAATTGCCTTTGTTTAACAACTGTCACCACACAGGTCACTGAAAGCATCCACTGAGGAACTGTGCTTTTCCCCTACTGCTGGATATTTTCCCAAACACATGCCTTCTAGACCTCATTGTGAAACAAGAGGAAGCATGGATCATTTCCACTACAGGCTATTTTGTTTTGCCCTAAACTCACACAGACACAGCAGTTCTTGCTCCCAATGAAAGATGCTGGCAGTGCCAGCAGATGCAGAGGTGCTCTGCTTGCACAGCTATGGATCAGGCAAAGAAGAAGTGTGGGAATGAGCAAAAAAAGGGAGAAAAGCACTTTCTGTACAGTGCATGGTACCATACTCTTTATACTTAGTAGGGAAGGGAGTTTCTACAGAAAAGGAGTGAAACCCATAAAGACACCAGAAATCCATCCCAGCAAGGTAGAAGACTGTCAACAAGACAAGTTTGTAACCCTGGAGCAGAAGAAAGAGCCTCGTTAGTTGTCTCTGAAACTGATGAGGCCATAGTTGACCTAAGGGGATCCTTGAAAAACTAATAGTACTTTGGTGCACTTTTCTGCAGCACTATACCCCCACCTGGCCCAGGAGGACTCCAGAATATTTCACGTGTTTTGCCCCCCTAATTGGTGCACACATGTCTGAGTGGCATGGGTCAGGCATAAGTATTGCAAATGAAGAAATAAAAACATCTGAGCTTAGGAAGCAAGATTCTGGAGGGGCGCAGGCTTTGCAAAAAATCCCTAGCACATGCTTGCAGTGCGGCAGCCTCTCAGCTCCTGCACCAAGCAGAGATGTGCAATCCCATGACAGTCGGGGTGCTGAAAAGATTCAGGGCACTCCCCATGCTGTGGGGCTGCAGCCAGACACAGTAGGGTCTGGAGCCTTTCTGCTTCTGAACACACTTAGGCAGAGGGCTGAACGTCTTGTGAACTGTACTCATGCGAATATCTCCCCCTAGCTCCTGCAAAGGAGAGATGAGAAATGGAGAGCTCAGGCACCTGTGTCCTACTCTGCACAGATTTAGGTGGATCCTGGCAACCAGACAGGCCCCCCCGCAGTTCAGACATGCATTGTGGTGACAGGTAAGAGAAGTCAGGATGTAAGGTAAGGACCTATCAGAGGTCCAGAGCTGAGGATTCACAGAAACCAAACCCTTGTTGAGGGACACTTTAGCGCAGGGTTAGCAGGCAGCAGTGCTGCTCAGCTCAATTACAGTAAGACCGTCAGGACCACTGTGAGTTAATGCCCAAGGACCACAAAGCAGATGGGACTCACACAGAGTATGATCTGCTTCTAGTCTGGTGATGCATTAACCTTCTCACACGTGGATTCCCACTGCACCCCTAAAAGAAACAGCCACCAGTACTGCTGCCTCCAGTTAATCACACCCTGGATTAATTAAGAATCATGAGAAGCTGATGGCTCTGCGAGGGCTTGAATCTCCATTTAATGTTTTATTCTGGTAATTTATATACAGGGGCTCTGAGCGAATAACAATCTTTAATGACCAAATCATCATCATGAAGCCATTAGGAGGGGATGGGACATGGTGGGGATCTCAGATATGACTAACAAAGGGATGTACACTATGTGTTCTTTCAGTACAGTGATTAGCAGGTGCCAAGGCCATTCTTGCCCACACTATCCTGGCCACCTCCTGGGCATTCAGCCTGCAAAGCACTGAAGGGTCCTTGGTCTGCATATTGATACTCTCCTGTCACTGCCAGGCTGCTGACATCCTTTGGGGCATGTTTGTCTGGTAGGGTGACAGACGAGAATGCAGAAATACAGGATCAAATGATGGTCCCACACATGGCCTTTTTTAAACCCGAATGTTCGTTTTAGAATTAATTGATGCAATAATCCCATTAAAGTGCCATTATTTAATAGTCTGGGATTGATTTCTCCTCAGTCAATGACGTTTAAACCCCTAGCAGATGCCACTTTTTGTCCTCTTTCCTGGGAGTGCTACAGGGACAACAAGAGTGGCATCGAACTGCAGCGGCAGTGGTGTGACAGGTTCCCTTAATCTCCTCCAGAGTCGTGAAGATGAGGATCAGCTCCAAAGATAGCCTGGTACATGACAGCCTATCTGGAAGGACAAGCTGCTCCAGCCCAGCCTATGACAGAGTACAACTTAGAGGGACCAATAAATAATTGACCAAGGTGGTGATTAATAGAAGCATCACAGAGCAACCTCGTGTAGAGCTGGAGCCCAAGGTCTCTGCAGGGATGAAAAAGCACCACACTCCCAGTCAGCCTCTAAAGTCCCAGTAAGCCAGTAAATTTCTGGAGCCAGGGTCGAGTCAGCAGGGGCTGGGGAGACCTCATCTGCCCCACAAATTCATACATGCCCTGGCATCACCTGCATGTAAAAACACTGCATTAATTTGACTTTGTTTTTAGACTCAGGTAAAGCCTGCAGAGGATCCTCCTGGCTTTTTATAAAAGTGGGTAGTGTATCTTTAGCCTGATAACATTTATTGTTATCAAATAAGGACGTTTACCTTGGGACGGGCAACATTTTAGCTCTGCTGGTTTGGAATGCTGTTCATAGCAGCAAAAGTTCGACGTGCAGATTGGGTTTTATGATGCCCCTGTTCATCTACATTATCTGTGAGGGCTGAAAACTAGACCTAAGTGATGGTGGATGAAAACCGCCTGAGGCAATGCTGAAGAAATGTGCTGCTTCAGCAGCAGGGGATTCAGGACCATGGGGGAAAGGAGTTTTGCTCAGTTTGTATCCCATACAAGGTGGATAGTTGGGGCTTAGGTGCAGTTATGTTCCCAGTTTGGAGATGGAAATGAAACGTGTGGGTGATACACAGTATTGATGGTGTCACAGCTTGGACCATGTCTCCTTGCTCAGGGGTGATCTTATTGCTGTCTATAACTATCTGAAAGGTGGTTGTAGTCAGGAAGGGGTTGTTCTTTTCTGCCTGGCCACTGGAGACAAGACAAGAGGTCATAGTCTTACGCTCCATCAGGGGAGGTTTAGACTTGACATTAGGAAAAAAATTTTCACTGAAAGAGTGATCCGGTCTTGGAATGGGCTGCCCACAGAGGTGGTTGAGTCACCGTCCCTGGAAGTATTCAAGGTTAGGCTGGATGAGGTGCTGAGTGGCATGATCTAGATGTTAGATGTTAGGATTACTGGGTTTATTTGGATTTAGGTTGGACTGGGTGATCTTTAAGGTCTTTTCCAACCTTACCATTACTGTGATGCTGTGATACTGTGAGTGCATTGCATCTGTGAGCTTACAGTACCCAGGGAGCCAAGGGTGGGCCCTGCTTAGACACTGTGCCAGTTTGTCTAGAGGATGCTCTGATGTCCTCTGGCTGTGACCTCCTGCTGGGGAGCAGCATGTCAATGCCACCAAGGACTGCACATAGCTCAGAGATGGGTGTTGCTTTGTGCAGGCTGGGGGTCTCTTATAAGCTGAGCTTTGCAAGAAGCCCTTTGTCAGAGGTGAGCTCAGTGAGATTGCTATGGACGGATATAAAAGAGAGGAAGTAGGGCACAAAACAAAGAGGGCACAAAAGGAAGTACAACCAGTGAGGCACATAGAGACTAATGAGGAAAGTTTCTATAATGAACCAAGAAATGAGAAAAACACAAAAGAGGCTCTCTTTAGCCCACTGATACTCCAAGGGGGTGAAGATATCGTCAACCAATGATGCCCCAGGCAAAGGAATTTACCCTATCTTCACTAAAAAGGGTGGATGACAATGAAACTGTCAAGGCAAACCCAGCTCCATCAACAAAAAAAACTAGAATATATAGCTGGGTCTCTTTAGCTTAGAGGAAAGAAGACTGAGGGGTGACCTCATTAATGTCTATAAATATGTGAAAGATGGGCATCAGGACGATGGAGCCAGGCTCTTCTCAGTGTCATAAAATGATAGGACAAGGGGCAATGGGTGTCAGCTGGAACACAGGAGGTTCCACATAAATATCAGAAGGAACTTCTTCCTAGTGAGGGTGACAGAGCACTGGAATGAGCTGCCCAGGGAGGCTGTGGAGTCTCCTTCTCTGCAGATATTTAAACTCCACCTGGATACATTCCTGTGCAACTTGATCTAGGTGATTCTGCTGTGGAGAGGGGGTTGGACTAGGTGATCTTTTGAGGTACCTTCCAACCCCAATGTTCTGAGATTGTGTGATACTCTGCAAGAGAGGAGGACTGCATGAGAGAGTGTACATGAGTACATTAGAGGGCCTCAAATTGCCTGTGCCTGCCAGCATTCTCTGTGTGGTGCTTAAAGGAGGCTGTATCAATCTCAGAGCCACTGGCTTTTATCTTTGGAACAGTGTCGAGGATAACATTTTGGAATCTGGAAAAATAAATGCAAAGCCCATCTTTAAAAAGGGAAGGATAAAACAGGGATCTATCAACCAGCCAGCTGCCTGAAATACCTGGAAAAGAACAGGAATATATTATCAGGCAAACCACTCGTGGGTACCTGGGAGATAATGAGCCAGGGAATTGCAGCCAGGTTTGATTTGTCAAAAACAAGTCACATAAAATCAATTTAATATCCTTTCATGGGACCAAAACAGGCCTTATGTTCAGGTGAGCTCTGATGGATGTCATGTATCAAAATCTCAACAAAGAGGGAAAATCAGCTGCCCTGAGACATAGTAAGGAACATCCAGAACTGTTGGAAGCCAACCCAAGGTGACAGATATTCAAGAGAGGGGTCCCTAATGTAACATTGTGGTGGACAAAGACAGATGCTGTTCTGGATATGGCACATGGGCATAGTCTCCAACACTGGTGACCCCTCTGCTCAACACGTCTGAGGCTTTGCCTGGACACTTCAGTCTTGGTGTGGCTCTTTCAATTTGAGAAGGAAGTGGAGGCGAGTTTGGAGGTGCAAAAATGGGAGTGATCATTGGTGTAGAAAACACCATCTTTGAAGAAAATAAGAACTGTTGTCACTGGAAGTAAGGAGGTAGCTGCAGGGAGGACAATGCCAGCCATAATTATGGTAAGGGGAGCTGCAGAGGTGAAAAAGCACCTTGTCGTTTAAGTCTGGAATTAGAAAAGGAGGAGTGTGGCAATGGACATAAGTAGATACCAGGCAAAATTTCCAGTTGTGAAAGTGGAGCATTTTCCTTTGGGAAGTGACAAGATCTTTTGCTAGTTGTGGTCTTTCACTGGCTTGAGCTACCCATGAAGTGATTCTCTTGGTTTGTGGCAGGGACTTTCTTCCATCCCTGTTATTCTGTGACTCTTGTTGCACCATCAAAGAAGCACATGAGGATACACCTCTGCCATAGGTCACAACAGACTACAGCAAAACCTGTTGGGCTCATGTTTCTGAGACTCCATAGACTTCTCCTAAGGATCTGTGAATCTTTCAGAAGTGGTATTTTCTCCTGCACTGCCCTTCTGGGTGGTTCACTTCTAGATATTTTCCCTTTCCATTTCTTGCTCAGAAATGCCCGTTTGGCATCTTATGTGTTACAGAATGACAGCATCACAGCACGGGAGGGATAGGAAGGGACCTCTGGAGATTGTTACAAGAAAAATGTGGACATGCGTGTGCAGAGGAGGGCCACGAGGATAATCAGAGGGCTGGAGCACCTCTCCAATGAAGCCAGACTCAGAGAGCTGGGGCTGTTCAGTCTAGAGAAGAGGAGGCTCTGAGGTGACCTTATTGTGGCCTTCCAGTATCTGAAGGGGGCCTACAAAAAGGCTGGGGGAGGGACTTTTTAGGATGTCAGGTAGCAGCTGGACTAGGGGGAATGGAGCAAAGCTGGAGACGGGTAGATTTAGAGTGGATGGGAGGAGGAAGTTCTTCACCGTGAGAGTGGTGAGAGCCTGGAATGGGTTGCCCAGGAAGGTGGTTGAGGCCCCTTCCCTGGAGGTGTTTAAGGCTGAGCTGGGTGAGGCTTTGGCCAGCCTGATCTAGGGTGGGGTGTCCCTGCCCATGGTAGGGGAGTTGGAACTGGATGATCCTGTGGTCCCTTTCAACCCTGACTGATTCTATGATTCTGTAACTTCTTCCCAATGAGTGTGACAGAGCACTGGAAGGGGCTGCCCAGGGGATTTTGTGGAGTCTCCTCTGGAGAGGTTTGGAGTCCGCCTGGAAATGTTCCTGTTGCAGCTTGATCTAGGGCATCCTGTTGTGGCAGGGGATCGGACTGGATGATCTTTCCCAGTCCTTTCCAGTCCCTAATGTTCTGTGATTCTGTGATTCCTTGTTGCTCTACGCTGGAATCCCTCCAGCAGCTCCATGTCCTTCTTGAACTGAGGGACCCAGGAGTGGGGAAGGCAGTCCCTCATGTGCCACAGTCCCTCATGTATCTGAGGTGGTCCCTAGCCTAGCCCTTTCCTTCCTAATGCCCTACACATCCAGCTGCAATGACTCTGCCTTCTGTTCCTGCTCTCCTTTATGTTGTTAGTCCCTGAGTATCAGGGAGAGGGTAGAATCCAGACCTCATTTTTGAGGCAAGGTTCTGATTTGTTCTTTGCCTTGTGTTGTAATTTACTTTAGTAGCTAGAAGGTTAATTGTGTGCAATACAGAGCTTTGAGCTCTCTGATTGAAGGTGCTGTTGAGAGCTAAGTGTTGCTGTAGCTCTAATTTAGTCCTGCTTAGCAGGGTGATAAATTATGGGGAGATATGAGAGAAGACTGTTGAAGTTTTCAGGCTGGTAAATTTGTGATAGGTCTCCATTAGAGAAAGTTCAGTGCTTCCCTAGTGCTGCACTTCCCACAGTGTGTCAGCGTTTCTTTGGGACTCTGCTCTTTTTTGTGCAGTGGCTTAAGGTGTCGTTCCTTTGGATTCGATTCCCACATTTTACCAGTGTTGGTGATAACAGCCCTGCAGTAGGCAGGCTATTTCAGAAATTAATAGGTAATAAAATGCTTCCACCACAAAGCTGTCTGACTAGGAAAACGTGATCACCTTGTTGAGGTTGGTGGACACCTCTGGAGGTCATCCTGTCCAATTACCTGGCTCTGACAGGGCCACTCACAGTTGCCAAGAATGATCATAAAGAGGAAAGAGATGCTTGACTGATGACCATTGGCTCAGGCTGTCCAATGCACTGAACCAAAATAGACCCATAAGCCCAGGACACCACCAACAGAAAGGATTCAGCCAGCAAGGATTCTACTCCTGTAGAATAGTCTCAACCCGGAAGGGCCACCTGAGTGGAAAAGTCAGGATCCTGTCCAAGTAAGCCAAGCAAAGAGCAGCAGGCTTCTTGGACCATTCTCTGTGATACTGGGGCACATCGGGAAGATGGACAGATCAATTTCTTACCATGCCAAGGGAAGGGCAGGAGAGCATAGGCCTTGCTGCTACCAGGGTTCTTTCAATGACTGCACAGGAGACAAAGGTCAAGCTGCTGCTGCTGAGCACAAATACCCTGAGGACACCACAGCTCTGTGGACTTGTGCCCAAACCAAGAACCATCCTTTGCTCAGTTTTCAGATGCTTTCTCTCCCCATTCTTCTTGCTCAGCTATTAGGTTTATCATAGATATCCATGGCTGTTGTGCAGTGCATGGTGTCAGGCACTATCAGAGTCTTTGAGAACCTAAATCAGGTCTGTACCATGACAGAGTGATGAAAACAAACTTTCCACTCCTACGAAGGATCCACAGCCGAGTGCAAACACCCTGTCCTCAGAGACACATCTCCAGGGTATGGGAAAGGCTCCTGTGAATTACCTGCCTGGGTAACAGGCAGACGAAGGAGCCAGGTTCACTCAGCTTGATTGAGAGGGCCAGAATAAGGCAGCAGTTGGTGTGAGGAAGTGTTAAAAGGCAGCAGAGAGTGGAATTAGGCATGGAGAATTCCTTCTGAAAGGTCTGCAGTGCTAGACCTCCACCTCCTGCCTGCTTGTGGCCACAGTGAAGGTAAACAGGCAGGTCTTAGTGGAGCCGGGAAGGTCTTGTGTATGGCGAGGGAACTCCTAGGCGTGGGATAGGTTCTTTTCTGGTGCCTGGGCTATTGCTCTGAAGGATGCATCAAAAGGAGTGAGCTGGGCTGGGCTGAGCACTGACATGGTTACAGCAGACTCCGCCAGTCACTCGCTCTGTGATCCCTTGTGCTGACAAATGCAAACATCTTTTAGGGGCAGCAGCTTGATCAAAAGGATGGCTCTATGTTATTGTGCTGTCAGTGTTCCACATCACGTGTGCTGGAAACGAGTTTGTGGCACCGTGATTGCAGTCAGAGCCTCTGGGTGCAGTCTGGGTCATTTGATATTGGTTTTCCATCTTCATTTTGCGCTCATCCTGTACAGCTCAGTGCTGCACTTGGTGCAGAGAGAATGACACCATTCTTCTCAAAATGTCTTATGGGCCCTACTGTGAGTTAGGTGGCCAAATGGCTGCAGCAGCGGCTGGTGTAGCCCTGGTGACCATGGGGCTGTATGGCAGCAGCTGATGTCTGATGCTTTGCTGGCCCTGCTCTGCCCTCTTGTCCAACATCAGGCTGAAGGGGAATGCTTAAGTCCTCCCTGTACATGATGCAAGTAAAGGGACATGGAGAGCCAGGCCAGGAGCAGGAGTCACTCAGCAGCTCTGCCCAAGGCAATTTTCAAACCCTGTCTTCTGTCCTGTGATGACAGTTCAGAAGTATTTCGGTAGCTCAGGAGGGATGCAGCAACATAGTCTGCTCCAGTCAGCTTAGACATGAACTTAAGTGAAATAAGTGAAGGGCTGTAGTTAAAAGTGATTCCTTTGGCTTAAACAGAGAGGAGCAAAGGCAAGGCTGATGGGAAAAAGGGAACAACAGCACCATGAACTGAATAGAAATTCTTGGTTTAGGGCAAATCCTCTCATATCTGTACTCTGCTGATGTTGAGAGGAACATGAGGTGAGCCAACAGATGCTCAAAGCCCAGTGACAGGGTGACACTCTCCTGAAACACAGTCTTCATTCAAGGACCGTACCAAGACCCAGGGCCAGTAGGTCCCCTGAAGGTACCTGCTTTCTAGCCCCCCGTCTGTGGGAGAGCAGAAATCTCTCCTCAATCCCTGTCAGACAGGATGGGAACAGAAGCAGCATAACTGGTGCTTGTTGTCTGCAAATGCAACTTCCCTCATACCAGCTGCTCCACTGAGAACAGCTGCCTTTTCCTCTAAAACCAACAAAACTAAGTTGAAGAATTGCTCTTTTTCCTACACTTGGCTTGAAAACCACCATCCTAATTTTCTAGCCCGACATGTTCATCAGTGCTGGCAGGGTGATAACTGTATTAGGATTGTGTGGCCAGGGTTTGGAGAGTTAATGGAGAACTGTTTCCTGCAAGAGGAACCCCACAGTAAAACAGGGGAAGAATGTGAAGAGTTGTCCCCCTGAGGGTGAAGGAGCTGTATAGACAGTGTGTAATGGATTGGCCACAAAGCCCATTCCCCAGAGGTAGAGAAAATCAGGGGTAAAGACTAGGTAGAAGAAAAGGGTGTGGGGAAATGTTTTAAGATTTGCTTTTATTTCTCATTATTCTACTCTGATTTGATCAGTAAAAAATTAAACTGATTTCCTCACTCAAGTTGTGCCAGTTTTGCCGGTGATCATAGCTGGTCAGTGATCTTCCTGTCTTTATCTCAACCCACAAGTCTTTTGTTATATTTTCTCTTCCCTGTCCAGCTGAGAAGCAAATTGATAGAGCAGCTTTGGTGGGCACCTAGCATCCATCTGAGGTCAACGCACCACACTGACTCTGAGCACAGAGCCAGGTGAGTACAGTGTGGCTGAAGGCAGGACTCTGATCCCTCCCACACCTTCAGCTTGTTGTGTCATCTTTTAAAAACTGTTCCCCTTGCCCTGTCACACTAGTGATTTCAGAGATCTCTGCACAGCTGCCTGCACTCCCATCATTACACAGGCGTCAAAAATGGCATGTTTCCTGCAACGCGTCTTACCAGCTCCTGGCATCGCCAAGGAGAGGCTTAAAACATGTAGTCAAGAGTCAGCTAGGCCTGGGGAGGAGTGGGGCCAAGCAGCTGAGTGACCCAGGGACAGCAAAGTCCTCCCCAAGTGTAACAATGGATCTGATTTACTCTCCAGCTTCCCAAGAATCAGTGTCTGGAAGCACTTGTGCTGCCCTCTCTATCCCTTTGCCTCTGAGGAGACTTCATCATGTACTTAAGCCCTGCTTAGCACCTAGAGGAACCATCTGGATACACACAAGACACTTCATAAAAGCCTTCCTCTTTAGCACAAAGCAGAATTAAATGGGGAAAAAAATGTGCTCTGATTTGGTTAGAGACACAGGGAAAAGTCCTTTAACAGTCAGCACTGTCTGCAGAAAACCCAGGAGAAAAATCACCACTCCATGCCTTCCTGAGAAGGGTATTTTTTATTTAAGATACAAAGCATTATTGTGTTCATGTGCTGCCCTTCATCTGCATTACTCCACTTAAAATCCCATTTAAGAAATACAAAATAATTCGGTTTTCTTTAAAGATATATAAATTCTGTTCCCAGAAGGATAAAAAAGCAGCATAGAAAAGGAGGATAGCTTTAGTAAAACAGCACTGCCACAGGGCATAATAAACGCATAAATTACTCACAACCAGCAAGGAGTACTCACAGATGGCAAACAAGCTCCCAAAGTACAAACAAATAGTCACATGCTAAAGGAAAACTGCACAGAGATACAGTGTCCTGCTGCCTGGATCCACAGCCCCTCCACTGGTCATTGACACTGGTACTCCAGAAGCAGTCATAGCAGTGTCTGTACTGCCAGGCTAATGCTTACCTGTGGGTCTCTAATCCCCAAACATTCAAATCTGTGGTGTAGATGAAGCTGTAATTCTGGTGGAGTAGAGTATCTGAAGCACAGCAGATCCAGATCCTACCCGAACAAGCTGCCTAGGGGGGTTGTGGAGTCTCCTTCTGTGAAGACATTTAAGACCCACCTGGATGCGTTCCTGTGTGACTTGCTCTAGGGGATCCTGCTGTGGCAGGGGGATTGGACTGGATGATCTTTCGAGGTCCCTTCCAATACCTAATGATTCTATGATTCTATGAAACAAGTTGCTCACCAGCCTTGTTTCACCTCCATGCAAATATGGTTTGTAGAGCAGTGGGTGCTCAACAAAGCCTCAAGAAGCCTTAATTGCCTCACACAGTGAACTATGGGCACAGTTGTGTACTGCTGGACCCAAGGATCATGTGCTGTCAACATGCATGTCAGCACTTGGCCCGACAAGGCCACTAGCTGCTAGGGTTCAAGAAACTTGTGCTATGGAGAGGACAGTTTGGCCCTATCATCTCTACAACCTTCCTTCAAGTCATTGTATATAGCTATCACACACTTGCACCTCCTCTTGATTAGATGAAACCATCCTGGCTCCTCAGCAGTGGCTCCTTGTAAGACAAGTACTCCAAGCCCTGGACCACCTTGTCAGGTCTCCAGTGAATCCCTTACAGTTTCCACTGAACTGGTGGTTTTCAAAATTGAACACGAGTCACACTTTCCTCCATGCTGAGTAAACGGCCATAACACTTCCCCTCAGCATGTCGGCCACTCTTCTGGCAAATATATCTAGGGGCAGAGTTTGTTTTAATTGCAATTAAAAACACAACGTGGTTCATATTCACTCACAGCAAGACCGGTGTCATAGCGAGCAGTGCATAGCATGGTCCACCTTCCCAGCAGTCTAAAATCCAATGAAACTGAGCTAAAGCTTCTTACTGGGGACACCTCACTGGTTCTTTGAATACTGAATTTTGCATTAGTAATGGCCATTGTCATCCACCACAGGTTGTTATGCTCTTTTGTAAGTGGTTAATGATTTTATCCGCACACTGAACACACACGGACATTGCTGTTGTTTTTAGAAAATATATTTAGGTATTTTCTGTCTTCATATCTTACAGCATTCAATACTTCAGATGTCTTCTGTAGCTCTGTGTGGTCCTTTGAAGGATTACTGTTGTCACCCCCACCGATTATTACCAGAGCACTTATCAGTTGAACTCCTGAGTTCCCCATTAATTCGTTTGCAGTTAAAATGATCAGGCAGGTTTTTCAGGCATCAGCAGAACTTCTTTATCTTGCTGTGTTCACCACTGTACATGTTGTCTTGCATGTTTGCATAAAAAATATTAGAGATAGGTTATATCTCTGTATGGAAAATAAAACACAAAGACAGCGCCTAAGGAACATCCACATGGGATTGCATCTTGAGAAAGAGAATATGGAGACCGCAGAGCAGATGTGGGACACTGATGTCTCTGAAGTGCCCACAGAGAATCAAGAGAAAGGGTACACAATGCACACAGGGACAAGACATCAGAATCTACTCTGTTTGCTTCAGCTACAGCAGTCACCCTGAATTGTCCTGTCCTCTTCAAGGCAGGCTTATTTATCTCCAAAACATGCCGTGGTTGACTCTACCCCATGTCTGACAAGGGATGATGCTGTGGCAATACCAAGTTGATGGATAAGCAAGAAAAATTACTCACCAGCCTGTGGGGCTTTCTCTGTCTTTAGTTCTTTGTCACTTAGTGCCTGTATTAACATCCCTTATAATGAGGGCTCAGCTGCTTTTACATCATTGTTGGCTTCATAGCACCCATGGGAGTGAGAAGAGACCTGGGTTTTCTCCTGCATTTGTGAAATCCCACATTAGAAGAAGGGTACCAGCAAGGAGAGTATCTCCTTCCAGCACCAACAGATGGGACTCAGCAGGACAGCACACACAGGCTGGCTGAGGAAGTCACACGAAAAAGTCTTGGGGAAGAGGAAAATCAGTACCTGCAAGAGTATTCACCTCTCACCTCTTTCCAGTGGCTTTCTGCTCTCTGTGTTCTCCCCACTGACATTGAAGATATCTTTTTGTGACTGTTGAAGTCCATTCTGACATTTTCAAAGCAGCATTTTGGTTTATGTGGTGTATTATATCCTTAATGCAGCAAGGACAACTTGAAGAGTCAGAAACTTCAGATGTTACCTTTCAGGGAACATGTCTTATTATTATGAAGTCTTAACTGCCTTTATTCATTTTTCTTTGCTGGCATCTCTGTAGTACCCATCTCTTTCCACCCCTGTCTTTAAGATGTTTCCTTTTTAGCAGATGCAGTTTTTGGGGCTTTTGCACTCTACTGAAGTGGTAGCTATGCATCAGCACATAACACATCATCTCACACCCCACTGAGGGATATGCCCATGAAACAGTCACCAGGTGGCCGCTAACTTTCCCCAGTTCCACAGTCTCAGCCCCATAAGCTCTATGAGCTCCTTGTCTTTAGTCACTGCAGCACCAGTGCATCTATGCGCATTTCCCTCTCCATCACTCATCTTCTCATGCCGTCCTTTAGTGCTCTACAGCTTGGCCTGTTTAGAGTGATTCTTTAACTACCTCACAAATTAAATCCCCTGTCACCATGTATTGTTAAACTTCATTGCCCACTCCCAGAAGATATTATGAATACTTCTTCAAAGCCACCTGTGCTGTGAAGGTCACAAAACCATGCACTGTAGCCAGCCTGCTTGTTGCTACGTTAGTGCTGATTTGCATTCTCAAAGCACATGCCTTGATAGCAAGTTTTTTGGAGCAGAAACTCTCCATTCATCAGAGAGATACATGGACTCCATACTGGTAGTCAGGTATTTATGAATCCACACATAATATTAAATTAAATACAATGGTAATTTATCAGCTTGACATCTCTTATTCTAACAGGACTAAGAAGCAAACCGAAGAAAATGCATTATGAGGTTTTTCCTAGGCTAAAGTACTTGCGGCTGGTGCTAGTGAGGCATAAGATACAACACCATAAAGGTTTCATGGGCTCTTTCACAGCCTGGTTGCGTTGTTCTGATGGATATCTGGTGTGGGGTGCTGCAAGCCCTGAACCTCTGGGCTTACTGCACCAAAGATGTAAGGAGCAGGAAGTGTTTCTGCTGGAGCCCGGTACGAGGTCTGGCCCTACATCTTGACACCTGCAAAGAGGGAGCAGTATTTGAAGAGACCCTGGTGTTCTTTTAAAATAGATAAGCCCCTCAGCTGCAGTTATTTATCAGAGGTAGCTTCAACTGAAATGCAGACAGGAAGGCTGTACAACAAAATGATAAAACATCAGGAACCCTGCCCAGAATCAGAGAGCATCTGCATATGAGTCCTGAGGGAGCTCAAGGACAAAATAGCTGTTCTACACAACTTCTGGTTTAAAACCATCATGGGATTGGAGAATTTTTTCCAGGTTTTCTGGTTTAGCTCACTATGAGTCTAAAGGACCAGAGCACTTGGGCAATTGTAGGGAAGTGGCTAAAGCTAACGTATTGGGAGTCACTGCAGCTTCTCTCAGGGGAAAGCAAACCACTGCAAATGAGCCCTGTCAGCTCATAGTCTGAAGAGCAGGCAGTAAGGTCCCTCACAAGATGCTTTTAGAGAAATTAGGTTGCCATAGGAGGAAAGGTGAAGGTCCTCACATGGACGAATGTGTAGCTGAAAGAAAGCGGTTAGGATTAATTGAGAAGCATCACGGTGGAGGGAGGCCAGTAAGGAACTGCCTGGTTTTCAGTGCCAGGATCTGCGCTGCTCAGCTTTCTCACAAACAATCTGGAGAATAGCACGAGTGCTTAGGGAGCAATTTTCTGCTCAGGCACCATTTCTTAGGGGACCAAGAATAAAGAATTATAGAAGTACAGTGTGATAAAATGGAAGGTGAAGTTGAATGTAAATAAATGTAAAGTCAAGTACATGGAAAAAATACTAATTACGCATCTCTAGAGATTACTCCAAGTTTAGTACCATCATTTAGGAGTGAGAAAGTGAGATTATAAGAGCTAGCTCCATGAATACGTCATCTCAGTACACACACACACACGAAAACAAATCAAATTATAAAATGAATAGGACAGTAGAGGGCAGATACATAAGAGTAAGTATTTGACACTGGTAAATTCATTATAAACTCCTACTTAAATATTGTGTGCAGTTCTGGTCCCTCCTATTTCTCCTGGAAATGCAGGAGAACAGAGAAAGGTAGAGAAAAACACAACAGGATGAGCAAGGTCATGGAAGGATTTCTGTGTGAGGTGCGATTGGATAGTTCAAAAGATTTCAAAAAGAATTAGAGATGACTATAATATGAAAACAGGAAAAGAGTGTGAAGGTGACAGACTCAGATATAGACAGCCTGGTGCGGAAGATATCTTAGCATCAAGGGAGATTCTGGATATGCTCCAGAGCACTCTGCTTGAAGATGAAAAGAAGAAAAAAGAGACAATGCACAGATGCTGCTGTCCTCCTTGTGCAGCCTGGTTGTATAGGATTTAGCTAACTGCAGACAACCTTACAAGTTAGTGAGATTTCAAACGGGGAGGAGACAAAGCAGTTGCAAGTGAAGGAGGCTGGGATAGCAAAAAGGGGTTGGACCTTAGAGGAAACAGAGGAGCTAGCTGCCTTACAAATGAGATAAATGGGGTCAGGTGCTTCTCCCAGTATGCTTCATGAGATACACAAGAATGTTCGAAAAGGCTGAAAAAAAAAGCTGAGGACAGGGCTAGCAGTAGGACACAAATGTTCTCCCAGTCTGGGTGGTTGTTGTTGGGAGGCAGGATGACTTCATATAACCTTGTATAGCCATTCTCACTTTGCTCTTCCCCCTTTTCCCATTGACGCAGCACTGAGGGTCTGTCCCAGTGATTGATGGGATGTGAGAGAACAAGTGTCCAGCAGCACTGATTTCACTTCATCAGAGCCATCAGTTAGCACTAGTGCACACTCACTGTATAAAACTAAGCTCTTTTGCATGTGTTAAAAAGGCAGGACTTCATGACGAGACATCTTTGGGACAGCGTTTAGAGGAAGTGCAGCTCAGCTGGTAGATGTCCCATTTGTGCACCTCAGCGTATCTGCAGTCTTCACACATGGAATTGGTGGCATGCTTGGACAAGCTGAGCTCTGTCAATCACGTGCATAATGTGGAGCAAAGAAGTGCACCAAGCACTGGGTTAACTTGCTGATGCCAAGTGTTGTGAAACTGTGCAGCCCATGTCTATAGAAATGGGGCAGTTGGGCAATGGGACAGAAGAAAACTGTGTCTCCTTAGGATCTTGAACCATGCAAGCTACAGAATGGCCCTGAGCTGGTGTTGGGTTGTTCGGAGCTTCTGCCTTAACTGTAAGGTAGACCTGATCATGACAAGATGTGTTCTCTTTTTTGACATTGATGGTTTTCAGCAATGACAGATGTAATTCCCTGGACTCTGGCCTTTGGTGAAAAAAGCCTGAGAGACGTTAATAAAGGGCGTTGTCTGTTATTAGTGTTCAAAGTCTGCTGGGAGATGACAAGCCACTAAAGACGAGGTCACATCTTTAGACCACACACAGTCCGAGCACGCTGGCACCATTCAAGAGAGAAATGATAATTTAATAGGAAACCAAAGTAGTTTCATTCATGTTTTCTCTTGCAATAGTAGCCAGAGCCCCGTGCTATCAGAAGGTTATCTCAGGAAAAGGACTAACAGCAGCCAAGATGCCCATCCAAACACAAATTGAAATCATTATCTTTGGATTATCCTGATACTCCTGGCTGCTTTGAGCCAGTGACCTTTCCATCATGTTCCTCTCTGCCTTGAAAATGAGTGAGTAGATGCCTGCCACCACATACACAGTGCCTCACTGCTGCTCTGGGTTAACCACTTCTGCCATTTCCCTGGGTGATGCATCTCCTGCCCTTACGGCTGCAGGGATCTCTCTGCCTCTTTGACCATATTTGGGTTGGTTCTTCAGCTGGGGAGAGCTCATGACTCTTCTCAGATCCTACCTCAGAGCAGTAGGTAGGATCTCTGGTCAGAAGAGGTCTCTGTAAATCTCTGGTTCAACCTCTGGTTCAACCTCTGGTTAAAGCAGGGCCAATATCAGGCTACACAGGTCTCTGTGCTGTTTGAATATCTGAATTTCTCCAAGGATGGAGATCCTACAGACTCTCTCTGTGCCGATCCCAAAGCTTGAGGACTCTCATCACCTTATTTCCTGTTGAGTACACTGGAGAGTCCCACATTCCCTCCATCCACACATGCTTCTAACTGGCCTTACTAGACTGTGCAGAGGCAGTGTCATTTGGCTGTTGGCTTCCGAGCTGTGATGTTTGCTGAATGTTTGTGTCCATGATTCCACAGAACTGCCCCCTTTGGTGCTCACACTCTGGACTGATTTCTGTGCTGCAAGCAGAATCCTCCCGTTTCTCGTGTCAATGGCAGAGATGTGACCTCAACTATTTTGTTTGGAATGAAACATAAAGCTAATGTCTTGATTTCTGTACAAATTAGCTTTCTTGCCCTGAAAGAAAGCTCTAGTCAAATTCCAGTGAAGGTAATTACATGGAGCTCACCTACATTCCTGTAAAGCTTGAAGTGAGGACATTGTTAGGGAATAACTTTTTCTTACTTTGCTTCTTCCAACAGAGCTTTGCACAGTGTCCAATAGCTGTACAACAAGGGTGGCTGAATTTCAGACACGGTCACAATGCAGCTGATGGGTCTGTAGTATTTCCTGGCTGTTGCCGTGATGTAGCTGTTATACAACAGATTTGGAGCGAAAATTTAATCCATTATGGCTGCAAACCACACACTTCGATGTGAAGCAGGTGTAACCTATACTGTCTGCTGAGAATATGAAGTAATAATTCTGAGAAAATGGTGAAAATCTAACTGCCTGTCTATTTTATTTACCAGTGTGTAATGTCCCCTGTATCCCGCTGTTACTATGGGGTGGGATTCATCTGGCTACACGGCCCTCTGCTGTCACTGAAACCATGATCGGTGTAAACAACAGAGCTCAGGTCACCATTAATCTTGCCCTAAAGTCTAAAATAAGTCAGTGAACAGCACCTGAAAGTGCCGCTCTGTTTCCAGATACTGAAAAGAGAGCCCACAGGGATGTGATCAGACAGGAACATTAAAAATTAGGAGAAACAAAATTCCCCAATGAGTACCTTGCCACGTATCTGAGCATCCCCATTGATTCTTACATAAGTTTTCTCCAAAACCTAATGGAAGAAGACACAGACACTGCTAACTTCTGTCACTACAGCTGTTGCCTTCTTGCATGCCATGTTCTGGCACAGTGACATCACCATTGGTAAGACCAGCGAAAGTTGTCCATTTTCCTTTTTCCAGTCTGAACACTGATCTGAGCCAATCCTGTGCCCTCGGAAACAATTCAACAGGGCAACTGAGGATCCCCTCAAATCATCACCTTGCATTCATTGGGGCATGAGGGGTCATGGCAGATGGTAAAATGTGGTCCAGATAGGTCTGAGCAGGGAGAAACTAGATGTCGAAGTTTGCCATGTCTGATAACAGAGTGTACAATCAAGTCTTTTGACCTGGGGGAAAGGCATTGAGCAAAACAATTCCATCCCCACAGATACTCTAGCTCTGGAGACCTCTGCCCCTAAGTAGGTGCTTGAAAAGCCGGGGAAATTATTTGCTATCCTGGGTGACTTCTCTGCCCATTTTCAATCAGAAAAGGTTGCAGAGCTTGTTTTTAGCTTTCTCCTCCTGCAACAATTTTACGCAACGAACAAACTGCAGGATAGATTTCCGCTCACACCCTAATCTCTCTGAGAACAGAAGTAGGGAGCAGCTGAGGTGGCCAGGGTGGACAGGGAGGACATCAATTTACTGCCTGGAACATAACCCATCACGAATAGAGCTGTGGTGGAAACGTGGAGCCTATTTTGACAAGGCAGGGAGAAAAGCTGTTAGGAAGATGAGTTGGACCTTTCTGAGAATCTGCTACATTTATTGCACGCGGAGTATAATTCACAGCCCCTCTGTGGACGAGAACACATTTGCTTTCCCTTCCATATCTCCTTTCTGTGCTGTCCAGGGTTTCTGGGCCATGTGTGAATCTCTACCAGTGTCCCCAGACGGGCCAACGCAGGCATCCAGAGGCTAACTGATTCCAGACTCACAGATTAGACAGTAGGAGAAAAGTCCAAAGACAGCAGCCAAGTTCCCTAGAAATGCGGTAAGGAGGGGAAGAGTGGGGCAATGCAGTATGAGGAGGAGAGGCCACTATAGTCTGTACTAGGATGAAGAGCAACATATGTTCTGGATAATACGAAATAGTTCACCACAGTCAACCCCTCTCCTAGCACAAAGGAGTCAGAGTAAGAATTATCTGTGCTGAGAAAAGAAAATTCAGAAACAGGTGAGTTTATTTACGACATACGGAAAGCCATAGGACCTCTCTGTGGGACAGATGTGGGACAAAACAACTCTGGGAATCATATTTTTCAGTAGAAACCAGGAAATAAGAAGTCCATCTGAAAACACATCAGATGGTATAATTTGCATTCATGTGAAACAGGAGCAAGCTGCTTTCTCTTCTAGGCCCATATTCACTCCTTGTGCATGACAGAGGGGTGTAAGATAGGGGTCATGAGCTGGGTGATTGACTAAATGGGACATTCACCTGATGGAAGCTGATGTTTAAGGTTGTGACTCTATTATGGGTTGGTTCCTTTCACAAGCTTTGACTCAGGGTCATCTTTCTGAGACATCCATCACCAGTGAGACAGATTCCATGACAAGGTGGCTGCCCAGATGCAGCATATCCAACAACTCCATATTCACTCTACTCACACATGTTACTACCCAGACTATTAGGCGAGTGCCAGCTCTGATCAGGCAGCTCTGCTGCAGCCATGACTCTCTTTTACTGCTTTTTTTTTTGCTGAAACAAACCTGTCAAGACTGCTTCTTTCACATTTTCTGGGGTGAGTCCAGGTAACACCACATGTTTTGGTGTTCCTGTAAAGAAGAGGAAATGGAGTCAGAGGAAGTTTAGGTTGGACATCTCTATCCCCAAGTGTAAGTGATCAAGAAAGGAAAGGAAGAGACCAGCGTGACTGAACCATGACCTACTTGTCAAACTGAAAAACATGAAGGAGCTGCACAGGCAGTGGAAGCAGGGACGGGTGTCCTGGGAAGAGTATAGGGATGCTGCCCAATTGTGTATGGATGGGGTCAGGAAGGCTAGGTGAAGGTTGGAGATGAACCTGACAAGATGTGAAGAACAGCAAGAAAGGCTTCTATGGGTCTATCAATGAAAAGAGGAAGATTAAAGAAAACAGACCCCCCCACCCCACCCTCTGAAAAGCAAGAACAGTGAGCTAGCAGATGAGGAGAAGGCTGAGGCTCTCAGTAACATTTTTTCCTCAGTCTTCACTGGCAACCTTTCTCCCAACACCCTCCAAGTTAAAAAATCACATGGAGGGGACCAGGATGGTGAAATTCTCCCCACTGTGGATAAAAATCAGGTTCATGACCTCCTGAGGAAGCTGAATGTACACAAGGACATGGGACCTGTGGAGGTGCATCTCAGACTCCTAAGACAATTGGCTGATGCAGTCACCAGACACACTCTGTGATATTTGAAAAGTCCTGGCAGTCAGGTGAAGTCCCTGGTAACTGGAAGAAGGGACACATCACCCTCATTTTATAAACAGAGTGGTAAGGAGAACCCTGAGAACAACTGACCTGTCAGTTTCACCACTGTGCCTGGGAAGGTCATGGAGCAGATTGTCCTAGAAGGCATAATAAGGTCCATGGGGGACAGCGAAGTGATCAAAGACAGCCATCAGGGCTTCACTATAGGAAAATCCTGCCTGACGAATCCGGTGGCTTGCTATGACAGAGTAGCTACACCAGTGGACAAGGGACAACCTATGGATGTCATCTATCTGGACTTATGCAAGGCCTTTGACATGGTCTCACAGAAAATCCTACTTGCCAAGTTGGGTGGGCTCTTCAGTGGATCAGGAATTAGTTGAATGGTCAAATACGGAGGGTAGTGGCCAATGACTCAAAGTCCAGATGGACGGCATTGACAATGGTGTCCCTCAGGGGTCCATACTGGGTCCTCTACTGTTTAATACTGTTATCAATATCGATAAGTGTGATGAGGGTACTATCAGCAGGTTTGCAGATGACGCCATGCTGAGTGGTGCTGTGAATAAGCTGGAGGGATAGGAGGTCATCTGTAAGGACCTGGACCAGCTGGAGAGGTGGGCCCCAGGGGAACTTCATGAGGTTCAACAAGACCAAGTGCAGGGTCCTGCACCTGGATGGGAGCAATCCTTACTGTCACTACAGGCTGGGGGAGCAGGTGATAGAAAACAGCCCTGAGGAAAAAGGCTTGAGGGTGCTGGTGGATAAGAAGATGAACAGGAGCCACCAGTGTGCAATTGCAGCCCAGAAGGCCAGTTGCATCCTGGGCTGCATCAAAAGTGTGGCCAGCAGATCCAGAGAGGAGATTCTGCCTCTCTGGTCTGTCCTGGTGAGACCTCACCTGGAGTCCTGCATCCAGCTCCAGAGCCCTCAGTATAAGGAGAACTGAAGGAGCAGGTCCTGAGGAGGCCACAAAAATGATCAGGAGGCTGGAGCCCCTCTGCTCTGGGGACAGGCTGAGGGAGCTGGGATTGTTCAGCCTCGAGAAGAGAAGGCTCCAGGGAGACCTGATAATGACCCTTCAGTCTTTGAAGGAAGCTATCAAAAGGCTGCAGAGGGGCTGTTTCTGAATGCCTCGAGTGGTAGGACAAGGGGTAATGGTTTCACATTAGAGAAGAGCAGATTTAAAAGGGCTGTTGGGAAGAAGTTCTTCATCAGGAGAGTGGTTGAACAATGGAACATGTTGCCCAGGGAGGGAATTGTAACCCCATCCCTTGGAGATATTCAAGGTGAGGCTGGACAAGGCTCTGGGGCGACCTGATCTAGTTGAGGATGTCCCTGGTCACTGCAGGGGAGTTGGACTATGTGAACTTTGGAGGTCCTTTCCAACTTGGGCCAGACTAGAATTCTATGATTAGGGAAAACTTCTTAATGGAAATGGTCACCAGGCCTTGAGCAGGCTGCCCTTGGAGGGGATTGGATCACCATCCTTGGACGTGTTTAGAAGTTGTATTGATCTGGGGCTTAGGGACATGGTTTATTAGTGGGCTTGAAAGTCTTGAAGGTCTTTTCTAACCTAGAACAATTCTGTGATTCTAAGAGAGGAGATGAAATGAGCTGGGGTGAAAGGAAGGATGTGGATAAGTCTGTGCTGGATAGTCCCTGAGGACAGTCTTTTAGTACCCACTCAACAGATGGTCAGTTCACCTATGGACCGCTCAGGCAATGCCATGTCATGACCAGGAGGAAGTTAGTCCTGAAACTGTTTCTTACTAGTACTCCAAAACCTGTCTGTCCCAGCTGGGAGAGAGGGGACCAGAAGACGTGTCCATTCAGGCTGGTCCTTCCCATTGGATCCACCACCATTCAAGTAGTTATTCGGAGTTACGCTGACTTCTTGTCCCTTATTTTAAAGGCAGATCCCTGAGGTGATTGTTTATTCCTTCTTAGAAGAGATGACCTTTATTTAATTTGCTACATGAGTTATGGGAAGGTCATTTCAATCAGTCACAGCCTCGAGAGGAAGCAGTTGCACCACTGATTAACCTTGCTCTCAGTGTGGAATTCAGCCTGGAGGAACCTTGTCTTTTAACAGAAAGTAATCATTGAGTTAGAGGGGAAAGGAGTTTCTCCATTTGATTTGCCCAATAAAGTCTTCCTTGTGTGCTCACGCTGAAAAATCATAGGTATGGTGCTGTGATTGAGACTTTGCCTGTCGATGTTATTATCCCTAGCCTCTGCTTCCCTACTAGTCTATCAAGCAGAGGAAAGGTATAGAAAAAAAGTCTGCTGGACAGATCTGCGGAGACAAAACAACAAATGTTCAGCCTATCTGGACACTTTGACATTTTATTGCAAGGATGTGGGTAATCTGTTGTGTAGGACAGGGCTTTGAGACATCATGTAAGGTCATGTCTCTGATGAGACATATATGTTAGAGCCCGGGTCTTCAAAAATCTCCATCCCCAGCTGGTGAGGAGGGCTTTGGAGCTGGACTTGAAAGCTACTTCATTTCCCAAAATTTAAGGACCATGTCCAGCATACTTCATCCCAGATACTGAGGAACCACATCTGCACAGCATCTTAAGAACCAAGGGACTGCTACATTACTTGGAAGGCATTTTCCAGAAGTTATTCCCATCTCCCCTGAGACACAAAGACTTGTTTGAGATGTGTTTTTAGAGAGTCTACATCTGAGGCAATATTGTTTAGTCAATCTTTTCTCAATATAAGGATTTTTTAACCCATAAGTAAAATGATGTTTAATCCTTGCTGGCCGAGGCAGGTATCTGTGATTCACTGGCCCAGTGGGTGGCTGGGCAAGGTGGCTAAGAGTGGTGACTTTCAGTGTGATTTCTGTGTCCCACGTGTATTGTGACCATGTGAGTGACTGCACTGAGTCAAAATATGCCCCTAAAAAAACCCCTCCACTTTCTGTTTTCCCAGGGAGAAGCTGTCCCATGGACCACTACATATAACGGTAATTTCCATGAGTCTTGCCAGAGATTATATGGAAGTAGGTTTACAATTGCTGGGGGTGGGTCACCAGATGTAAGTCAGTATGCAGACGGAACACTGCAAGGGCTAGAATGGTGGCATTAGAATTGTATAGAATACAGCTGCAAATTCTTTTTGTGTATCATTATTTTTACACAATTACGTGTAACTTGTAAGAGATGAACTCTTGCATCTTTTGCATGAGGAAGATGAAAATGTAGGAAATAACAAGGTAGCAGCTATAGAAACAAGGGTGTCACAGCACTGTCCATAATCAATCTCTGTTTTCATTGTTGTGGTAACAAAGGAACACTTCTTTCTCAGGCTTCGCTTAGCAGTGAAACGGCAACGTTTGGTACAGCATGAGATGTGCACCGCCAACAACATCTCAGCTGCCTTTCACCTGACTATTAATAAAGGCTGGACATAGCTTCCTTTACTGGTCATACATCATGCTATAGAAATAACACCGTTTGCTGTTCTACACTACAACAGTGTTATCATCTGTTTGATTATTTTCAACACAAGAAAGGTGCCGCAGTACCTATTTCAGAATATTAAAAAAATCAAGTATTTTGAGCTGTTGACTGTTCAGTAGTTTGGATCATTTGTACATTTTATGCTGATACCAGTTTTAGTGTATCCCATTTACTTCAAACTGACAAAGAAAGAGAATGAATATGGAGTCTTCACTATCTTTACAAAATTGCAGGTTATGCCATAGGTACGTCATAATTCTATCTTCAGAATCATCAGTAAACCCTTTCAGTCTTTCTTCTTTATTGATGAAAGGTGTTCCAGCCTTCCAACATTTCTTGAGCCTTCAGCATGCGTGAATACTGAGGTATATCACTGAATCACAGAGTATTAGGGATTGGAAGATTATCTAGTCCAATCCCCTTGCTAGAGTAGGATCAACTGACAAGGTGGTCCAGGGCTTGGAGTACTTGTCTTACAAGGAGCCACTGAGGAGCCAGGATAGTTTCATCTAATCAAGAGGAGGTGCAAGTGTGTGATAGCTATATACAATGACTTGAAGGAAGGTTGTAGAGATGATAGGGCCAAACTGTCCTCTCCATAGCACAAGTTTCTTGAACCCTAGCAGCTAGTGGCCTTGTCGGGCCAAGTGCTGACATGCATGTTGACAGCACATGATCCTTGGGTCCAGCAGTACACAACTGTGCCCATAGTTCACTGTGTGAGGCAATTAAGGCTTCTTGAGGCTTTGTTGAGCACCCACTGCTCTACAAACCATATTTGCATGGAGTTGGGGTAGCCCTGGTTCAACAGCCCTGCTCACATCCCAAAGACTGGTGAGCATCTTGTTTCATAGAATCATAGAATCATTAGGTATTGGAAGGGACCTCGAAAGATCATCCAGTCCAATCCCCCTGCCACAGCAGGATCCCCTAGACCAAGTCACACAGGAACATATCCAGGCGGGTTTTAAACATCTCCAGAGAAGGAGAATCCACAATCTCCCTGGGCAGTCCATTCCAGAGCTCTGTCACCCATATCCCCAGAAGCCTTTTATTTTCCTTCATACTGTGCAGTTACAAAGGATTGTTAACTTATTTCCAGTTATTAGAGGTTAGATTGAAGGAGGACTTATCTTACTGAATTTTTTTATGTTATTAAACAGTAGTAAAGCCAACAATGATGCTGAAACCCCCCTTTTTCAATACAGCAGTAAGTGCATATTTATTTGTTTATTTCCCAAGACATCAAAATACTTTCTTTTTAGTGATGCAGCTAATTAAAACAGTCTCATCTCATGTTCTGTTTATGACGTATTGCAGACACCGAAGTACAAGCTAAACAAAATGAAATAAGCTGGTGACAGATTATTTGGCAACAGATAGAGCTCCTGTTAAAAAGACAGACACTAGCAAAGTACAAAAGAAGCAAAGAAGTTTTGTTCTGTTGCATCTTGGAGTGAGAAGAAGGACTTTTTAATCAGGACATTTTGGGAAGGCCTTAGGTTGATTTTGCTGCTTGTATGAGAGCTGCTGTGTGCAAAAAGGTTCATTACACCACGTGTGTGTTAATGGCCCTGTGGTCCTGTCTGTTGAAATGTCTGAAATTTAAGCTTCAAATAGTCCTTTCAAATTCTTACAGCACTGGGAACATGTGTTGTCCGGATATCAGTGGGAACAGAAATTTTCCTTGAATAACTGATTATGAATAGGCTGCAGACATTATGAAATATTGATTCTGTTCAGTTCAAAATAAGTTAATCCTGCTTGTACATGTAAAAAGTGTTTTACAGATTCATTACAAATAACATAGCAGCTCCAGGATGCACTCAGGTCATCAGTTTGTACCATTTAAAATAATATACTGTGGTTTACAAATTCAGAACTACTTAAGAGAGCAGCAGTGGAAATAAAAATAAATGAGTGTCTGAAGTAAGACCTGGATGTTCTCCTAAATGTCACATGCAACATTATTTCCTCATTTCCAGTCAGGTCTTTGTCATTGAAGGCATCACTTAGACCAACTCCACTACTCACCTGAAACAGATGATTCAGAACTGTGTCCAGTAGGGTTTGGAATATCTCTAAGGATGAAGGCTTCACAGCGCTTGGCACTGGTGAGGCCACACATCTACTGGGTCCAGTTTTGAGCACCTCGATTCAAGAAAGACACAGGGCCTGGAGCGGGTGCAAAGAAGAGCAATCAAGCTGGTGAAGAGCCTAGACAACAAGTCTAGGGAGTGGCTGAGGGAGCTGGGGCTGGTTAGCCTGAGGAAGAGGAGGCCTTATTGTCTTCTGCAGCTGCCTGAAGGGATGTTGGAGAGACAAAAGTGCTGGTCTCTTCTCACAGGTAACTGGTGATAGAACAAGAAGGAAGGGCCTCAAGCTGCACCAGGGGGGAGTTAGGCTGGGCATTAGGATAAATTCTTTTACTGAAAGAGTGGTCAGATACTGGAACAGGCTGCCTAGGGAGATGGTTGAGTCTGACTTTTTCACACCCACCCACCAGATATTTATGCACATTGACACGATTCTTAACCATACACTCTCATCCTTAGCTTTCTCTTTTCCAGGCTGAATAGTCCCAACTCCTGCAGCCTCTCTTTGTATGAAAGATGCTGCCATCCCAGTTTTATCCTCTTGTGCCTTTGCTGAATTTCTGCTCCCATGACAGTCAGAAGATGTGAATAAAGAGATGCAGCCACACATGGACAGACAGAGGAGGCTGTGGCACTGAACACCTCTGAAGCCAGGACAGATTTAATACTCCTAGCAAGTGTTTTGAATACATTTTGGGGTCTTGAGACATCAACTAAAACCTCAACAAGATGCAATAAGAAGTGAGAGCTCCTCTCAGCTCTTCCCAGAGCAACAGCATCCCCATCCCAGCCAATGCTGTTTGACCATGGTCAGCTGCCTGAGCCACACAGTAATTCTTTGCCTTACCAGGGAAGTAGCAGCAAAGTCTGGATTTATCACTCATGCAGCCACCTCCAGCAGCTGTTAAAAGAAAATGGAAAAAGGAGCCCTCCATCATCCCCTGGGGACCCACTGAGACAGAAACTCCAAGCATCCATTGTGAAGATGGACAGTTTTAATACTGTACAAGAGCCCACAGACACTGGCCCTGACTGCTGCATGTTCAACAGTGTTTACTCTGCTGGCATGTGCCTGCTCTCACCTCTTGGCATTTTTATTATTTTGCTGACAATTTTTCATTCCAGCTGTTTTGTGAGCCAGGCTTTTCATTTTGGTTGAAGTCCAGGAAGCAGCAAGCAGGAACAGTGTTAAAGGAATTCAGAGGCAGAGGCAGGAATTGCAGTGCGCGTCTGGGATGCTTTATGTTCTCCTTGAACCTAGCTGGCATCTCCTCCAGTCATTACCACTTGATGGATTTGCTCTTGGATTCTCACTGGACACCCTGCACAGCAAAAGCATTGGGAGAGATATTACCTCCAAATATGGAATGGGCAGCTGTAGCACAAACTGGCCACCTTTCATAACTCGACAGCACCTATTGATGCTCAGCCTATGGTAGGAGTGGAGCACAGAAGATAGGAGTACACACATGAGTTTTTGTTGCTGGCTGTGGTTGGGCAGTTCAGGCAGGTTCCTTGCTTTAGAGTTTGAAGATGATGAGATGGCAGAAGGTGGGAACTCACCTTCACTAAGCAGTATAAGACCCTGTCCCCTAGACACAGATGCTTGGGACAAATTCATAAATGAAAATGTTGTACAGTGATGTCTCTGTAGGAAAGTCAACCTGAGTTCAGCAGAACCTGCTGGGCCATGGCCATGCAGACTAATTTCCTGGGTTNCACTTAGAGACAGACATTGGACAAGATTCAGATTCATATCCTGACCTAGACTTTCACGCAGTTCTTTCTCCTGCAGATTGGCATTAGATGACAAGGATGAAGGGGACTGAGGCAGTAGTTTTCTGTCTCACATGCCGTACTTCTCACAGAGAAGAATGCAGTGTGGAGAAGATTCAAAGCAGCTATTAGAAGTACAGAAAGGAACCAAGAGCTCATATGGAATTTGTTGGTTCAGATCACCTGCCTTTTACAAAGCACCCAGAGGACAGCAAATAAACTCCAGTGCTGTCAAGGGTGGGTCTCTTCTGTGCCCGTTGTATGCTCACAAGTGAAAGTTAGAAATGGGTGAGGATTAGGGTTTTTTGTCAGAGTTCTCTACTCTTGCTGTACTTCAGCAAGACCCACAGCCCTGGCAATGACATGACATAGGTAGAGATTTAAAAGCAGGTATTCATCTCTTACACAGTCAAATGTTTAGAATTGTGACAGCTGTGAGCCGAATGCTTGGATATTTCTACTACTGATTGTACACAAGAAAGACAGCAGAATTAGCACTGCCTGAAACGTGCAAAGACAAGAGTTCTTTCCAGTGGAGCTGTTTATTTGGAAATGTGCTATTGATGAAGTTGTTTTCCTCTTTGATTTCTCATTATGACACAGTAATACAGTCATCAGCACTTCACATTTAGTGACAATCTCCTTCCTTTGGAGACGGCTATGATATGAGATTATGAGGCAGGAATGAGCCTCATGCTTCTCAAGGGAACCTCATTTTCTTGTCCAAAGAAACTTATATTAGTGCTAAAACAGAGACTAGAAATCCAACAACAGCAGCTATCAGGATCGAAATCAAGACTCCATTTTATATTACCAGCCAAAATGAGTGCCATGGCCATGGCACGACATCAAGGAAATGAAACTCTTCAGGGTCTATCTCTGCAACCCTAGCTGGGCCTCTGTAGTGAGAGAGCAAGAATCAGGTAAGGCAGTGGGGCAGCCTGTTACTCCAGCATTTATTTGCTCAAATTGCTGAGCAGCTGCTATTGAATAAAAACAACAGTTTCTGCTCCTGGACATGTGTTGGGAATAAGGCTGGGTGAATAATTGATTTTTCAGATCAACTGCAAAGTTAAAAAGTGAAGAAAATCAATTTGATCCAAACTAAAGCAGATTTTTTTCAAGTTTCCTTGCCAGAAAGAAAAATGAAACAATTCCATTTCTGTGATTAAAACCAAAAATATTTTATTCCATTTTGGGCCATTTTGAGGAAAGTGCACCTGCAGCTTGGAAAGCAAAGTTACAGGATTTCTTACACTTCCAGCCCATTACTTCTAGCATTAGCATAGCTTGAGGCTATGTCTCATCACTCTACCTCCACACAGGGGACAATGTGCCCATGTCTCATTGTGACTCTAGTCCACTAGTGCTTCACTCACTGGAACGAAAACGGAAAGCATGTGTCTTTGCTACCATATCCCTGTAAAATGTAGGGAAGTCCTGGTTCCCAAGTTCATATTTTATCTTAAATGGAACAATCAGGGTCAGGTAGAGGAATTCTGCAGAGAGGAATTCAGCAGCTTAGAGATCTACTTTGAATCAGTCTGACTTCGTGAAATGATTTGTTTGTGCGCTCTTATCAGACTGGATGCATTACAAGACAGTTACTTTGAAATGCGGATCAGAGCAAATAATTTTAGATGTGTTCATTCCAACCCTGGAGTTCACTTACCTGAGTTGTCACTGAGCCTCATAAAGCCAGTCTGCCAGGTTACTTTGTCTTTTCTACTGAGAAACATGCCCAGTGTCTAGAATTGTTGCTATTAAATTTTAATTCAACCACAGTAGTAGCAGATTACACAAACGATGCTGTCAAGAAAGGCAGATCTGTTTCACTGGCCCACCTCATATCAGAAGACAGTACTCAAGTATTTCTCGTGGTTCATTGTGAAGTAGATTAATTGTATTATCTGAAAAGAAAGTCTTTGTTGAACATCTTTAAAAAAGGATGTAGGGGACAGCAGAGAGAGAGCCACGTGAAAACACATACATAACACAAGAGTTAACGTGAACCAGCCTTTATCTTAAATCAGAAACCCTCTCAGGCCACCAGAAACTTAGTATTTATTTGCTCTTTGGCTTCAGGACATCCCAAGGCACACATCCTCCTCTGCAGAGGAGTCTCAATGTTTCTCAAGTGGCTACTTGCAAAAAGGCAGCTAGTAGGGACAGATTAAGGACTTGACTTCTATTTTGAAAAGGCTTTCCCCCTAAAAAATAATTTAGATTGTGGGATAAACCTGAGTTTTCTTGTGTAACTGAATGTTTGGGAGATAACTTCACTACAGGAAGATACTTTTGGACTAGCACTGGTCACTTTATTATCAAAAGTACCTCAGGACTGAACTCACTGGAGTTATGTGTCAGCTTCTGGACCATTAAATCTTCATAGCTCTTCTATCACGGACCAGTCTGTCAGTTGGGAAGATGTGACTCACTGAAAAACAGCCTCCGGTTAGTAGTTGGGTCAGCCTTTAAGAGAAATGAACAAGAACATTGTTCAAAAAGAACTTTGAGCAAATAGAGAATTGTGAGTTAGGAAATAAGCAAACAAACCCAGAACGTTTCAGGCAGCTGGGAAGGATCATAATACTTAAGATTTTTGCTTTAAGTAGGGCTGCAGATTTGGATTTTGCACTTACATTTTATGTCTCTATCCAAGTCTTCAGGCAAAAAGATTCTCAGAACATCTGAAGCAGCAAATACACCTACACTGAGGTCTCTGGGATTGCAGTGCTAACATTACAAGCGTATTAAGAGCAGGCAGTGGCAGCTGGTGAAAATGTTAACGTTCTCTGAAGTGAGAAGGAAATGCTTCTCCTTCTTCTCTAAGGGATCATGTTGCAGAGTCACGGAATCATCTGCTGGATGTTGCGTGACCCAGCAGTACTCCTCCCTGATGACTTGTCATCTCCTTCTTCATGGATCCCTCCTACCTCTATCCCAAATGAACCAAAGGTGTCACAACTTACTCCATAGCACAAACGCTGAGCAACATCAGAAAGATGAACCAGTCAAGGGATTCACATCAAATTGCAACAAGCTTCAGTCAAAGCTCTTCTGCTATGCATGGACCATCTGAGTATGTCCACATGAGTGATCCAGAAGCAGGCCAGAAACAGTGCTGCAGGAGCTCTGCCTTCATATGCATCAGCACTTCATCACTTCCTTGCATGGCAATATCTGTCTCGGGCTAATCTTCCCCATCTGAGCAACACTCAGTTCAGTCCCACAGACACTGCTCTATTTAATTGTTCCCCAACTCTAGTAATTAAGGCCCTTGGAAAATTTTATACATGCTAAGTACAGGAAGGTTGCTGCACTCAGAGGGTATATGGTGTAGGTTCATCCAGACAGCCTGCTTCACAGAAGAACGTGGAGGCAGAGTGGTAATAAACGCAAACTTCGGAAAACACTAAGCACTTGAGGAGAAGCCTGCAGGGAGTTATTTTTCCCCAAAACTTACCCTAAGGGAGACAGCCATCTCTACATTTCCCCTACTGCTAAAACGGAGTAGCTTTGCTTGGTGTTCAGTCTTCTGACTCACCATACATAACTGGGAGCATGGTGACACTCTGGATCATGGAAACTCTGAATCAAGCCTTTTCAAAGTATCAAACTGGTATTTTCAGTGCAGTCCCATTTCTGCCTCAGATTTTCTAGCCAGAAATACATGTACACACACATCCTGCTTCTGGCCGTTACGGGAAGGCTTGCACTTCCTCTGTTGAAAATTAGTAAATGGTGCATTCAGGGCTTCTGGAAAGTGTGGGACCTCAAGCTTACATGCTCTGTGATTGGTGCGGGTACATGAGGTAGATGCAGATGGGATATTTGCACCTGAGCAGTCCAGTTAGTGCTAGTTTACAGAGAATGCCACTGGGCTGCGCTCAGGCCGGATAAACTTTGTTGGGATGTACCTAATGCACGGAATAAAGGTTATCTTCCAGGAAAATCAGTTGCAGAGTCTTAGTCTGATAGAAGTTTCAAGACAGAAAGTTCATACATCTTGTATTCAGAGGAGGAGAAACATAGTGGAGAAAATAAACCACCTGACTGGATAAAACATCAGGATCGTGTGCATGAAACTGAGGTTTCCCCCAGTCCAGACTGCAGGAAAGCAGAACAAAGCAAGACAGCTCTATAACAATAACTGTGAACAGCTGATCTTTGGAGGAACAGCTGAGATCCATCACTGAGGCCACCTTTTAGCTAGATGATTCTCTCCATTGTCCCTGAAAACTGGTGAGCAAACACATAACTGCACCTTGAAAAGTGAGAGGGGGCTGGAGCTGAGCCTGCATTTCTGCTCTCTTGCTTTGTATTTGTTGTTCAGAGAGAAAACATTCCTTTCCAAGGCTGCCAGTCTATCACCTTTCATCAGCACAAAGTATGTTTCAATAAAGAAATGAAATAACGCAAGCTGAGGATAATTGCAGGTTGTAGATGGCAATAATAGCTGTAATTTGGATTGTGGAGGCAATAAACCCAGGCTCAATCACTGGCTGCTTTATATGGGAAAGAGCCCAAACTGCAAACACAGAAAATGAAATTTATGAAAAATATCTATATTTCAAGAAAACTAATTATCCTATGTCTGTTGCTGTGGTTGCAAAGGACAGAGAGTCTCCAGCTTTCTGCAGGCTAACCCAAGTTGTTTGCTTTAAGATAGGCAGGCTTGGGAGGAGACAGTTCTTCACAGGCTATCATGGGTGGGATGAATAACCTGCCAGAGATGTGACTCCTTCGTTACCAGTGATTAGTTGTGTAGATTGGATATTGAATTTTTAGGCAGCTAAAGGTGGGTGGGATAAATTTTATTGCCAGTCTATCGACATTGGGTCATCAAAGAAACACTGTAAAAAAGAGTCCGTCCTTCCAAGGTGGCCATGTTCAAGCCAGTGGACTGTAAAGCATTTCTAATTGTGCCTGCTGCACATTTTATGTTGTTCCATTTTATAACATGTGCTGGGCAGGTCATGTGATGGCAAGAAGAGAGGTTTTTTTTATTCTATCTTTCCATTTTCTTTCTTTTTCTTTGACAATCTGACTCTTTCTGACAGCTTCTGATAGCTTTCTGGTAGCTTCTCTACAATGTCCTATTCTGCTAGGTCTAGGCTCGTCAAAGGGATCTTAAAAGATCATCTAGTCCAATCCCCCTGCCACAGCAGGATCACCTAGACCAAGTCGCACAGGAACACATCCAGGCAGGTTTTAAATATCTCCAGAGAAGGAGACTCCACAACCCCCCTGGACAGCCTATTCCAGGGCTCCATCACCCTCACTGTGAAGTTCTTTCTCATATTTGTATGGAACCTCCTATGTTCCAGCTTACACCCATTGTCCCTTGTCCTATCACTAGATGACATTGAGAAGAGCCTGGCTCCATCCTCCTGACACCCACCCTTCACATATTTATGGACATTAATTAAGTCACCCCTCAGTCTCCTCTTCTGCAAGCTAAAGAGATCCATCTCCCTCAGCCTTTCCTCGTAAGGGTGGTGCTCCACTTCATCTTCGTTGCTCTGCGCTGGACTCTCTCCACCAGTTCTGTGTCCTTCTTGAACTGAGGGGCCCAGAACTGGGCACAATATTACAGATGTGGTCTCACCAGGGCAGAGTAAAGGGGGAGAAGAATCTCTCTTTTTGACGAAATTCAGTTAGTGTTCTGGGCACAAAGAAATGGAGGAAATAAAAAATAGAAAATTGTTCCATCTAGACACTTTCAAAACAAAAACGCTATGTTGTGGAAATACAAGAAGAGTTAATTTTTATTATTTTTTAGATCAAAATGCCTCTTTTCAATGTAGAAGTGGCCAGCATCAAAAGAGCAATAATTATATAAATCTGGCAAATAGCCCCAAAATCAAGTTAAGCATGTATCTGCCTCTCAGTGGAAACTTTTCAGAGTGACCCAAGATGGGTTGAAGTAGTTTTTCAACAAGACCAAGGAAAAATTCCTTCCAAAACAAACTTTTTTTTTATCTGGTTTTTTATCTTGTTCATTGACTTGAAAACCCTATTATTTTCCCATATCATATATGAAGAACTGAAGTTTCAACCATCTCCCTCCCAGAACTTCTTCCCCTGTAAAACTGATGCCCAGTAAGAGTTTCCCCGACAGCTGGCTTAACCATCCTGTCTCTCATTTTCATCTCATTACATCTAGCAAATTATTTTGTTAGGGTTATCCTGGTGAGCAATCGTTAGTAATGAGAACCGTCTCACTCTGATCTGTATAATATGGGATGAGAATGTGGTTGGGAAACCTCTTACTGCTGATGGATTGGTAATTGTTTTACCTTGAAATATCTCTTCAGCAAAATATCGCAAGTCTCTCTATTTTTGGGGACATAGGACTTCACCCTCATTAAACAGAAACTGGATAATTATTGGCCCATGTAACTGAGTGTGGATGTGGGAGGGCTTTTTAGGAAGAAAATAACTAAAAAGGAGAAAAACTGTAACTCCTATGAGTTCTTATGGAATCTTAGCAAAGTAAATGAATTAATGACATCAATAAGTAAATAAAGGTCTTCGTATTTTTACCTGGGGGAGCAGGGCTCATCTCATTGTTTCATGGGTGTTAAGCAGAACACCCTTTGTGACTTTTGGTGGAGTTGTGGTTGATGTGAACATAACCTTGTTCAGACACAAGTTTCCTGAAGAAAGAGCAACACACATAGGCACCTTCACACTCATCTTGAACACGTAGAGGCAGATCCAGTTGCAGTTTCACTGACTGGACACAAATAAGCCATGATGGAAAACTAGTTGCCAGCACCAGCACGTTGTGCTATGGCCAGACAGCTGATGATCTCTCGCAGATGCTCCTGCTCCCTCAGGAGCTGGCCTTTCATGTCTCCAGAGAAGCACATGCTGTGAGAAGGAGCTATGTGCAGAGCATGGGTTTGCAGGGAAACTCCAGAGACTGCACTGTCCTGCTGCAGGTTTTCTAGGTGCTGGACCATTCAGGAAGCTTCTCCTCCACATATGTGCCCTGTGCGGTGTCAACAGATTATGCTACTGCTTTCAGGCATTCACTCATTAATTCATGGCAGCAGTGAATGGTCCAGTTTTGCCTCTCTCTGACACAGCCATACATGGATCATCCTCATGTTCACCACGTGCCCATTGCCTTGGTTACCTAGCATCACCACAGTCACCACAGTCACCACCACTATTTAAAATAAGAGCTGGGAATTACCTTTTCTTTTTTAATCCTTAGACAAAGAAATCAGTAATCTTTTTTCACAGATGTTTAAGCTCTTGTGACTGGACCAGCACTTGCATCACATAATTGTCCCATGTTCCCTGAAAGACAGAAAGCCCTGAAAGACAGGAAGACAGAGCCTCGAGAGTGCTGGCTGAGGGTCTCATCCTTATTCTGCAAGAATATTGTGCGCTAAGTGATGTAAAGATTCCAAAGCCTGCTAAGTGAAAGCACTGATCCCTCAAAGACATCTGCTCAAGGGAAGGCAACTGGGTGATAGCCTGAGACAGAAACCTCAGGGATCAGTGAGAAAGAAGGAGTAAGGAAAATGCCAAGGTCTCTAGGGTAGTTGTGGTGCTGCTAATAAACTCCAGCATGGTTTGTAATGCTCCATTTTCCATAGTCTGCACAAAGTTACATCTGCCTGCAAATCTTTAGCACTTGGGAAAGTGCTATAATGACCTAGTGAATACTTGTCTTCATGTATCAGTAGGACACAATGTCCTTGGCCTCAGCATACAGGCAGGTTGCAATGGCCTTTGGGGACTTCACACAGCTTTAAGTGCTTGATCAAGACCAAGAGACTTCCAGCGCCGTCTGACACCAACAAGCCCATGTGCTCTTCATAAGACCTACATAGCAAAGATCATTTCTTACTAGAGGAGACAGGAAGACTGATGACGTGGTGTGCCCAAATGATGTTTACTCCCCTAATCATGTCCTCTTGTTTTACTGCAGATTTAGTCAGAGAGCCCTGCAGGGAGCAATGTAAACACAATTCATGACTGACTCAATAGCAGAGATGAGTGGTTTGGCAGCTGTCAGGAAGTTGCCATTGCCAAACTATCACAGGTTGATTTTTTGTCCTCACCTTAACAATTCCACAAAACCATCCATGCCTGGAGCTCCTCACAGGGTCTCACTTGGCTCTAAGCCACCCTATTCACAACACAAGCTAGGTACCCTTCAGTGCACCCACGGGGACGGTCATTCTGCTGCGTATTGGTGTTCTTTGTCCTGCACCACTCACAGAGTAGAAATGCAGCCACACTGCTCCAGCTACCTCTTCCTCTGCACTGCCTCTCCAGCACAAATAAAACAGACACTGGCCTGTATGATGACTCCAGCTCAAGTCTTACATAGAGTTTTATAGGTTACTGTCCTTCACTATGTACGCTGGGAAGATCTTCCGTTATTACACACATTTTAAGAGGAGATCGGTCTCTGGCAGCACTTCAGGGGAAGTTCTGCTGGTATCTCTGTTGTGATGATGTTCACCTAGAGCCTGAAATATAAATTCCTACAGTCACAAGAGCAATCTTAGCTCCTTCCAGTAGAAAAATGAGGGTTTTTCGCCAGTTCTCATGTTTGAGCTCTCAGGCAAGGAATACTTTTTACAGTTGTTGACAAATTCTCTGCCACAGAAGAAACTGTGTGGAATGTTTCTGATCTGCCAGGTCTTATCTGTGTACATGGGAGGTAACAGGGAGCCACCACTTGTTTCCATAATGCTAAATCAATACATGCTTATCTTTGGCCTGCAGGTTGAGAGAGTGGATTCTGCCCCTCACTGTGCTCTGGTGAGACCCCTCTGCAGACCAAGGTCCAGCTATGGGCTCCTCAGCACAGCAGAGACCTGGAGCTGTTGTAACAGGGCCAGAAGAGGCCCCCTCTGCTGTGAGGTCAAGCTTAGAGAATTGGCGGTGTTCTGCCTGGAGAAGAAAAGGCTCTGGGGAGACCTTATTGCATCCTTCCAGTGTTTAGAGGGACCAATAAGCAAGATGGGGACAGAATTTTATCAGGGCCTCTTGTGACAGCACAAGGGGCAATGGTTTAAACAGAAAAAGGAAGATATCAGGAAGGAATTTTTGACACTAAGAGTGGTGAGACCCTGGCCCGCATTGCCCAGAGAGATGATAGATGCCTCATCCCTGTAAAGATTCCTGTTGAGACTCTGAGTAACCCGCTCTGGTTTAAGATGTTCCTGCTCAATGCAGGGGGCTGAACTAGGTGAGCTCCTAATCAAACTATTTTTCCCCCTGAAGACTTGGCTTTAGTGCTCCTAATGCATTTGCAAGTTTCACAGTCACAAAGGACAACAGTAGGGAGGATGTAGTGTATAAATATCATGTAGATACCATCATTTCTTGTTAATACTAGAGCCCATGCTAATACAAAGGGATGCTATTATTCATGTACTGAGCTGGATGCATACAAATACACACAAAATAACAAACAAATACAAAGCAAGTATGAAGAAATAGCACAAATCCAACTAGAAAAAAGTAGCAAAACAATCACAATCTTCAATAAAAACTGCATTTCTTCTCTTCTTTGCTTTACCCTGTAAAGCATTCAAAGAAACAGGACTGTGAAAGATGCAACAGGAGTTAATCAACAAAGAAACCAAGTTGAGTCATCTTTGGAGCTGCTTGAGTTGAATGACAAAACATCAATAATAAGGTATAGCCAGAAATTATTTTAACAACGGACTGGCCCAAACACTGAAATTATTCTGTAGGAAACAGATCTTCACAGACTAATTCATTCTTGAATGCCAAAGATACACTAGGGGCTGGTTTCATTTATTTGGTTTAGAAGAAGTATTTATAAATTTAAAACCATAAATTTGAAGCTCTGTAGCCTTAGCTAAAGAGCAGAAAAGGAGTTAAGATTGATGTCAGGCAGGACTTTGCCTTCATTCTTGAGCTTAACTGATTGATTGAGTACCACATAAATCATTAAAAATCAGATATATATGAAAAGATAACTCCTGTCCTCATGGTCTCAGACAGACCAAGGTAAGTCATGCATGTCAGTGAATGCTGGCACAGGATATCAGATGAAAAAAGATCAGGAAACCTTCTGGCATCTAACAAAACATCCAGTAATTCAGCATGGGCAGGTATGAAGTACAATTACTGAGACCTTTGTCCAGGTTTGTGTGAAGAACAACAAGAGTGGAGACTCCACAACCTCCACAGGCAAACTCTTCCAATCCTGGAAGAGGTTGTAATGATAAAAAAAAGGGGGGATACTGGCTTTTCATTTTTGAGTGCACCTCTTCAAAGAAGTAGGAGAGAGGGAGTACAAAGGATAAAGAGGACAGGCAAAGAAAATAAAATCCTATGTCAAGTAGTGGGTCAAGTAGAAGGAGCAGAGCATATTTCACCTGCTTTTCTACATTTTGACACGGTCATTCCCAGTTTCTCCTTGTCACTTGAGAACTGACACATTTATGATATTATTCAATCCATCCTAAAGAAAACATTGAATATGGCCTAGACCAATGCCCCTCAAACTTCTCTTTGATGACTGTGAAGAGAATATAGGCTACTCCTGCAGAAAAATACCTCTCCACTGGGATGTGAGTGGGTGGGTCTGATGATTTCTGCTCCGACTCACTCTTTCACCATCCCCCAAGCACACTTATCCTGTTTCCTCACCACCACTAGAAGTCGAAAACTTGCTGTCTGAGATAAAGGTGGGCCCACAATATTAGCACAGCCTCAAATCAAATCATTTGGCATCTTCCCCACAGAAGTAAAATCCAATGCATTAAAACTGAAGAAGGTGTGCTCATATAACAGCTTGAAGGAATGGATTTGCCCCAATTTAGGAGAAAAAATGCACTCTGGTCACTCAAAATTGGGGCTAATCTATGCTCTTTGTGTTTGCTTTTCCTAACCTTTCAGCTTTCTCCTTCAGAGGCAGACCCACATCTAGCCAGTTGCCTTACATATGTCCCTAAGGCTCCCTGATAGCTCTAAGTGAGCTTGGAAAGACAACACATTTGCTTCCACATGCAAGATACTGTTGGCATCAAAATCACAGCTGCACAAGGTTGTCTGGTTTGCTCACAGTGCCACACTGAAAATCCTTGCCCAAGCACACACGCAGAGCTGATTCACAGTGAGCTCAGTATGGACAATAAAATACAATTTGTCATCTAATTACTGCAGACCATAGTGGCTTGTATACTTTAAAGGGGTCATTAATTTCAAATAGACTTATTTAGCTGTTACTTCTATGAAGCATTGCTCATCACTTGGTCAGGGCTCAGCACACCCACTAGCACCATGTACATACAGCTCGCAGATGTCAACCAGTGCCTTTTCCAGCTCACATGGACCAGTGGTCAAGGCAGCAGCTGGAGATTAGAACCAAACATGAGGTGTGAGCCAGTTGCAAATGTCGATCCACTGTTTTGGCTCCTGCAAGGTGGGATCAATCCAAGTAGCTGTGAGAATGACAAACCTCGTTTGCAAACGCAACTGCTGCTGTGATTGCACCTTTTCAGCATTGTGCACTGAAACAATCAAAGTGGTGAGAACCTGAAACATAAAAATTGTTTGATGTAGTCCTCTTTGTTTTCCATCTGTAGGAGGGATGTTTTGGGCACAAAGCATTAGAGAAATTAGCATTGTCTATTTGATGCAAGCCAGGGTAGCAATATGTGTTCAAGAAATGCAACACAATTAATTAGCCTTTAAAAAAAGCATTTGAAGTGTTTATTGCAGGATCAAGCTCCTGGTTTTATAAGCAGATGGGGAAATAAAGTGCTAGGAATGACATGGAGAAAACAGCTGCACTGGGACCAGAAGTCTAATTCAGCAGACTAATCAGTGAACATCTTCTGCAGTTCCTCAGCTGTAATGGAAGAACGTGAGGAGGCAAACGATTAGGCTGCTTTGTTTCTTAAAGAGGCTGCTACCAATTAGCTTTCTTTCTGTTGTCCATGTACAGATCTAATGATGTGGCCCACGTTATTAAAGAGGCAGAGAAAAGTAGGTCAGCCTAAAATAATCATCCTAGTGATAAACACTCTGAGGCACACTTTTGGTACAGTTTGCTGAGAATTAATTAAAAGAGTAAAAACGTGTTCACACTCTCTTTTTTGTCTTTCCCACTCTCCTGCATAAAGAGAAAGGGCTGATGGTTTTTGCTGTTGTTATTTGCTCTTTAACAGCCTCTAGTAGTAAATGCATAGTGAGCCACAGTGGTGGTTCATCTCTGTGTGGGTTCAACTGGCACATCACAGCTTTGTGTTCAAGGTGGAGCTTTCTCCTGCTGTAGGTTTGCAGTCTGGATGCTAAGTACTCATCACAGGCACCCAGGAGGGTTCACCTCTTCACTAAAGTGGACTGCTTTGAGGCACTTTCCTCTCTGCAGAGACAGAAGGAGAGCCAGCTGTGACCAACCCAGCTTGCAAGAGCAATTAGACGTCTGTGGCTCAATGAACAGATGTTGTAGGGAGCTGTCTGCATTCAAAGAAAAGTGAGTCTTACTTTGAATCTGACCCTGAATCCACCAGAAAAGCTTGTTCTGGGGAAGACACTGCAGGAGAGTTGCAGGAGTGTTAATGTCCTGCACTGTCTGACCTTGGGAGTAAGGATATTGCCTTGGCATAGTCTTCATCAAGAGCCTTGTTTGAAGTACACCTAACATGATCCATGCCCTAGGAAGAAAGGTTTTCTTTTATTTAAAATCCATTTGTCTGAGCTAGGAACCATCAGGATTACCCTGGCATCTGCATTTCAACTTCAAATTCTGTCTTGTGATCTGTCTTTATGATCTAGTCTGCAGATCATTTCACTGGCAGCTTTGTCACCTGCTCGATTTGTTTCCTTGCATTTCACCAGGACATTGAGTACTGACTGGTTTTCTGTGTCACAGGACAATGATGGCCTGGTCTTTGTTGCCTCCAAGCATCTCTGTGCAGGTCTGTGCAGCAGGATGAGTCCAACATAAGCTCATTAACCTTTTCAGTAATCTCAGCTGAGACAAAATATTTCCTACTTATGGTAGGAGTACCTTCAAGTTCGGTTGGTAGAGTCAATACACTGTGAACCACTGCTGTTTTTCACAAGGTTGTGAGAGTCCAGGTATCATAAAAAATGCAGTTGGAGATCATCTGTCCATGAGTTGTGGAAGAAATTTATTTCCTTTGCTGTAGTGGCAAATCCTGTGAGCAGAGAGGAGCTGGAATCTTTGTGTTTGCCTGCTAAAACCCATGGCAAAACTGCACCAAACTTCAAAGATTTCTTTAGCTGAGGTTTTAATCAACTTTGAAAAGTGGAGCATTTCCAAACAAAATGCTTTACTTAATCCTTTCAAAACAGTAGCTTGTCAGGCATTGATTTTTCGAAAAACAAATACACAAAATTCAGAAAGGCATCTTGCCATGTTTTTCTTTGTACACCAAACCCCAAAAACATCTTCAGGTTTTTCCAGAATGATTTTTTAAAGGTTTTTTTACATTTTAATTTGATGTGAAAGTCGAATCTTTTTTCCAAATCTGACTGGTATAAAGACTGATGTTCAGAGCTCATTGATATTACCAGGCTGCACCTGGCTGTTCTGACATTTGACTAGAGACAAGCCAAAGCCACAGATCAGAGTCACTGCCTGAAGAACAAACGGCTGAGTCCTCCCTGCTGGGCACTTTGAAAGCACCAAACCCAGTTCTTAGATCTCTGCCTCTGCTTCTGCCTCAGAGCATCCCCTGCCAGCTTCTCCCTCAAGACCTGCTCTTGTGAAAAATCTGAGCTACCCTATCTCTCATGAAGCTGCAGTTTGTCATGTCCTGCATCTCTAGAGCAGTTTGGAACTCCAAATATGTGGCCTAGATGGGAGCTGCAAAGCTCCCTCCGTCCACAATTGCATGCAAAACATATTCTGCCTTCTTCTATGGAGACAAAACCACAGAAGGCACCACTTCAAGGCCTCACTTTCTGAAAAGCCCTTACAGAGCCCAATGCTCTGATTAAAAGGAATAAAAGTAATTTTCTATGTCTCCATTCAAAAACTGTATTTTTGAGCTTTTCAATAATTACTGAGCTAATCTGATATTCATGATCATTTTTAATGGATGAACTTGGTTTCAGTCATTCATTCAGCGTCATATAAAATCTGATTAATAAGATGTTACTTAGTGGAACATAGTTTCTCTTCTTCCCCAAGGACATTATAATTTTAGAAATCATTTAAATATTACGAAAGATAGCAGGTAATTGGCAGGAGCACTCTACATGCTGCTCTGTGATTCATGGTCTTCCTCACTACTAGAAGAGGTCTTTCCTAAAAAATCACTAGATATGGTAGTTGAAAAGGAGCAGTCACGAAGTGGATGGAATTCATCCACGGATTTGTAGCTGTTCGCCTTTGAGAAAGCAGTCTATGTAGGATCGTACCTTTTCAAAAATCCTATTCCTCCTGGGCACCACTGACCCCACAGATTCTGCCATGGGACAGTGCATCTCCACTTTCCTCTGAGCACTCCTGTCCAAGCCTACACATTTTTAAGGATGTTATGTACCATTTGAAGGGTCTGGCAGAAAATCTGACAAATAAAATGACAACAACAATAATTGCATATTTTCTTTCCACTACGCCAAACCATAGCAAAGAGCAAGTGATACAAGATGGATGGAAATGATGACAAGATGAACTTACAACCCTTGTTATAATTGCACTGCGAGATGCCTGCCTGTGAAATTCTCCACGAATCTCAAGCGTGTTTTGCTTTCTGGAAGATCCCAGTTTTATTTGGAGAAAAAGGATTCTGGGACAGGAGCTGGCAGGGCTCATTCACAGGACTTTAAACTAGATTCGAGGGGGGGTGGGATAGTTGATGGGTGAGCACCAGTGGGATAGAGCCCTGGTCTTAATGAAAACCATATGGCCTCTCGCTGTCCTAGGGTGACATCAGAGCGCTCAGCTTGATCCCTGAAATGCCTGTACATCAATGCACACAGCATGGGGAATAAGCAGGAGGAGTTAGAAATCTGTGTCCAGTCAGGTGATAATGATCTGGTAGCAATTACAGAGACCTGGTGGGACAGCTCGCATGACTGGAATGTGGTCATGGACAGCTACGTCCTTTTTAGAAGGGACAGGTCAGCAAGGCGGGATGGAGGAGTTGCCCTCTATGTGAGAGAACAGCTGGAATGTATTGACTTCTGTCCAGGGACAGCAGAAGAGAGAGTTGAGAGTTTGTGGGTGTGTATTAAAGGGCAGACGGGCATAGGTGACAGTGTTGTGGGTGTCTATCACAGGGCACCAGATCAGAACAAGGAAGTTGATGAGGTCTTC
>VXBP01004154.1:0-103800 GCA_013400115.1 Rhinopomastus cyanomelas
CATTTAGTAAATATATTATTATAATAAATAATAATAAATGAATATTTGTGGAAGACAATGTACTAAGAATAGAGTAGTTAATGAAAGATTGCCTAAAGAATTCAGCTCCAGGAACTGATTTGTTCTTTTCTTTCAGGGTTTCCAATCCTCTCTGAGACAGCACCTGGTCTGTAAATAATTATTAAAAGCAAATCTAGTTTCCTATAAAAACTATAAACAGTAGTTTTAATAAAATATAAACCATAGAACAAATCTTTGTATTTCTTTGTTAAGTTTATAGCTACTTTTGCTACAATTTGATGAGTGTTTTCTCAAACAGCTAGCATTGTAGTTACAGCACCGTAACTGTTGTCTTAGTCTCATCGTCCAAATCCATCTCCTGGGTGATGTAGTATCTTTATAACGCTGTGTTTGTTATCGAGCTCAGTGGAAGCGTTCCAGAGCACCCTGTAGCACGCTGAAAGTCACTTCTCAAGGAATGCACTGAAGGGACACTCCTGATCGTGTGTGATCAAAGCTCAGTCTGGCAGGGGGGATCGGACTAGATGATCTTTTGAGGTCCCTCCCAATCCCTGGTGTTCTGTGAAATGAGCTATTTTAATATTCCAAGTTTTTCCACAGGAATTCTCTACGTTTCTGATAAAAGTGATTTTTGGTCCCCGTGTGTGTCTTCCTACCAGTGAAATTCATGTAATAAAATTGCCTTCCATCATTTTCCTTGTCTGTTTAGCTTGGAGGCAACGGATGCCTCTTATTTTATGGTGATAAACTTAACTGATCCCCACCAGCAGCTAAAAAATAAATCAAATGGAAATAACAACAAGCATAACCATGTTGATATGACTAATAAAAATCACTGCTCTAAGAAAACTCCACAATTTTCAGGCCCGTTAGGTTGTATCAACAGAGAATCTTTTAATGTCTTCCATGTTAGACCTGATTCGTCTTGTACAACACGTCCCCTTCTTTAGCAGCACTTCTATGACTAGTGCAGCCTGTCAAGAAAATAAAACACTGATTTAAAAACAGGCTTAAGAAACACGTATCAGCCCGTACTGAAAGTAAATCCTCAGTAAATCTTCAGTGTCACAGAATCACAAGGGAAGGGACCTCGAAAGATCATCCAGTCCAATCCCTCTCTGTGACTTCTAAATATAATAAGAAGGTACAGAAGACAACAATGTAATATTAATTGAGTTCAGGTCATGGAAAATAGTGGTTACCAAGAAATATATTTCTTGACCCTTCTCTGGAGATGTTTAAAACCCACCTGTGCAACTTGGTCTAGGTGATCCTGCTGTGTCGGGGGGATTAGACTAGATGATCTTTTGACGCCCCTTCCAATCCCTAGTGTTCTGTGATTATTGTTAAAAATTAATTAAAAATACCTTTGCTGTCAACCTCAAAGATATTTTGATTTCCAGATGTTTAAAGCTATTTTGTAAAATCTAATTATTTTAAAAAACTAAATTCTTCATGTAAATATATCTGTGTTTATTATACAGATTATATAAATTTAATTATACAGTTTATATGAATTTATCTGTATTTATTATCTGTATATATTATACATCTTTCACACTAAATATTTATGATCACAATTTCATTCATTTTTGCCTCATTGATTTATTGCTCTGGCAAGGGGGTTGGAGTAGATGATCTTCTGAGGTCACAATCACACAGAACATTAAGGAATGGAAGAAACCTCTAAAGATCACCCAGTCCAATCCCCCTGTCAGAGAAATTCTGTAGGAAAAGAATTGAATCCTTCCTTATCACCCATCACTCTTCATCTCTTCTTCTTATTTTAACTCCCTTGTGCTGCAGCCATGATTTTCTACTGATGACTTGGTGCTTCATGCAGCCATTTGATGTGTTATCCTGTTTTGATGAGCAAACCCCTCATCAGCACTTTCAGGGGAGCCAACAGCTCTGGGGTTAGTTAATTAACTGTCAACATTTTGATGGTGTCTGCGCTGGGTCACACACTTTTCTCCTAGCCTACCGCAAGCAAAGGACGGAACGAACAATCAATCATGTTTTGTTTTTATTAAATGTACCAAAAGTGGGGTGGGGGGTAGGGGTGGTAGATTTTTATTGGAATTCCTTTAAAAAACCCCCTGTGTGCACTAATGTAGACAGGAGTGCAAAATGAACCGGTGTGTTTGCATGTCTAACTACAGACAGACACCTAACCCTGCAGCCTTATCTTCGCGGATGCCCTGGAGGCTGTTTTTGAAAGCTGCAAGGTGAGGATCACTAGGAAATATTGAATTGCTACAGAAAAAAAAGTGTTTCCTTTCTTCAAAACTCAGGAGTGCCTCCAGCAAGTAGAAAATGGGTAGAAGAATCTCAGGACATGATCAATGTGCCAATATGCAGCGTGAATGAACTCTCCAGAGCTCTTGAAATGGATGCAGATTTGTCTGCTGACTAAATCAACGTTTGTCCTACACAAAGCTATTGAGAGTCGTCCCGAGGTGTTTCCATGCTGCACTTGTACAGCTTTCAGTTGCGCTCTCTCATGTTGATTTGATGCTAAAAACAAAATCTGGGGGGTTTTTTCACTGTTGACTTCAGCTACAAAACTCTTACGTTTTCAAAAGTGGTTGACGTGACTGCAGGAACGTTCGAGGTCCCGGAATGTTCCGCGGCGCTTTGCTGAGTGTTGGTTGCTAAGGCTTCTGTGTTAATGCGTTTCACACAACACCCCGCCGTTGTTTACAAATCATTTTTCATTATCACTCTTGTGCCTCTACCCATTCGACTGTATTGATGAAACCTGGGAATTGAAACACGGTGTTTACTGTGTGGGATATTGATATGTTTGGACAGTTAATTCACGGGTGGCTAACTTCACGGCTGCCGTTATTTGATCAGTACACAAGGGCTGGTCAAATTTCTCTCATGCTGTCTTCTCAAGTTGGCTACAAAGAAGTAATAAAATGTTCCGTTTGATCTACCTTCTTTCATTAGGCCCTAACTAGAAGCTGTGCCTTACCTTCATGTTTCAAAAAATCATGCATCAAAACGCTCGGTTTGTGGCAGCATCTTGATTTTCAGAGGTTAAAATGAGAACAACCGTAAAAGTTGATGGTCGGTTGTTCCTAACTGTTCTCTCAGTCTTCATACAAAAACATGTCTTCTCTGAAGTTCTTACTATTCGGGGGGGGGGGAACAGTTCACATAGACTAGACTAGAATAGAACTAGATGAGACTAGACTAGAAGGTATACTAGCCTAGACAAGACAAGACTAGACTAGACTGGAACAGAATAGAATAAAATACTTCCAGTTGGCAGGGATCTACAACGATCATCTAGTCCTACTTCCCGACCACTTCAGGGCTGACCAAAAGTGAACACGTTATTAAGGTCATTATCCAAATAGTTCTTAAACACTGACATACTTAGAGAATCAACCGCCCCTCTAGGAAGCCTATTCTGCTTCATAAGTAAATGTTTCCTAATTTCAAGTTTGACCCTAAAATTTCTAACAGGACAAGTTCAAAGAGGTTCATCATTTCAGGACCCCATGCAGAGTTCAGCTACACACCTAGAGAGGAACAACCAGTAGCCAAATGCTTTGCCAGAAATGAAGGGGTAACAGATCTGGGTTGGATAGTGGAGCCTTACAATATGTTTAATACCTGCACCTACACATCTGCCCTCCCAAGCAACCTGTAGGAGGGTGGTGTGAGCTGGACCTGGGGATACTCAGCACCCCTGAAATGCAGGGGCTTTTTGCCATCTCAGAGTAGCACTGGATATCTCTATGAAATTTTAGTATGACAGTGAAAGCAAAACAAGCTAAACTGGCCTTCTCAGAGGCAGTGCTCCCTGTGCAAACTGCCTTTACTCCATGGGGATCAGCCCCTTGCAGGGCATCGCTGGAGAACTGGGATTGAGAAAACTCTTAAAGAAACCGTGAAACTGGGCGAATCTATCATAGCAGGGACTTGCAGCTGGCGAGAACTGACCTGCTGGGCATGATAGTGCCTTTGAATTCACACATCTACCCCGAGCAATTGAATCTTTTCCAAGAGCTGTGACCTGAATCACAAAATCCCCTTGAATCAGCATGCTTGAAAAAACTCCTGATATCTCTTTTGCTTTCGTTACTTCTTGGTCACCTCTATGACATTCTTCATCCACAAAGATGCTGCTCTGGCATTTCAATTTTCGATTGCTTTCACTCCTTGTCTATAGAGTGTCTGAAAGTCAACAAGACAGGGTATAAAAGAGTGGTTATTTATTTGTAGCCAGAGCTGCTGGTTGTAGCTATTGCTGGTCATATCTCCACTGACCACAATATCAGCGCAGTGCTATTTCCAAATTAATTATCATACACACAAGCATGTACATATATACATGCATGTAGAACCAGTTTGGTTTGAGTGGAGTAAGTTGAGAGTTGGCTTTCTCTTTAGCCACATCTCTTAGGCTGGATTATATAAAGGTTTTTGATGCCTGACTAGACGTGTAGATGCATATTTATGAGTATATGTACATATAATGGCAATAAATAATTCATCAACTGGTCTAGATGATCTTTCAAGGTCTCTTCCAATCCCTAATGTTCTGTGATTCTGTGATCATATCCTGAAGCAGGTAATTTAATATCTACAGGTGTCTTTTTCCTTTCCTTGTATGAAGAATCTCGTTAGATTAATAGAACAAATCCAAATCAGAGGTCTTAAGTTAGGTAGCATGAACACCTGTCAAAGGGTCGTTTCATCTTTTCTGCTGAACACCATTACATAATGTTCTGCACGTCCAGGTTTTGTTATGGAAATGACCCATTTAGTTGCCCTTCATCGACATCTGTAGCAGACACTAACGTTCAGAGGAATGAAGAATGAATATGTGTTTCACCAGAAAGCCTAAAGTGAAAGACATTAAAACAAAGAAGGTCCTAAATCATACAAAAAACACATCCAAACTCATCCAAATGTATCCATATATAAGCATATACATACCCACACACATATATATACACACACACACCAGTTCAGGGAGAAGGTGGGAGATGGAATCATCACAGAACAGCAGGGATTGGAAGGGACATCAAAAGATCAGCTAGTCCAATCCCCCTGACACAGCAGCATCACCTAGACCAAGTCTCACAGGAATGCATCTACAGAGAAGGAGACTCCACAACCCCCTTGGGCAGCCCCTTCCAGTGCTCTGTCACCCTCACGGGGAAAAATTTCCTTCTCATATTGATGTGGAACCTCCTATGTTCCAGCTGACACCCATTGCCTCTTGTCCAGATGACACTGAGAAGAGCCTGGCTCCATCCTCCTGACACCCACCCTTCACATATTTATAGACGTTGATGAGGTCACCCCTCAGCCTCCTCTTCTCCAAGCTCAAGAGACCCAGCTCCCTCAGCCTTTCCTCATCAGAGAGGTGTTCCACCTCCTTCATCATCCTCATTGCTCTACAACGACTCTGCATCATCTAAACTCTCTGCACCTGCAGCTATCTCTGGGCAAATAAATAACACAGCCTCACAGTTCTTTGGTGCTGGTGAGTGTGGTAGCATGAGCTTGTTCTGGTGAGTGAATCAAATCAGGCATGCTTTGAAGTCAGACTGCTTTCCCCTTGTTGCTGTCTCGCTGATCCTTGCTGCCTTGCTGTGAGGTTAGTTGCTGCAAAACGTGGTCTGGAGAAGATAATTGAGAACTGTTGTTCCTTGTCAGGACACTGCTTCAGGAACCACCTCATCCTGCAGCCTCGGTCCCAGCTTCTAAAACTTGTTGTAGCAGCAGAGTTCACCTAGTTCTGTCACTTAAACATTGTTGTTAGGCGGTGACAGATGAAGGAAGGTTCTTAATGTGCCTTTGCTCTTTGTTTTGTTTTGTGTTATTTATTGAAGCTCCATCCCGATCAAACTATTTCTCGCTTCAGCTCATTTCTCATTACACTTGAAAGATTTTTGTGTGTAATTATTGGCTGGTGAAGATGAGTGGGAATTTTTATTTATTTATTGCTGTTGTTTTTCTTCTGCAATTTGTTGCCCTGTTTATCTCTCAGTCACAAAGAAGCCAAGGCTGTAAAAAAACTAATGGCTTGTGAGCGTGTCATCCGTCGGTCTCGGCTCCCGACAGAGCAGCTCGCCTTCGTGGATGATTTAGCTAACGTGCACCCCTTTGGCTGAGCCAGGGTGACAAGAAAATGAAATAGAAGCCTTACTCGAGGTTTTCTCAGAGATAATTAACTGAAGGGCTTGTAAGAGATGAGCTATTAGGAACGGGAGAGAAAACTGATCTTTCTTTCATCTCATGATCATTGCACACAACACCTGCCCCGGGCAGGGAGGTAATTAAGAAAAGCTGCAGTTTTGCAGCGGGTGCCTTTTCTAAGGACTAGAAGGAAACTTTAGTTGTTCCTGCGCAGTTGGAATTCTAAATATTATTAATTTTTACTAATATCTTTGGTATTGTGTTGCATTTAAAGTAAAGTATAAAGTCATATATAACATAAATATATATTTTAACACATTTATGTATGGAATGTGTTTATAACAAATAGTTTCATTGCGACAAGTAGAAGCCTCTATTTTAACAACACTTGCTTCTGATCGCGCTGACTTGACCCACTGTGCTTACTCGAGGCTGCCTTCTGGAAATGGCAGAGAAATCTCATCAGTTCAACAAGAATTTCTTCGGAGAGACCAATCTTTCTTGAACCAGATGGAGACAAGTGGCAGTGCTCCTTAGCAATAAATTTATTTGTTAGGGGAGCGATTCCTTTTCACAGCATCTCCCCACCTAGGAAATTTATCCTCCGGGGAAGACAAGACCGTATGTTTCATTAGGACTGCAATCCTTCTCCAGTCAGCCCTCACTACTCCTCAGAAAAACACCAGTGTTCCCTTCTACCGAGTGCAAGTGCTTCTCTAGCTCTTAGTTTCCCCTCTTCCTATAACTTTTTCAACTTCAATTAACGGAAAAGTTTTAGATTTCCAACACAAGAGAGGGAAGAATCATTTGTTTGCTCTCTTTTTCAACCTGGCTCTCAAGCACTTGGATCTCTGGTTCCAGCTGTCTTGCCGTGCCACATCAGGAGCAATATGGTTGTGGAAATGCTCACCCTAGAAATAACAGGTTAGCACCGGTGTGCAGTGGATGAGGAGCAAGAAAACATCTCAAGGGAGATGCTAATGTAATTCTTAACTGTGTGACTTGGTCTAGGTGATTGGACTAGATGATCTTTCAAGGTCCCTTCCAATCCCTAATGATTCTATGATGTCCCATGCCAAGAAGATGCTGACAGTTCCAGCACCCCAAAGAGATATTACTAAGCATGAAGTACTAGAAATTAAACCTAGAGGCAAAGGGAATCAAGATTACTCTGCTAGAGAGACTATCCAAAAGAAAAGGACATTAGCAGAGAAAAAGAAAAGTTATAGACAAATTTCTTCTAACATCTACGGAGTCCTTTTTATTTTTTTCCTTATTACTGCTACCGACTTTCATCTGACTGGAGAGTTCTCAAAGTCTTTGGAGAGCACACCAAATAAATCTCTTTGAAATTTATGTATTTCTGAAATGGCTGCATATACCCAGTATTTCCCAAAAGTGATCTGTCAGTGTCTTAGCTAAGACTTCATTTAATGCAGCCTCCAATAAACTTCCTGTGTGCTGGAAGTCTTTCAAGTTTCAGAGCTCAGCAAACGCCGTGATGCATCCCTGCTCATTAGCGATGCTCTGCTGCGAGTTCCACAGTTCACATTCCTGCCTCCCATAAAACTCTCCAGCTGGGTCTTGAATTGCCTTCATCACCATATTTTTTGAGTAAGCAGACAAATTTATTCCATTGATGAATTTATCCTCAAGGCAGAGTTGATATGATGACGCCATTGTTTGTATAAAGCAGAGAGTATTTCTATACCTGTTGTTATCCAGGAGCCATCACTTATTTACTTGGAGAAGCTAATTCTCTGTGAAGTTCTATTCCAGGTTTTCACTTCCATTCTGACTGAAGTAGCTGATAATGAAGAACAAGTCTCACTGAGAGCAAACAGAGCACTTCCCTGGGCTTTTCCAAAGAAGCTTGTTCACAGGGATTTACAGCTGCTGGGATTAACACAGATTTCTTTGTTTTGGGGTTTTTTGGGGTCACACAGAGTATTGCTATATTATAGATGAGTATTATGCTCTGGATATTAGTAAGAGTGATGAAGATTGAGCCAGGTTAGAGTAGCAGTGAATAATAGTCACAGTGTACAAACAGTTTTTAAAAATGAGAATCATAGAATCATTAGGGATTGGAAGGGACCTGGAAAGATCATCCAGTCCAATCCCACCTCCACAGCAGGGTCACCTAGACCAAGTCACACAGGAACATATCCAAGTGGGTTTTAAACATCTCCAGAGAAAAGAGACTCCACAAACCCCCTGGGCAGCCCCTTCCAGGGCTCTGTCACCCTCAGTGGGAAGAAGTTTTCTCTCGTATTTATATGGAACCTCCTATGTTCCAGCTGACACCCACTGCCCCCTGTCCTATCACTAGATGACATTGAGAAGAGCCTGGCTCCATCCTCCTGACGCTCACCCTTCATATAGGAGAAATGTCTTAAACATTTGTTGCATGGATTCTGCTTCTTTCTTTGGGGTTTTTCCTCAAGGGTCACTTTTTCCTTCCTCCTGACAAGAGATAAGCAAATTGTATGTGCTGCAGAACCGAGACACCACCAGCTCCTCTCTCTCATTATAACAGAGTCAACAGCAAGAATAAAACTTGAGTGCTTGTGGAGACATCCTATGATAACCTGTGAACTTTTGGATTCCACAGGGAGACAAGTGCTGAACTCAGCTTTGGATTCTATGCCAGTTTAAGCCTGATTCACAGCATCTAGCTCTTCTTTTTCAGTGCTTTCTATCAGCAGAGGTCAGTTTCTCTACCCTCATTTTGTTGATGAAAGATAACGAGGCACAGAGAGATAGAAGTGACTTGTCTAAGCCCATCCAGCAGGTACAGGTGGGTTTGGAGCCTGAGTTCAAAAGGTCCAGGGCTGCCAATTTGTTGCATCCAAGTTACAGAATGAGCCTCTTTCATTCCCAAAAGGTTGTTTTACACTTGGAATCTTTCCAACAGGAAGAGAAACGCACCTGGAATGCAAAGGCTAAAATCTTAAGTGTCTAATCAGGGCATCCCCACTAGCCCAGTTACCACGGGTGCTAAAGCCAGCAGTGCAAATTGTGTGTGTTTCAAATCATGCACCAGTGGACAGACCTCTTCACCTTCTTCTGACGTTATGCTCCTCCTTCCACTGCTCATCTGGCTCCTGCTCCCAGTGTGTTCAGACTGGAGGATGTTATGGTCACTTCTGCCACCCTGAATCCCCACCAGGAGAGGTCTGTAGTTAACAGCCCCATCACCCTCAATGCAGTGTGCTTTGGATTTACTTCTGCTGCCTTCCCAGGATCTGATGCTTTTTGTCTTTTTCCTCTGACCCTGTTTCTGTCCCTTTACTGCCCAGTGACCTCTCAACACTTTGGGTTGTGGAGAAAGTAGTAGGTTGAGAGAGATATCTCAGGCAGGTTTTGAAATCCAGGATGAGGAATACATCCAAAACTCTAAATGTTGCCGATGAGGAAATGTTTTCTTTCCCATTTCCCTCTCCCTTCTCCTTTCTCTTTCTAAACCCCCTCGTGAGCATTATTTCCCTTCTGCTCACTTTTCTCCAGGTCTTACTCCCCATTTGGTATCTGAAATACAAATTCTGCAGTGTCCTGAGTGTGAGGAGGAATTAAAGGTTATAAAATATACACCCTCAGGACTTTCCCTTCTGTGCCAGGCTCTATCTTTTCTTTCCCCAGTGATAGAAAGGACCCTTTCAAATGTATTTTCCCAGTGGTGAAAGCTATTGTATATCAGGCATGCTAAACTGCTTACACTCGGGTTTCTTTAATAGAAAAAGAGGCTCCGAAAGAAACCCAGTCACCCATGGATGGGCTGGGAAAGACAGCAGAGGCTAGAGAAGAATCAAAAGCAGTTATAACAGAATAAATCTAACATAAAGAAACAAGGAGAATAAGTTAATAGTAAGAGAGGTGAACAGAGCGGCTGAAGAAGCTTGCTGCTTGAGCCTCTGAAATAACATCAGCTTCATGACGTTTTGTTCACACCCTGCAAGGAGCTAACACCCAGCATAACATTCCAGTAAAAACCAGTAAGACTTGCAGCCGTTTGATCCACTGTAGGAGGTCTTGCTTGCTGCAAGGGAGTGATGCCATGGGTTTGTGTGTCCCTGTCAAGCCGATACCGTTTGGCTGGTGCCATAGAGCTTTGCAGCTCAGCTGGAACCTTGTGTCCTGGGGATCCATTCGGGTTTACCTCACATTTATTCTGTTTGTGATTTCTAAGTAGAGCATCTCCCAGAGGTGTCCTGAAGCAAGTGCAATATTTTGCTGCATAATACTTAAACTGCCATTTGCTCAGGAGCTGGAGCCTCCAGTGAACTGCAGTGTGATAGAGGTCCGGGAGCCATGTTATCAATGCTCCATTTTCCCACCCAGGAGGGAGCTGTTTCCCTTTATTATTCATTTAATATTTAGCCGGATGGTGCTTTCCTCTTCTTTAAAAAGGAACATTCCCCCTGATAACAAGGCTCATTGATGTTATTAAACCAGACTGCACAATAGTGTCTTTTATCCAGGGCCACACTGAAACACTTCAGTGGAATGTAGACTTGTAGACCGGTCTGGGGATGTTCTCTTGACTTCAGTCCAGATGACACAGAATTCTTTGTGTCCGTGCTCAAGTGTGTCTGTTTCTCCAAAACAGAATGGCTGTTGCTAGACAACCAGCAGAAACACTGGTCCCCATGCTGTTTGCTTCAAGCCTGATAATGGCTGGGAACTGTCCTCAGAGTCTTCAGCTAGATCTGTTCCAGATACCTGCTTGGATAATTGAACAGTACTGATGGTCACATTCAGCAGCAGACAACGTTTCCTGGTTCCTTTCTGTGGGTTGTTGGATAGGAATGAACAGTGTTTGATACGTTGAGCCACGGACTACTCCCTTCTGGATGTGACCAATTTGTTACCCAGCAAGCAGTCCACGCATTCAGCCCGTTTCTCATGACCAAACCCTAGGAAATTAATAGAAGAAGGTACGTGGCACCATCCCAGATTCCTCTCTACCTGTCCCACCTTCTAAAAACAAGCACAAATAGAAATAATATTTTCAAACATTAAAAAAACCCAACTATTTTGCTTCAGGTAATGCTTTCTTCTTGAGGTAAGTTGCATGATGCCCCAGCAGACTGTGCTGCCATTTAGCAAGACCTGGACAGGCTGGAGAGCTGGGTAGGGAGAAATGTAATGAACTATAATGAGCAAGTGTAGAGTCTGGCATCTGGGCAAGAACAACCCCAGGTATCAGTATAGGTTGGGAACTGACCTGTTGGAGAGCAGTGGAGGAGAGAGGGACCGAGGGTCCTGGTGGACAGCAGGATGACCAGGAGCCAGCAGTGTGCTCCTGTGGCCAAGAATGCCAACAGCATCCTGGGGTGGATCAGAAAGGGGGCGGTTAGCAGATCAGGAGAGTTTCTTCTCCCCCTCTACTCTGCCTTAGTTAGACCACATCTAGGGTTTTGTGTCCAGTTCTGCGCCCCTCAGTTCAAGGAGGACACAGAGCTGCTAGAGGGAGTCCAGCCTAGAGCAGTGAGGATGATGAAGAAAGGATGGTTCAAGAAAACCCTTGTTTTCATTTATTTCACTCATTGCAAACAGACTTTTGCGGTGTTAATTGGTATTTATATCGATGGAAATCAAAACGGATTTGAAGTTCATATCAGTCAATGAAGATTTATTTGACTTGCAAAGTTCTGGCTGGATATCAGAACGCATTAATCATTTATTACTCCTCATCAGCTGGAACAGATGCGTTTGTATCTGCTGCACTACAGTGGGAACACTCCCAGCTAGACCACGTTCAGAATAAATACAAGCAATTAGTTTCAGGAGCTGGAAGGCTTCCTTCGACAAACTTCTTCTGATTTTTAATCCTTCTATTTTACAACAGATTAACACAGGTTCCTCTACCTAAAGGAGAGTTCAGCAATACCCTCGAGCGTTAGACGGACACTGGGTGTGCCTCATAGCTTTCAGCACCATCTTACAATATTTTCCAGATGTTTCAAATAAGGTATGTGATGGAATTTGTTTTCAACCCAGAAGTTCTCTTCCTCTTCTCCTCTGTTTTCTTTCTTTTTCTTGCATTTGTTTGCTTGTTTTACAACTACTTTACTTCAAATAAATGATGGATGTGGAAACATCCAACAACCAAGGCAAGGCAAGAAATTGTGCTGGTATCTCCACCAGTCTTGGCAGCTGGGAAATGAAAATCATGGGACTAGACGATCTTTTGAGGTCCCTTCCAGTCCCTGATGTTCTGTGAATCTGTGATTTCATGCTGAATGTTCAGAGCGGAGAGAGAACAATGCGGAGAGGAGTCATGAAGGAAGTGAAGGAAAAGCAGCAGCTGAGCAATGGCACCTCTGTGTATTTGTCCATTCTGCATTCAAATGGAAGTTGGGGTTTTTTCTCTCTCCCCTGCTGCCTTTTGAACGGTTTTCTGATGCTAATCCTAAAATCTTTCTCATCTTTTATTGATCATCTGACAGCCATATCTTTGCTCGTTAGTCTCACTGAATCATGCTATAAAGCCAGCACACTCCACTAAAAATGCACACAGATTTCAGAGCTATCACCAGCACACCCTCTTCTGCTTCATTAACACACTTTGTGAAAGGGTCTTTCTTTCACATCTGCCCTTTTGACCTCTAAAGAGACCACAACAGCGTCAGTATTTTCAAACTTTAACAAGATATTTCTTTCCTTGCTGATCCTTGTGCTCAGCGTTGGTGCATCCCTGCTGTGGCAGGGGGATTGGATCACAGAATCATTAGGGATTGGAAGGGACCTCGAAAGATCATCTAGTCCCATCCCCCTGCCACAGCAGAATCACCTGGACCAAGTCATACAGTCAGTTAAGGTTGGACTAGATGATCTTTGGAGGTCCCTTCCAATCCCTGATGATGATTCTACGATTAGTTTTTGACTATTGGGTACTGGCTGGTAGGTACAGACCTTGTCTCGTGAACTACATTAGAATTGGGTTGGTTCATACATTTCATCTATTCCTTCCTCAATGAACTCTTTGCCTGGATTTATCATACAGGGATCATGAACTGTATCAGTTGCTCTAGAAAAAGACCTTGAAACAGCTTGTGGAGCAAAATCCTTCTGAGGAGAGGGCAGAAAGTTTACCCACCAGTTTGTGGCAAAACTTGGACACAAGTAGTCCATTATCAGATGGCATGGGCTCCTGCCTCCTGCTTGTTTTGCAGATGTCTGAGAAAAAGCACATAAATAAATAAAGAAGCCAACTGATCAAGGCTTCCTTGTCTGATGGAAAACACTGATGCCTTCTGGCCCTTAAAACCAGACTATGCATAAAGCACGTCAGGAGTTCCATGGGGCAAGTTCATCCTTCACTGACTGTCATAAATAAGGCCCTGTTCTTCTTGAACACAGAATCACAGAATCTGTTTGGTTGGAAGAGTCCTTTATGATCATCAAGTCCAACCTTCAACACAGCACTGCCAGGGCATCACTAAACCTGTGTTCCACAACCAACATTCCTTCCCATTTCTGGTCTGAGACTCCACAACTCCCCTGAGCAGCCTGTTCCAGTGCTCCATCACCCTCACTAGGAAGAAGTTTCTTCTCATATTTACATGGAAACTCCTATGTTCCAGTTATGCTGCCCCTTGTCCCCTATCATTGGATGCCACTGAGCAGAGCCTGGCTCCATCCTCCTGGCACCTGCCCTTTCCATATCTTTAGACATTAATGAGGTCACCCCTCAGACTCCTCTTTTCCAAGCTGAAGAGACCCAACTCCCTCAGCCTTTCCTCATCAGGGAGATGTTCCACTCCCTTCACTGTCTTTGTGGCTCTGCACTGGACCCTCTCAAGCAGTTCCATGACCTTCTTGAACTGAGGAGTCCAAAACCAGACACAACACTCCAGATGCGGTCTCCCCAGGGCAGAGCAGAGGGGGAGGAGGACCTCTCTTGAAGTGCTAACCACCCCACTTCAGATCCACCCCAGGATACACGAGAGGAATGAGATGTATTATCAGGAAGCTGCCGTTCAGCAGTTACTTCCCACTGGCAGGTATTAGTATTCCTGAGGGAAGCGTGTACAGCATGCGGAAGGCATGTGAATGAAAAGCATTTAAGTAGTCAAACACAAAACTAGGACTCAGACTATGGAAAAGACATCGTGAGGGAAGCCAATATAACCTAAATGAACAAAGAAAACCCGGTGTAAATGAAGGCCTGGACAACTTGTTTTCCTGTGTGAAGAACACGAGCTGAAGCAGACACTGCTTCTTGTTCCCCCGATTGGATCTGCGATGGCGTGCTCATAAGAATTAAAATTCAGGGTTTCATCAGTGGGAGAGGACACAATGTGGCCCTTTCAAAGGAGTTAGTGACTCCTAAAAGGGAACAGATGATGTGGTGGAGTGGAGAAATGGATATGAAAGGAAGAGAGTTTTCCAAGACCTTTAAAAAGAAAAAGTGATGGAAAATGACGACGAGGTCCTGTGGGGACCGCAGAATGCACAACACTGCATCCATGCTGCTCTGAAGATATTAAAGCAAATATAGTACATCTGCTGTACAGCATCAAGATTACATATCGCAGTGTGCAGTTGCATGATGATTATGTGCATTCAGCTCTTCTTCTGTGTATTGCAAACACTCTCCTTCATTACCTTCCACCCAGACAAACCGCCATGAGGAAGCAAATAAAGCAAATACTTCACTCAGGACATCCATCCTGGTGCTACTCTGGAAGAACTCTGGTTTGACTGTTGCCCACCTCGTGTTGCAAGAGGGTCTGTGAACTCTCAGAGGATGCATTCATGCCCAAATCACTTACCTAAGAGTGAGTTCATCCAAGTGCTAATGATGCTATGCAGTCTGAGAGGGATGATGCTTGTGCGTCTCTTCCAAAGTCATTCGCAGGTGGGGAAGGGGATTATATCGGGCGCGTGCACCCAGAAGGAAAATGAAAGGGAAATGATCACAGGGTTTTATGGAAATATGCTGTAGTTCTGTGCTGTCAGATTGTTTACGATGCTCCCATCTGACAAAGACTCATCCCTCCCATATGGGGCTCCTCCTACAAATGAGTCGCTATTGGTGCCTCCGGTTCGGCAGCGCAGCGTCTGGCGCAATGCGCGGCAGCAGCTCGGTGGGATGGGGCACCAGTGGGAAGGAAAGTAGGAGAGAGGAAAAGAGACACATTTCCTCATGAGCGAGCTCGTACCTTGTGTGGTGCTGTCTGCTGGGCGAAATAAAACCGCGCCGTGGCCATCAATTGTGCCGAGAATGGGCCGTCGCGTTGCATTAAAACATAACAGGCAAGAGAAGCCCATAAAGAGTTTCCTCGCTTACACGGTACACTAAAATCAAGAATTTCAAAACTTCCATTATCACAGGCAGAAGCTTATTATTAATGTGTTTTTCTTTCTCGAAGCCTCTTCGCAGAAATAGAATTCAAAACCCATGCTGCGACTCTGCAATATTGTTCACTGCAAGAAACTATTTTGTTCTGCCTCAGAGGCAATACATTTTTATGTTTAATTTTGCCCTGGGTATATACAACACTTGTTTATGTCCTTAAAACGTCTTTTAAAGAGATTGATTTCAATGCATCCTTAGTACATCCAGCTATGAAGATTTAATTCTCTTCCTCATGCAGCAAGACAGCATCTACATTTTATTTGGGGAGCTCCTACGTCTGCTGGGTACCGATGGACAGAGCATCTAATCACGCAGAACTAGATGCACGTGTTGGGTTCGTGTTCTCAGTGCAGTTTTAATTACACAGTTTGACTTAAACTTTCATTACCAGCTCCAGATCACTCCGTGGCCTGAAGTGCTGTTACCCAATTTACATCTACAGTAAATTAGGTTCATCTAAACAGACACTTTTGCTCTGAGGAAAACACCAGTGCGTGAGAATTTGCTTTGACCTTGTGCTGCTTCTTGGGAAACGGGTCTAACCCCGGGTTTAACACAGATCTATGGACACGACTCTGTGTGTCTGGACTTCTCAGCTTTCATTTCACACGGACATGAGGAAAGCAGGGGCTGGGCTGGGTTCCTACACTAATTCTGAGCAGCAGGGACCCTAAAGGCATAAACTCCTGCGGGAGGTTATCTGTGGAGTGTTTTGCAAAATGTGAATCACAGAATCATTAGGGATTGGTAGGGACCTCGAAAGATCATCCAGTCCAATCCCCTCATCACAGCAGCATCACCTAGACCAAGTCACACAGGAACATATCCGGGTGAGTTTGAAAAGTTTCAAGAGAAGGAGACTCCACAGCCCCGCTGGGCAGCCTGTTCCAGTGCTCTGTCACCCTCACTGGGAAGAAGTTCTTTATATGGAACCTCCTATGTTCCAGCTCACACTTGTTGCCCCGTGTCCTACCACCAGATGATATTGAGCAGAGCCTGGCTCCATCCTCCTGACACCCACCCTTTGATAAACACTGTTTATCAAAACACTTAATAATAATTAAAAAATATTCAAGGAAAAGAATATGTTCCTCATCTGGGGGGTTGGCCTCGATGATCTCTTAGGTCCCTTCCAACCCCTAATATCCTATAATCCTATGATCTGAGACTCTCTCAGCGTTTTTCTCCTTGTTTCTCCACTCCTGCCAACATCAGAGCATCAAACTCCTATCTTGTCACGTTAAGTACATGTGTAATGGGAGGAAGCTTCACCCCCACATCACCAGGGTATCATCATCCTTTCCAAAACCGATATCACACTTATTTTAAACAACTGGGTGTCACCTATCAACATAGAAACATGGAATCAGAAGCAGCAAGTCGTGTGATGCTCTATGAGGACCTCCTGGCTTAAACCAGCAGTCTGTCTAAAGCTGATTTTGTATTCATTTATGTAGAATATGTGTAGGTGCTTGATACTCACACAACGCGGGGAACAAGCTGCATAAAACACTGTCAAGCACTGTTTACAAAGTCCACTGTGAATTATTTAACTTTCATGGTGATTGGATAGGAAAGAGCTCCTCCAGAAATTTAATGAGCCCAGAAGGTTAGACAGAAACAGGGCAATTTGAAGAAGGCTGTCAGCAAAGAAGCTTCTTGCTGCAGTGGTCTTTCTTCTGGACAGAGACCATCTGCTAGTGAAAGTCTCAATACAGGAGACTTTTTGCTTGGATAACTCCATTATTGAAGATCAGTCCCTGCAGCTGGAAGAGCACATTTTAATTTTCCATTACTGGGTCGCGTCTCTGGAAGTTGTCAGATGCAGAAGGACCACCAGCTAATAGAACCTAACACAGACGTGTTGTCAATGGAGATGGAGAAAACAGTAGCCTTAAACCCAAAGTCATGCTAATCTGATTTTGCAGTTGTTTTCTTTGTCTTTTGCTACCCAAGGACATTTATCTAATTCTATATGTATTGTGACCTGCAGACTGCAATTACTTCAATATCAAATCTGCTCCCATCAGTGGGTAGAAGAGATTAATCTGAAAGAGCAGCAACTTCAGTGTCCACCAACACTGGAGCTGAACTGTGCTGTTGTAACTGAGTGGAGGTGGTTCTCCACAGCAGATGTTGTCTTCAGACCTGTTGACATAATTTGTGATCAACTCTCATTTTTACACTCTTCTGTGCAGCCATTAGTTCATAATACTGGGCTGGAATGTTCTTCTTATAGAAGAGATAACACGATTCTCTAATGGAAGGTACTGACATCTGTTAGGTACAAATCACAGAATCACACAGAACTTAGGGATTGGAAGGGACCCCAAATGATCAACCAGTCCAATCCCCCTGCCACAGCAGGATCACCTAAAAAAATTTCATCTTAAAGACAACTTCTGTTCTCTTGGAAAGCACAGGTAAGCAGGAAAAATTCTGTGTCCTTGAAGAGTTGCTTCTTCTGCTTTATGGAAAATGACTCCAACGTAGCCCTTTCACAAACCCACCTGGATGTGTTCCTGTGCATCTTGGTCTAGGAGATCCTGCTGTGGCAGGGGGGTTGGACTGGATGATCTTTTTAGGTCCCTTCCAATCCCTAATGATTCTGTGAGTCTAAGATTTCCCCTGCTAGATTTTCTGACACATTCTTACGCAGTTGTGGCCTCTGGCTGTTTAAGCAACAATATTGACATTTGTTTTGAGCACAACAGAATTTATAGATTACATTACGGTGCTGTGAGTAGTCAAAATTGGGGCCAAGGGTTGCAGGAGGCATTGCTGAGGAAGAATGACAGGATAAATAAGCTGCAGGTGGAATTCAATGGAAGTGTAAGTAAAGTAAAACACATGGAGAGAAACAGTTTAATTTGAGTAGCATAAAGAAGGGCTGCAAGCTTACTGCTAGTACTGTGCAGGGACATCCTGGCTTGTGTTGGATGAGTCCATGGGAAGCATCATCTCTGTTCATAGAGTCATTACGGACTGGAAGGGACCACGAAAGATCATCTAGTCCCATCCCCTGCCACAGCAGGATCACCTAGACCAGGCTGCACAGGAACATGTCCAGGTGGTTTGAAATGTCTCCAGAGAAGGAGACTCCACAACACCCCTGGGCAGCCCCTTCCAGCACTCCATACCCCTCACCATGAAGTTCCTTCTGATATTCATATGGAACCTCCTCTGTTCCAGCTCACACCCATTGCCCCCGGTCCTATCACTGTCAGGAAGGTAACTGAAATGTTCAGATTAATTAGTAGAGGAGTAGAGATCAAAACATCATTAGGCTACTTAACAAACCCAAGGTGAATCCAATACCTCGTTAACACTCTGCTTGGATTACTGAGCTCTCCTGCAAAAGACACATCTGGGAATCATTCAAATGAGAGAACAAGGATGAATAAAGGTCTGGGTAAGCAATTGCTAAATAGACTGAGACACCCCCCCAAGACAGGTGGTTTGGGAGTAGTGTTACAGAGCTCTACAGAAAGAAGAACAGCTCAGGTAAGGTTTGTGGAACAACATCTTGATCTGTTTTTTGGGGCTTGTAATGCTTTTTCCAGTCTCTGCACTAGCAGGTGCCTCTTCAACTTCTTTCTGTTTAAGGTGAGGTTTTACTTCACTTACTTTAAAGTAACTGTCTGTAAATTTGCACTTGTTGGAGCAGACTTAACCCAGAGGAGGTTTGATTGTAATGTGTTTAAATTATCAGTTTCTGTAGCTGGCTTTGGTGATACCTTTGGCTCTTTTGATGCAAATCATTCATAGGGAGCTTGAATAAGAATGCAGCAGAAAATATTGAGGTCCTGCTTGCTAATAAAAGGCTGAGGGACCTGGGTCTCTTGAGCTTGGAGAAGGGGAGACTGAGGGGTGATCTCATTGATGTCTGTACATATGTGAAGGGTGGGTGTCAGGAGAATGGAGCCAGGCATCTAGTGATAGGATGAGGGGCACTGGGCTTCAGCTGGAATATAGGAGGTTCCTTCCATGAGAAGGAACTTCTTCCCAGTGAGAGTGACAGAGCACTGGAAGGGCTGCCCAGGGAGGTTGTGGAGTCTCCTTCACCGGAGATGTTTAAAACCCACTTGGACATGTTCCTGTGTGACTTGGTCTAGGTGATACTGCTGTGTCAGGGGGACTGGACTAGATGATCTTCCGAGGTCCCTTCCAATCCCTAACTTTCTGTGAGTCTGTGAAAACTGGTAGAACCCATAAATAAGTGATAATACCTTAACTGGTAGAACCCATAAATAAGTGATAATACCTTACCTGCTGAGTTGTTCATTCTCAAATATCTTCAAGATTACAATACCCTGGGTTTAAAGTCACTAGGTGAAAATGAGTCTGTGCAGTGATTATGTCAGCCTGGGCATTTAGTCAAGGGGAGAAAACAAGTGTTTCTGACAATCTAGTAAATCCCTCACGTGTTATGAAGATGGTAATTATGGATGGGAAGCTTGCTCTGAAGTGGTGTTTGCTGACTGTTTGAAGTTCACTCGTGGTTTTGTCAGTGACCATGTGGTTTCGTCATTTCTTCTCGGGAAAATGTTGTTGTCTTTATTCAGCTGTGTGTGTTTGTGTTGACCTTGTGATGGCACTTCTATAGATAAGCAAAAGTGAGAGTCAAAGCAGCTCTTTCAATTGTTCAACTGAAAGTTTAAAAATTGGTCCTTCTCACAGAAAATAAATTGTTAAATTTAAAAAATTGGTCCTTCTCACAGAAAATAAGAGGAAGGTTTTCAGGGAGGCCACTGGGAAGGATGGTTTTTGAGGAAGTGCCAGCATAATCCACAGACATGAAAGGTTAGGAAGCGAGTTGTTATTGGGGTGTTGCTAAATGTAGGGAGGATGAAACAATGTCTTGCTGTCAAACAAACCTAGGGCTCACCGAAGCCCAGTGGAGAATGCCTGTCTTTGCCTTAATCTTCCTGGATTTCTCCAGGTTTGAACCTGGGCTTTGACATGGGAAAACTAATGCTCAGTGTGGTCCAAACAGCAAAATGCTGGCTCAGGAGGAGCTAAGTAGGGGATTTGCCCTGTCAGGGTTTTGCTCTGTGTAATCTCTCAACACCAGCCCTATCCTGAAGCCCTTCGTTATCTCAGCTTCGTTGTCAGTTTGGCCAAATTCCTACTGACTTCAAGTAAAGTCAGAGTTAATGCATCCAATTTGGATTGGAAGAAATGAAGTGGGAAGCTCTTTGAGTACCACAAATGTAGCAGAGAGCCTCTACATCAGCTAATAGGACACTCTTTGTTTATTACTTGACTTTTTAATGTTGACAAATAAACTTGGATTCTAACCTGTTAAAATGCTTAAAAGATGCTTTTCCTGAGGATTGAGTAGTAGGTAGTTTTGTCTAGTTCTCCTTTTGCCTGATAATGTGCTTCATAAACACAATGAAATGTGTGGACCACAGCAACTAGTAGGAAAAGTTTACATTGCTCTTCAGGTTCACAAGGTTGTCCTCGTGTTGCACTTAGAATCACAGAGAATCATAGAATCATTAGAGATTGGAAGGGACCTCAAAAGATCATCCAGTCCAATCCCCCTGCCACAGCAGGATCACCTAGACCAAGTCACATAGGAACACATCCAGGTGGTTCTTAAACCTCTCCAGAGAAGGAGACTCCACAACCTCCCTGGGCAGCCTGTTCCGATGTTCCACCACCCTCATTGTGAAGAAGTTCCTTCTCATATTGATGAGGAACCTTCCTAGAACTGAAAGCTCTTTTTACCCCCCGTAAGAGTATGTTAGTGGAGTGACATAAACCATCTCATTTAAAATTTCCACCACAATATTTAATTCCTTAGCAATTTAACCAACTCTGAGTGCATGAGACTCCACTTGGGAGTGGAGTCAGATGCTTGGAAGTTCAGCTAGTTATTGTTTACTTTCTAATTCTGCAGCTACATTTGAACTCACAGTAAAAGGGAAGATTTGAAGTGAAAAGACTCTAGAAACGTCACTGAAGCTTTTAATTCCTCGGAGATGTTGTTCTTCCAATAAACTGCCTAACTTGGGACAGCGAGGTTGGCTGTTATATTAGGAAGCATCATCTCATGAACAGCAGGGTGATGAATTAGTAAGTTATAGAAGAAATACCTTACATTTTGTGAAAGAAAGAGGATGTACCCTTCTTCCTTCTTACTGTAGGTGGGAGGTACCTGACATGCATCGAAATACATCCTTGGGGAGGACTTAATGGTTAACTGGCACTCTTGTAAACGAGCTAATAATGGTACTGTTCAGCTAGAACACCTTAAAGGTTACTGAGAGACCACCTCCACTCCCTCCTCAATTCAATAAGCAAGTAACATTTAATATTGAAAAAGATATTGAAAAATCTGGAGGTACAGGCACTAAAAGTAAGCGTTATGTGGAGTCATCCCACGATGGTTTTCCCTGCAAGAGAAAGACAAGTCTGCTAGGGACTGTTTCACTGTTAATTAAAACTTGATTTTTAGAAGAGAAGAAACTTCCTGGAACTTGAACTTAATGGTTGTCATGTTTGAGTTCAAATTGTTTCTCAATTTTTTTGTTGGGAAAGGAAATCTGTTTGTGCTACAACCAGAACAGAACCACTGCAGAGTTAAAATTGTTCATGAGTGAAGTAAAACATAACCATGGGAACAGCTGGCTTTGCTTTAATATTAAAAACTTAATTATTAACTTAATTAATATTGGTCTGTATTAACTTTTTTAACAAAAACAGCCTTCTTTGGCTGTAGGTAGGGAGTCTAGAAGCCAAGACCACATGAAAAATGGGGAGACCATTTGCAAACAACCTACACCACCAGGTTTTCTAGACATAAAACCCACATCTATCAGTCTGCAGTTCCTTCTTTCCCAAGGCTATTAATGACTTGAGCTAACGAGAGACACAGACTACTATTTATAGTAGTGATGCGCCGTCAGTCCTTCCTTTATCGCACTAATGAGGCATTCCTTAGCTGCTGAAGGGAAGAGGGTTTAATTCTTCACTCAAATCATGGCTGGGCTCCGTGGCTGCAGATCCCAAGCATCTGGTAGATTATTTGCTAGCTGTCAGCAGCACCGGCTGTCTATTTTCTGGATCAAACCACCAGGATATCACAGCCTTTTAATTGGGGATTTGAAAAAATAAAACTTGGGGGGTCATAAACTTTTATTCAGTGGCACTGTGAAATGGGCTGAATGATGCGCAGAATCGCGACAGTCTCTAATCCTGTCCTGCGCTGATTAATGGGCTCATTTTCTTCTGCAGCCTTCGGGCATTAATGTAGGCAGCTCCTGGAGCTGTTGTGTGGCTTAAAGGACAATGTCTCTACGCGTTGGTGTGGTTCCTCTTGGTTGTAAAAGTACCACTAGGGAATGGGGCATCTGCTTGTTGTCTGAAGATACCATAAGAGTGTTTGCGTGCTGTCTGTCTTTAGCCTACTCTGATGATACAAGCAATTGAGGAATTAATCAAGTGCTTTACGTGTTGGGTTTGCTCCTCAAGTGCTGTACATGTACCAGAGGTCCAACTGGGATGTATCCAGGCTCTTCTCACTGTCATCTAGTGATAGGACAAGGGGCACTGGGTGTGAGCTGGAACAGAGGAGGTTCCACATCAATATGAGAAGGAACTTCTTCCCAGTGAGGGTGACAGAGCACTGGAACAGGCTGCCCAGGGGGGTTGTGAAGTCTCCTTCTCTGGAGATGTTTAAAACCCACCTGGATGTGTTCCTGTGCAACTTGGTCTGGGTGATCCTGCTGTGACAGAGGGGTTGGACTAGATGATCTTTCAAGGTCCTTTCCAGTCCCTAATGTTCGGTGATTCTGTATTAGAAGTGTGGGAAGGAAATGAGAGACGTGCAGTCTCGAGTAGAGCAGCTTCAGTGAAAACTGAATAGCTGGAAATTTCATTTTGATAAATTATTTTCATCACTTAAAAGCTGAAAGCAAGGGTTTTTCTAGCTTCTGTGGAAGCTTTCAGTGCTTACTGAAATGGGTCTTTTGGCAGCAAGAGGCAGCAATGGTGGTGGATTTCCATCTCGCTCTTATAGATTCGTTGGATCTAGTGCACCCTACAAATGTCTCTGCACTCAAGCTGATATCTGGGGCAGAAACCACCCTCCTCCCTACCCCAGGGAAAGTCCTTTCTGAAAGCCAAAGTATTCCCAGAATTTAAGTGTTACATTTGACATTGATTTTGATGTTCTTTAGAGAATTCAGCATAAACTCTGATAATTCTAACTTTTACCCTTGGTCGGCAACCCAAGGGTACAAGTTTATGGATCTCTTTTGACCGTCCTCCTAAATGGTTCCCAAGAGCAGAGTATTTCTCCTCTTATGGTTGCATTTGCAATGTTAATGTAGGAGTTGCTCCTATATGAGTTCAAAGTATGCTGTAATTTACTAATTGTACTGCACAAGGAATAGGGCAGCACTGACTTGGTCAAATGGGTCTCTGCTATAGAGACAAAATTAACCTTAGTGATGTTTACTGTGGATCAACATCCTGCAGCGCTCTGTGTAAAAATACTCTCATTAGTTAAATTATTATGTTGGGGTTTTTTTACCAATAATTCAACTTGCATCTAGCAGAATGTGGTTAAGAAATGTTCTATCATGATGTCACCTGATATAAACCAATGTAGTTGTTCAGGACAGGTATTTAATAGTCCTCCTTATGCTTCTCGTCACCAAAGTGTCTTCCATTGTACTAGTCCACTGCCAGTCACAGCTGGTCACTACAGCAGCTTCCAGCACTGAGGTTATCAGAAGGCACAACTACAAAGAATGGAAGAGCAGATCACACTCAGACCTTCAGCTGTCTTGGCAATAGGCAAAACTGCCTAGAGCCATGGTTGGCCACCCAGCTAGGAAGGATGTCGCTTTATGAGCCTGTGGCTGGTATTTGCATCATTCCACCTTCTGTTAGATAAAGTTCAGCTCTAATAGCTTCATTTAAATTGCAAGTACTGTAGAATAATTAGTGTAACATCCTGACTGATGTTATAAAGTGTTTAGTCTAAAGAGATGCCTTATTGTCACACTCAAAATAAAGAGGCACATGAGAGGAACGTTCTGTTCTCTATGAACTTAATGGCACTCTTCCTGAAAAGCTCGTTAATATCTGGCCAATACTTTTACTTTATAAACTGTTATATTAATGACAGGGAATATGAGACTATTGTTTGTCGCTGTCTGTCATTGTTGCCACCAAGATCTTCAGATGCCTTTCTATTTATTAATCCTAATGTTCTCAGGGATGCATTCAGTTAGTGTTCCATTGTTACCACCAAGATCTTCAGATGCCCTTCTAGTTAATGCATCCCAATGTTTTCAGGGATGCACTCTCCACAGCTGGAGAAGAGGCTTCACACTTCTCAAAGCAGTTTCTCAGACATCCACATGCCAAGTTCCCTATTTACTTAGTCATTGCCAGTTGTGACTCACAAGATTTGAATACTAAATGAGACTCTTCAGTGCGATCTCGCAGCGGCTCTGAATGCAGATGCTAATTTAACAGTGACGCTGATTTGGCATTCATGCTTCTTTGGATCTAAATACTTGGTGAAACCAGCAAAACAACATGAATGGGACTGTTAATCACTTCTGAGTGATTGTTTTATTCCTCTTTCAGCATTTTATTCCCCTTTCAGGTGTTTACTAATACTTTGCACACAACCTCAAACTTCATGACAGTGGCAAAACCATGTTTAATTCTGTTTGCCAGCTCAGGTATATTTTTCTGGCAACTGAGAAATAATTATCTGAGTAATTAAGAGCAAGGCAGATGATTTTAAACATCAGAATGGAAAAATACTACTTTTTATTAAAGAATCACCAGCTTTCCCTGGCTGTCACCTTCTTTGCACTTAGCAGTCCCCCGTGTCTGTGCCATCGGGGTGCCCTTACATCCTCACACTCTGTACCAGGCAGTTATGTCTCGTCATCTGTTCCGTCGTCTCATTCCAATGTTGTGCCACAACTGGTCTTCCATCGAAATCACTGCTGTAAGTCTCTGGCTTTGCACCAGTTCCGTTTGCCCTGCCCTCCTGAAGCGGCCAACGCGTGCCCACCTCTGTGAATTTCTGACTCATTATTATCAGCCCATGGGATTTTATTTGTCAACATTCACACGACAGATGACTAGTTTGATCTGAACCTTCTAGTCTGCAAACTGTGACGTGGCAAAGACAAATGACTCCTCTATTTCCACTTCCTGTTGGGCAGTCACTGGTTTCTTCTGTGTGGTCCTTGGCAAAACAAAGACCCGTGTCTGGTTGCTGGGGGTCTGTCTGTGTTGCCAGCAGTAAACACAAACAACACAATCTATTAGTTGTGAGCATCTTGGCCAGTAGAAGTTGGAGTAGTCAGCATTCAGCTCTTAGGTGGAGAGGATGCTGCCATAAAGACAGATCGTTCCATGGATGTCTAGGAGCAGTGATGAAGAATTGAACCCGATCTGTGGAAACTTACTCCCTGGAAGCACGTCGCTGCACACACGCACTCTGGGAACGTGCTGCAAAGAGGAACTAATTAGCAAATCAGTTGCTTCCACTGAGTCGAATGGGCATCAGTCATGTTCTGTGATGGGGCAAACCAACGTTGGCTGTTGTCATTTGGTTGTTGGCCGTTATTTGCTCCTGAGGTGCAGAGGTAGAGTTGCTGCTGTTTGTGTCGCAGGACACAAGCGTGTTTTGTCTGGTTGATTTCTTTTGGTTTGTGTTTCTCTCCTCGTGTTTGCTGCAGGAAGATAAGTAGCAGTGGTTTGATTAATACTGAACCTGCTGCACTTCCACACCACCCAGCCACACAAACACAATTCGGATCAAACTGTCTGTCTAATGAGCCGTATTGCCCGATGGAGACGCGATTGTATTTATGCTCCTGCGATGGCCTGGTGCCAGGGAGTCATGATGTCTGATGTGTTGGAGATTGCTTGGCAAAAAAGGTTAATCCATCAACGTGTTTTCGACCGGGTTTGGACCAGCAGTGTGAATTTATAGTGTGCTGATGATTCGTAATGGGCCACCGTGACCTTTCTGATCCGACAGCGAGGTCTCAGAGATGCGCTTACCGTTCTGTCCAACGACAGGCTCTGTGCTGCTCATCCTTGCACTGCAGTGACAAGTGCTGTGATCGAGGGGCCAGCTGACAGCGTGAATGAAAAGGGACAAACCAATGTGCCTGAAGTGAGTCCAACGTGTGTCTGCATCTACCTCGTTCACCATCAATCTACTTGTGCAATCAGTGGAGTAGCTGATGAGTAGTTCAGCCCGCAGCCCTCCACAGATATTTCCCACGACACTTAATACACTTTTCATAAACTTGCTCCCATTCCTACTGAAAACCACTTCAACAGGAACAGGCCCTGCGTGTCAGAGATGCCCGGGTTCCTTGTACGCTCTGAAAAGAGTAGAGGAGAGGGTTGTAATGAGCCATGAAGTGGGATTAGAATAGAGAAGCCCATCTCGTGAAGCACAGCCAAGCCTGTAGGTGGGCAGGTGGGTGTTCCTTGAAGGGGCACTTACTTTTCTGCTTGCTGAAAGCTTTCTTGCCCCACGTTGTCATGCAAATTTCAGCTGGAGGTGGCAGAATGTCTAAATTGGCAGCAGAAGAGAGGTTTTTTGTGCAGTCTCTGCTTTATTTCCAGGAGCACTGTCAGTGCCTTGCTCACTCCATCACTGCCTTGTATTCGCAGAAGAATGAAATCCTGTCAGTGCCTGGTCCAAGTAGTGGTGCCAGCGTTTGCAACTGAATAAAACATCTGCATTCTCTTCCAATTAGCTGTTTTGAGATTTCCTTTCCTAGAGCTCTACTCGGGCATGCACGGCTTAAGGACAAGCCTCCCTTTCTCCTCCCAACTCATGGTGAACCTCTCATCTGAAGCAAACCTCTCCTACACCATGTCCACACCTCTAGTTGCACAGGACTCAGAGTTTTATATGAAGAATCAACCGTTGTCAGCTCCTGGGCAGTTAGCTAATGTGAGGCTAATTCTGAGCGGGCAGCCCTTTGCATTTCCCACTGAAGTGGATCCATGGGTTTCCGGCTGTTTTAGTCTTGCTTTAGGTTCTGAAATGAATATTTTATCGGCGGCGGGCACAGAACTGCTTCCCTCCCCACAGCCATAGCTCTGCTGAAGATATTCAGTGCCTTTGTTTCGTTCAACTTGGGCAAAAGCACAAAGCTTCAAAGTTGGTTTAGAACAGATGCATTATAAATGCTTCCTTTTGCAGCCAAAGAAAAAGAGAAAATGTCAGGGTTTCAGAAGAGTTCTAGGGCCTTTTGGGGTTGTTTTGGTTTATTCCTCACTCTTTCAACTTGCTAAACAAGCATCAAAGCCTTAAATGGGGAGGCAACAAGAAAGTACATTTTTGGGTATGATGCTGATGAAAGGTATCAGGCTCACAGCCTGAAAAGAACTGTCCAACTGAGAACATGTGGTCCAGACACTGGCAGTGTGGATGACTTCTGTCTGTGGCACCAGTACATTCCTCTCTGGACCTAGAGAGCTGCCCTTAGCGTAGCCTCCTTGTCTAGTCAGCCCTCCTTTGAGACTGTTGGTGCAAGTGCCTGGGTAGTTGGCAAGATGTGCTCACGTAGGGGTGTAAATCATAGAAGCACTAGGGATAGGAGGGGACCTCAAAAGATCATCCAGTCCAATCCCCCTGCCACAGCAGGATCCTCTCCTTTCAGTCTGGTTGGGAAATACCAGTCAGGTAACACCACTTCTGTTGTGCAGCCCAGCAAGCTTGGGAGCCCAGCAAGCTTGGGTCTTTCCTTTCTACAATAGAAAGCTCGCTGGCCAATGGAAGCAAAAGGGTGTTGAGGTGCAAACCTTTGAGGTGCTGGAGGATGGAGTAACTAGAGAAACTGCAAATCTGGGTGAAATGGTGTGTGCTCCATTTTGTCCTACTGGAGCCTGCTGGAACACGATAGGGAGAGATGTGGTGGAAAGGGCTGGAAAACTGCTGCCCAGTTCCCACAAAAGAGAATTGTTTGCACTTTGAGTGCTTTGTAACTACTTCTTTCCTTTCTACAACAAGAAATCCTTGTTAAATCAGTAGCCATTTCCTCTCACTCCATCTTCCACTCTTTTTTGCTATGTTAGCAAAATTTTTGTGTGAATATTCCATGAAAATGAAACAAAGCCCTGATTGATGGGGCTGTGGTGACCTGGTGTCTGGTGAGAAGTACCATAGCAGCAGGGGTAGAACTCGACTCCTCATTCCTTTTCACCCTGAACTTACTGAAGGGATCATAGACTGCGTTTGGTTTGGAAACTCAGCACTTGCAATCAAATACTGGAAGTACACATTTCTCATTGCTTATATATTTACTATAGTTTTAATTAAACATTTTAAACAAAATGCCATGATGCGATTATTTTTTTGAGATCATTTATTATTCCTTAATTAGTTAATTAATCTATTATAAATTAATTATGTCGTCTGTGGTCTCCTGTGAAAATAGATTGAGAAACAAACACTGCATAAATTGTTAGCACGTGCTAATGTAGCAGTCAGATAATTAGTAAAAGGGAGGTAAATTAATCTCAATTCAAAATCCTGATGGCCAAGTTATTGCCTGGAAGAAACTTGAGGGTTTCCCCAGCAGAACTCGGGGGGTGTTGTGCACACAGAGATGCACGGTCTCATCTGCAGAATCCACGAAAGGATGAGTCAGGGAGAAATTAATTAGCTGCCTTTTCCTGAAGTGAAGTGCTAAAGCAGGGTCACTGAGAAGCTGCTCCTGATGGTTGCCTTGGTTTTCAAAGGGTGGCCCATCACAGCTGTCTTTCAGCATAAACCCTGTAAATGTGACTTGCTAGCACTGGGCCAGCGACATGAAGTAAATCTTCTTGTGTGCTCCATGTTGTTAATAGAGCAGCAGAAACCAAAATGCACAGGTTTTGCTATCCAGAGGAATAAATGAAGGGATACAAGGGTTCAGGCAGATGACTGGTGCCTGGCAAACTCCACAGTGAAGCAAGTGGATGATTGTTGGAGTCAGAACATGGGAGACTCACACAATCACAGGACATTAGGGACTGGAAGGGACCTCAAAAGATCATCCAGTCCAATCCCACTGCCACAGCAGGATCACCTAGACCAAGGTACACAGCAGCACATCCAGGCTGTTCCACGTGATGGTTTGGAAGGCTGAAGAGGTGGTTCCCAGGTAGTTTAAAAGTTCCCAGCAGAAGGGAAGAGAGAAAAAGCAGAGTTGTGATTATTTCCATAACCCCTCTGAGAAGCAGAGGTTTGTAGTTATCTAAACAAGATTGTGTACCCCAGAACTGAAGGTGGTGGCATCAGAAGTACCTTGTTCTGCATGTAAAACCTGTCTTCATACAGTGCAACCTGTGAAGGGAATGATGTTCTTGGCAGATTATTTTTTGCACAGGTGATGTTTTCTTTGGGGGGGAAAAGCCAAAACTAAGGATGAGGTTGTGCAAGTTTTTTTCTCTACCCTATATCCTGTTCTCCATTCTCGCNTTGTCTTCTGCTGATTTTCTGTGGATTCAGCATCTGTATTTCTCCTGCCACTAAGTTAGCAGAGAAAAAATATGCAAAGGAAGACTTCTGGACTGTTTGTTCACCTGCGGTTTTTGCTGCGGAGGTTTGAAGGTGTTTGTCCCTGCCCTTGTCAAGGTGGGCAAGGGTCTGGTCCACTCTGCTGGTCTTAAACAGCAGAGTTTAGGCAGGGAGTGGAAAGAGGCCAAAACAGACAGACTATCCCATAGGAACTATGGATGCTTTGTGAGAAAGTTTTGTGCCAAGGGAGATAAGAATTTCATCAGTGAATGTTTGGTTGCCTCTAAGAATCCAAGGTCTTGTACCACTGAATCTTTGTGATGCCAAGATGAAATAGTGACAAATACACACTGAGGGTGAAGACGCTTCACCTCTATTTACACAGTCTAAAAGGAAGGTCTCCTGGGGAAAAAATTACTCATTATAATCACAATGGTTTTCCTCGTTATAATGAAATGAAAGCATCCCTGTGAAGGGAAGCTTGGAGGAATTTTGTTGGCGGAACAAGAAACCAGGCTAGTGGGTTTTTTTCCACGCTAAACAAAACAAATATTGTTATTGTTTGTTATTTTATTTTCATTGGACTCTGGCATACTGACCTGTTGGAGAGTGGTGGAGGAGAAAGGGACCTGGGAGTCCTGGTGGCCAGCAGGATGGCCAGGAGCCAGCAGTGTCTAGAAGATGCTGCTGTGGCAGGGGGGTTGGACTAGATGATCTTTTGAGGTCCCTTCCTGTCCCTAATGATTCTATGATTCTAGAACATAGTTGTTTTCACTTATTTTCTCCCCACTTTACTAGTCTGTTGCCACATCCTTGGGAACAGGTTATCCAAGCTGTAGGTTTGTACATGAACACACATATTTCCAAAACTTAAATGTCTATGTTAAGCACCCAAGGGCATGCATCAGCTTAATTCAGAAACATGATAACATGAAGGCTTTAATTTCGTAGATTACATGGGATTTAAAGAGTCCCCTCATCCCAGGCTCCATTTATGGTCAGTGCAGAGGCTAACTCAGAAAAGCAGCTAATTTCCAACAATCAAGAAGGAGATCAGCCTGATTAAGTTTCTTCATTTGCTGTAGAGTGAACAAAGAAAGATAAGCCTCATCAGACAAGTGTTGGCCTTCAGGAATTCTTCCTTGGCATATTTGCATGCATAAATTAAATTAACTCAGACAGCTGCATGAACCCAAAATTTCAATTATTAAAGTGATGACTATGTAAAAAAGACACAAGAAATTAAAAATATGAATATTTTTAGGCTGAAACTAGGCTATTGCGCTCCTTCCCACTTTGGCCGTGTGATTTGCCATAGAAGAACTTGTAGTAGCCATTCTAAACTCACAGGACAGAGTTTTCCACTCATAGTCACCAAATAAGAACCAGTGAAGAAAGGCAGTCAGTGAGCACTGACGTGGTTCTGTAACAGGTCCCTGAAAGGGACTGACTCTGACCTTGGCTGATTCATTATTCACTCCTCCTTTGCTGTAATCTCCATCTATCCCTGCAGAGCGAAGCACGTATCAATACACATAAGGTTGATCTGGGAAACAGACAGCAAGCAGAAATATTCAGCTCATCAAACCCCAACAAGTTTCTTGAAACTGCAGGGAGGTAGTAGAACTGCACAGGCTGCCCACTGGACATCCTTGAGTTGTTTTGCCTCTGAAACCCCCATTTGAGTATGATGGAATTCACCTAGTGGGGCGTTTCTGCAGAGATGCTATTTGGTAGGTCAACCAAGAAAGCATAATTAGCAAAGTGGTTTGCAAGAGTGTCCCCTTGCCAAGGTCCAAACGCTGGCATCTACACCTACAGGGGGGTTGTGGAGTCTCCTTCTCTGGAGACGTTTAAGACCCACCTGGATGTGTTCCTGTGTGACCTGGTCTAGGTGATCCTGCTGTGGTGGGGGATTGGGCTAGATGACCTTTCAGGGTCCCTTCCAATCCCTAATGATTCTGACGACTCTTATTCTCTATTTTCATGGGTTTATTCACAACAAACCAATGAAATAACATCAAAAAAACCCCTAAACCTTAAAAAACAACAAACATCAGCACTGCAAACCCTTCGTTTCTCAGATCAGATTTTTTCTTAAGAATCTTTTCTAGGAAACAGTTTACCTGCTCTTGAACTTTCAACACTAAAAACCTGAGCAGATTAATCACAGGAGAAAAGGAGGTCCGAGTTCTTTCAAAGAAATGAATTGTTCTCTTTTACAGCTTAATTTTTGCTGACAGCATGTATTTTCTTAACATAATCTTGATGGAAGTGAAGAGAACACAATCTTATAGAGGGCTAGAAAGTTCCATGTGGGTAAATACAGATGGAGAGTGTTAGTTAGAGTTAAGCTCGTTGGATGTTATAGAGTAGATGGAGGCAGCTGCACTGCCACAGCTTCTTAAATCTCGAGTGACTGCTTGAACATGACAACAGCTTCACTGTGAGATGACCAGGTAGATAAATTTTGCAGCAGCAGGTGTCCATCTCCCCCAGGAAACAGCTGAAAGTGCTTTAAGCCGGTGGGTTATCTGCTTAACCTTGTTCTCAAGGACATGTCAGAAAGGGAAGCAGGTGCTGTCTGGTGAACTATTGGGAAGTGCTATATAAGAAATTTAGGGACCCAGTGCCACTCGTCATAACCCAGCCCTGCTTTTAAAACTGTGCAGCATCACCCAGACCAACAGCTTTGCAGAAGTTGGCAATCAATTGGTTAATTGTAGTGATCCATGGGTTGTCACTGTAAAGTCTAAACAAAGACTAATTTCTTCTGCCTCAATAAATAAGCAAATACAGGCCATGGGAAGGATAATTCATTTTCAACCTTCAGGGCACAAGCAGCCTCTAACTAATAGAGTTTTGGAAGAAATAGGAAGATGCACTCTACCCAAAACAGACTTAGCAGTCACTGGCTTAATGTGGGAATTACAAGTTGCCCTGCTATCAGGAAATCAGGATTTGTAGCAGTACTGAGTGGTGTCTGCAACAGTCTCCACGGGCTGGCTGGTCACTGATAAAGGGAAAAATTCATTCCCTTCCTTACCTTCCTACCTAAAGCCCTTTTGAGAGAGAAATTTGCTCCCTCCCGTGTGGAAGGAGCTGTGTGAGTCAGATTCATCGTGCTGTGGAGGGATGGAAATCGAGTCATTAATTAAAGTGAATTAGCATTTCAGTGTCTGCAAAAATGAGATTCCCTTTGGCTGTGATGTCTGATGAAAGAGGAGACCCTCTGCTATGGCCTTTGCTAGACGGGGAAAGGACCCTTCTGCTAGCACATGGGCAGTGTCTCAAATCTTCATGGGCACTAGGCAAAGATTTAGTGCTAGTGGAGACACGACGTAGGTAAACCCAGGGAAACAAAAAAAGAGCCAGAAGAATCTAATTCACAACTCTTCAAAAGGTTTTTCATGAATTTCATCTCATCCCAGCCCAATGCTAATCTCAGACTCCCCCTGCACACTTTGGTGCTCCAGGGAGCTGCAGCTCCTGGCTTTCACACACCTTTCGCTGATGAATATGTGGCAATGAATTCCGTGAGCTGGAAGTGTCCTATTTACACTTTTTAAATCCAAGTGAATAAATGGAGCTGCAAGCAACCTTCTGCATCATCAGGTTCCACATATATATCAGCAGGAAATTCTTCACGGTGAGGGAGCATTGGAACAGGCTGCCCAGGGAGTTGTGGAGTCTCCTCTGGAGATCTTTAAAACCCACCTGGATGTGTTCCTATGTGACTTGGTCTAGGTGATGCTGTGTCAGGGGGATTGGACTGGATGATCTTTCAAGGTTCCTTCCAATCTCTAATGTTCTGGGATTCTGTGTTATCTGGTTGCCTCATCTCATGGGAAACCGCTTCAGTTAATCTTCTCCATAAAAGGCAGGATCTCCGTCCTCACGATGGGAAACAGTAAAATTCTCAATCACAGAGAAATCCTAGGATGTGTCTCTTACCGAAACTTTCTGTCACTGTGAAACCTGAAAAACAAGCACCAAAGGCCCCTTTTCAGAAGGCAGGACTTTCCACTTATGCCTGGTGCCATGAAAATTAATTACCTGAGAACCAGTTCATCATGTCTACAGATATGGAAATAATAAAAAGTAATTGGCTGGAAGTATTCATAAAGTATTCTGAGCAAAGGTCATTAATTTCTGCTTGCCCGGACGCAGAACTGAACGCCTCGACAACCAAAATCCAGGAGCAATAGGACAAACACTAGGAACTTATAAAGCACCTATTAGGGCTGTGCATCTTCTGAACTTTGGGTCCTAGCTCTAGGGAGGGCAGTGGCCTGCAGGAGGGTGGTTACCTTGACCATCTCTGTGAAAGGCATCACCCAAGGGAAATTAAGCAGCAGGTCTGTTCTGTGACCTGAGATGCTGATGAGTCAAATGCCCACTCGTGCAACAAGCCCTTTGCTTTGCAGCGTCCTGTGAAGGAGACTCCACAACTGCCCTGCGCAGCCTGTTCCAGTGCTCTGTCACCCTCACTGTGAAGAAGTTCCTTCTCGTATTTACATGGAAAATCCTACAAGACATCAGGGATTGGAAGGGACCTCAAAAGATCATCCAGTCCAATCCCCCTGCCACAGCAGGATCACCTAGATCAAGTCACACAGGAACACATCCAGGCAGGTTTGAAAGGTCTCCAGAGAAAGAGACTCCACAATCCCTCTGGGCAGCCTTGCTCTCTTTACTTCTGAGGCTCAGATTTGTGGTTACCAAGGATATGAGTATTACTTGTCTTTTACTTTCTTCTATGGAGCTTTATTCTACAGTTTTTATTTCCTAGTAAACAAATGTATGTAATTTAAAATAATCAAGCCATTGCGAGAGGTACATTTGGAGAACAGAACCTTAAAGATTCAATTAACAAAAGAGACTCTGATAAGATCCCTGCATTTAACACTTTCCTGGTGCATTTGTCCCTATTCCCCTATCCTGATCCACATATGAAGCTGCTCCTTTCCTCATTCACTGTTTCCTTTCTAAAGCAGTGAATTGAACGTTCCTTTTCTCTTGCAGTTCTTCTGCACTTTTCTTCTCTCCACAGAATCTCCACAATCTCTTACTTATTTCCTGTTATGTTCCTTTCAGTTATGGAAGGGATAATCCATTTTCCTGAAGCTTTATCTGCTTTAGTGGTTTTTAACTCACTCAGGTCGCCTTCTGCAATGATACCCTTTCGCTCAGCAGCTGCAATACATGGTTCCTTTTATTTATACTGTTTCGTAGAATCATCAGGGATTGGAAGGGACCTTCAAAGATCATCCAGTCCAATCCCCCTGCCACAGTAGCATCACCTGGACCAAGTCACACAGGAACACATCCAGGTGGGATTTCCTTTGTGAATACTAAGAAGTGCAAAGCTCATTTAATTTTCCCACTATATCCTGTTCACATTAACTTCCTCGCTAACCCCTTAGTGGGCTAATTATTTCACTTTTCAGCCTTTATCTCTTTCCCTTGATATATTTAAAGAATCTTCTATTGTTTTTAGTCACTCCCAAGGTAATTATTCCCTTTGTATTACATTTGCACGTTGCAGCATCTTTGAGATGCTGGTGTCCACCCTCCTGTAGGTTTGTATTAATTTTGAGGGACACTCATTTACACGGCTCAGATGAATCTTCATCCATTATCGGTGCCTTCTTCCTCTGGGACGGTCTTTTCTTAAAAGTCAGCCCCGAGCAGTTACAACACAATTAGAAGGGAGCCAGCTTCAGTAAAATTTTAATTTCTCAAAATATTACCGTTCTTCCTTCACTGGAGATGTTTCAAACCCACTTGGATGTGTTCCTGTGCAGCTTGGGCTAGGTGATGCTGCTGTGGCAGGGGGATTGGACTAGATGATCTTTTGAGGTCCCTTCCAATCCCTGATGATTCTCTGATCTCTTCTGTATATGTGGCAGAGGGTTGTTTTTCCCCCTCTTTTCTTCTCCATTAGAAGGTGGGTCAAAACCCTGAATGACAACGTTTTCAGGACGTGTAGTCCCAGCAAGAGCCCTGCGTCAGCAGGTGCATGTTGTCTTTCTGCCCAACACAACTCCTGGGATCACCTCGTTCCACAAAACAACTTCTCATGTATTATCCTCCATCTGCTACTCTTCTTGTCAGACTTCCAGGCAGTGCAACTTGGGTTTCTTACCAGCGCAGCCCCAACGTGCTCAGCGTGCTGCTCCTACTTGCACGACCAGATTTGGCCTGATAAAACATAAAACAGGGTAACTGTGCAATGTTAATTTGCTGCTTTAGTTAGATGAGTAAAATGAGGCGTTTCACACTAAGTATGTGTTTCCAGAGGTACAACACTCATAGGGTGAAAGCCTCTATGCCCCTCTGAATAGTTTTGTCTGCACGTGTTTATAATCTTGTACCTGGATCCTGCCATAGGCATAACAGGAACAGACTTTCCCTCCGTGTCTCGTGTGTGTGTGTTTGAACTTTGCATTTCCCAAAGCTGAAATCAATACGAGCAAATAATTCATTCCTGACGTGCTATTTTTCCTTTCCTGCATCTGAACACGTCAAACACAATTTGTACTGTAGGCGGCTCGAGTCTGTCTTGCTCACTCAGCTCCACCATTAATCACCAGCCCATCTTGTTCCACCTATAAAAACTACACACAGGGAAGCGAGCGAACTGTGGTTCTTCATAGAATCATCAGGGATTGGAAGGGACCTTGAAAGATCATCTAGTCCAACCCCCCTGCTCCTGGGGTTTTTGTTTGCTTCAGTTTGGTTTTGCTGTTCTGAGCTTTCCTGGGGTGTTCAAATTTTGCTGGCTGCATAGTTTGAGTTTGAAAGGAATTAGAGGAGGCTTTTTTTGAGGCAGGGTAAAGCCTTTGAATGATTTTGTAGATTACTGTTAATTAGTACAGGTGGAATCCAATCACTTCCTTAATCTCTAAAGGAGTGAGCGTTGTTTGAGGCACTTTCTCGGTGTGCAGGCATTTCCAGCATTACTCTTTAGCTCACCTAAATTAGAACAAAAATAATCTCAACACCTGTTAAACAAGGCTAATAAATATCCCTGAAAATACAGGTTTGATTTCCCCAGCTCATTCAGTGTAGAGCCAGAAGAATTTGAAATATTCATCACTGCTCAAGGCAGGTAATTGCTAGAACAAAGGAAAGATCCCTACGGGCTCGCTGGGCTCAATACCTGCACAGCGCACGTGTGAGTCGGGGCTTAGGCTCCATATCCAGCATGTGGCAAAGAAAAGCATGGGGGAAGAGGTGAGATGAAAGCAGGACGTGTTATAACGGAAGATACATCCCCCTTCATCTTCATACGAGATCTTGTTTGTCAAACTTTTCAAAATGACTAATTTTGCAAAAAGCTAGTAAGTGTGTTAGTGATTCCTCCGTATTGATTGCAACGCCTTTGTGTACCTCAGCTGGTGGGCTTCCAAACCCTTTGGGACACGTGAAGGTCTGCTTCTAAGCTGCTCAGGTACCTGGCACAGGGAGGCAACTTGGATTGGAAGTGTAAGGGGTGAGAAATACTGTCTGAGCACTTTTCCACAGAGGGAAAAGAAAGCAATAAACAAAGCTGCCTCCCAAAACCTCATTGCTGTGTTCAAAAGACTTCAGAACTATTTCAGGAAGCACTTGATGAAGGGTTGCTGCTTTAATTTGCACCCTGAGAACTGCCTTTTGATCATGGAAAATAAAGGCCAAGCAAAGAACTGGGAGATGGCTTTGTCTGTGAGCGGAAATGTGTCGCCATATGTTGAACATCCCCTTCAAAACCAGAGCAGGTCAAAACCATAGCGGGAGGTGAGATGTACTCAGCATTTTCAGTGTTTGTGTTCTCTGATCAGAAAGAGTTCTGGGCTTATTTCTGGAAGGAGGACGAGGTGATGAGACTAATGTGTTATTGGAGATACTCTCTCTAGTCACTCAGGCACGGAACCAACTCAATGTCGTGGTTCCATACAAGAATAGCTCCTTCTTTTGTTTAGAGCAGCTGTCACTCAAATTCTGTGGGTTCTTGCAGTCATGGAAGAACCCAGATGACAAACAAGGACAGTTCAATCTGATTCCTTGGAGCAAGTAGTAGGAGACAGCTCAGAACTCATGCAAGGAGTCTTATTAACACCAGCAGCCCTAACGAGCGCTGCCTGCCTGGGCTGCATGTCCCCAGATAAGAGAGATGTTGTTGTTTGACAGTTCCTAAGGGCTGGTTTTTCAAGTGATTGATGGTAGAGAGGGCTGAGTGGCATGTGGTCTTTAAGAAATGTCGCAGCGAGTGTTTAGAAGTCTGAATTTTTACATGAGTGTCTGAACTGGTGGAGATCAAAAATTAATATCTTTAAATTGGAGGATATGATCTGCCTTGGAGCTGCAGGGAGGACTGGCACTGGCAAACAGGCTTTTGCGAGTCCGGTGCCAGCTTTGTTTACAGGACAAGTGTAGGAACAGTTCTCTGGGAGGAGAAAACACAATATTCTGGATACATTGATGAAAGAAGATTACAAGTGAGCTTGGCAAATAGTATAAAGCTCAGTTCTGCCTGTTTAAATTACTCAGCTGGCAAAAAGGACTGTGCATGATTCTAGAGGAACAAGCCTTTTGTAAGTCTGTGTTGACAGAACATCTTGGTGGAGAAAACTAGAAGTTTGCCCCAGGTCAACATATCATTTGGAAAATCCAGAAGGTTGTGAATTTCAATTAATTTTCTGTTCTTCCTCTAATGCTTCTCCCCTCTGTTTGGAAGACAAACCTCCGCAGTTCTGTGCTTAGGAATGCTTCCTGATTTGTTTTCATTAACTTTCTGCTAGCCAAACATGTTTAATTATTAATCCACTTGTTTTCATAGGAACTCCTACAGAGATGTTAGTCTTGTTTGTAGGGATGACATGTCAGCGGGAGCTGGAAAATCCAATCATCCATCATGAAGGGGATAGGTCTAATGCATTTTCCAGTTTGTTTGCTGGTAAAGGAAGAATTCTTCATTTTTAGGTTTAAATCTAAGGGCCAGGGATGTACTGAATCTGTGGGTGCCTCCCATATAACCATCTCAGTGATTGTCTTGTGACCCTCCTTATTACATGCTGAATTAAAAGCCAGTTGAATTCAGTGGGAATTGCTTCACATCAGCCTAGATCTCAGATCTAGGACTTGAGTTTAGGTTTGAGTTCACCAAGCCATACAACCTAAGACATCCACACTGCCCACCACAGCAAGTTACTCTGGCCATGTCCCAGGGTAGTTTCCAATGCATGAGCTTTGCTGTCTAGGGAGCAGCTTGGCCCACTCCATTACCAACCCGATGTGTGAGTCAAACCCTGGCTCTGTGGACAGTCAAGGGGTCTGTCTTGGGCTGCAGGACCATGGAAACACCAGACGAAGCCAGCCCTGAACTCAGTTCACCCTGTGTCAAGCAGCACAAGCGTTGACTTGTCGACATATGGCAGATGTCTGCACTTGATGTTGACAAATCACCTGTTTGAGATGTTGCTTTTTAGCCTCTTTGTTGGGATCTGTATTGAACAGACACTTCTTTTAACTTTGCTTTTAATTTCCTTGCGTATCTAACGCCCTGGGTGACGCTCATCCAAGGCACAGCCCACCCATCGCTCTCCTTCCTGTCTGTATTCCCAGTTCTGGTGCAGACCCAAGCCAGGACACTGAATATGTGGAATATCATCAAAAACAAGGGAGACTCACTGACCCTTTTCAAATTCAAGTGAGAGCTTGATCCAAGTGTTAAATAATTATTCCAGCAGTGCTTTGGAAGTACTTTATCCTAATCAGACAATCAATTGTAATTACCACCTGCTTTTTAGTCAGATGCTGTATTTGTGTGATGAGGAGCCTTTCACCACTGAAAACACCAAAAACCACAGAAAAACCACAGAATCCTGGAATCATTAGGGATTGGAAGGGACCTCAAAAGATCATCTAGTCCAATCGCCCTGCCAGAGCAGGATCACCTAGACCGAGTTGCACAAGAAAGTCATAGAATCATTAGGGATTGGAAGGGACCTCGAAAGATCATCTAGACCAATCCCTCTGCCAGAGCAGGACCACCTAGACCAAGCAGCCCAGGAAGACATGGAGAGGTTTCTCAGGACTTCATTACAGTATCTCACATGAATTAGATCTGGGTCAGCCGATCTGCCTGCAGACAAAGCCAGCTGAACCCAACAGTCCATAACTCAAATATTGGCATTTGGAATGAAGCTGGCAACTAGTGGCAGTACATGGGGATGGAGCTGTCTAGTGATTCCAGAGTAGGATCATCCCAAGAGGAAACTGGTTTGATTCTTCACGAGTAAATAAAATGCAATGAAGAAAATGAGTCAGGCTACAAACCTGATGGCCATCAATCCCAAAACCAACAGTGTGCTTAAAACTATTTCCAAAATGGAATGAGAGGAGGAAGGGAGATTAAACTCTCTGCGGCGTGCAGTGTTGACTTTGTGTGTGTGTGAGTGCTGTGAACCTTTATGAAGGCAACATCTGCTCCCATTTGTATGTTAATCTTTTTTTGGCATTTAAAATTTGGCTTTTAAAAACCATTCTCTCTCCCTTTTTCCCTCGGAGTGAGAAGCTGAGATATAAAGCAGGTGCTGTAGAGAACCGTGAGAGCTTCTAAGTTAAATTAGAAATAAAGTTATCTCCAAGGGATGACTTCAGTCATCACAGAGGGTGAGTGCCCAATGCCAGGCTAGGGCACACGAATAAAAGCCGGACCCGTATCGCCAGATAAAGTATCTTTGGGTTCATTTTGTTTGTATTTTATTTTTGAGATTAGCTTGTCTTTTCCATTTTCCTTATCGTGTTCTATATCCCCTCCCAGGGCAGCCATTTCAGAGGCAGAGAAAAGATCTGATTCCTCCAGCCACGCTGTTGATGCACCCTCCTCACCTGAGACACAGAGCTGGAATCTTTAAATAGAAAATATATTAGATCCTTCTCTCTTCCCAGTTTTAGCTTTCTGACAAGGAAATGTCTGCGGTGCCTTGGTGGGACTTGTTTCCCTGTGTTCACAAAGATCATGAGATCACAGAAATGATGTCAGTTCAAAGACAACCTTCCAGTTGGGTTTTGGATATCTCCAAAGGCAGACATTCTGCAGATTCTCTGGGTGACTGGAGTTTGACCACCCACATGGTGGGTGGTTTTTTTCCTCTGTATAATTAGACTCTCTCATGTTCCAGCTTGTGCTCTTTTTCTGTTGTCTTGCATCTCTTCATCCATCAGCTCTACACCCTCCCATGATTCAGTGACTGGGGCAAGAGCTACTGTGTTCGGCTGGTGGTAAAGGCTACTGAGAGCTTTGCAGATTAGCAGCTGTGATGTTTTGGGGACTAAACCCAAAGAAGCAGTCTCTGTGAGGTTTTAGGAGCTGTAATGTCCCTCTTCCACTGTTAAATGCAGCCTGGGAGCTATTGGGGTGCTTCAGGGCTAATGGAAAACATCCATTAATTGTGAGATTTGCTTTATGACCATGTGCTCTAAAAGAAGCAACTTATACGTGAAGGGTGGGTGTCAGGAGGATGGAGCCAGATTCTGCTCGGTGTCATCTAGTGATAGGATGAGGAGTGTTGAGTGTGAGCTGGAACAGAGGAGGTTCCACATAAATATCAGAAGGAACTTCTTCCCAGTGAGGATGATGGGAGCACTGGAACAGTGGGGTTGTGGAGTCTCCTTCACTGGAGATGTTTAAAACCCACCTGGATGTGTGACTTGGTCTGGGTGATGCTGCTGTGGCAGGGGGATTGGACTGGATGATCTTTGGAGGTCCCTTCCAATCCCTTATGATTGCATGATTTTCATTTACTTCTAGTGTTTGATCTGTTAAGTCTCATATTTCCCAGCTTTTGTCTGCTGCAGGGTAGAGGTGCATTTTAAACCAAAATGATGCTTTAATTTCTTCTAATGCAAACCACAAATACAGGTTTCAATTAAAAAATGTGAAGTAACTTGAGACTAAGAATAAAATCACAGGCTCTGGTAACACAGGTTGGCAGCCCAGGGAGGATGGCACACGTGATAACATCATCTTATTGGGGTTGTGTAGCATAAGGGCAGTTAGGGATGAACCCCTTGACAGGAGACTTTGGTTTATGTTTTAGCTATTTTATATTGGGTATTCTATACTTTTATTTATATTGTATTATTTATTTTAATTTTTAAGGGATTTAAAGGCAACATGTTTATGAGCCGAATGACCACTGTACCCACTCGTGTGTTGCCCACACACCATTTTTTTCCAAACACCAGCAGATACTCTTTGAACTGTGCTGTCTCCATTCTCAGAGCTATAAATGAGGCAGTGGGTTTGCTAGAGTATTGAACAGTGTCTAAATTAAAGGAGGCTGCTGAGAAATCAATCTGGATGCTGTCTCATGTTTTTTTGCTAACTTTCCCTTATCAGCTGATGCTTCCAATTCTCCTCTAATGTTAGTGCGCGACGTTGTGTAACATCCTTAACAAGTGATCTACACCTTCGTCTCAAGATAGGGGAATTTATTACTTTTAATTAGTTTAACTGCTCACTCAAAGGCTTCTTTCTTTCCAAGCTTTTTTCTTTCAGCAAAACAAAAACATGAAACAGGAGAACCAACTTTGCATTTTAATTATGTCAATAACACGCAATTTTCTGGTCTTTTCTCCTTCGCTGAAGTTTAATTAATTTTGAGCAAGTAATAAATTGTCATAGCTTTCAGCTCAGTTCCGAGACTCCAAATGAATACACTTCATTTGATGAAATTAGATTTGAGATCTGTTATCATCTCTGTGAGCTCCTGTTCCTGGCTAGAAATCAAAATGCTAATATTTTACAGGGAAAACACAGAATCTCAGAACATTAGGGATTGGAACGGACCTTGAAAGATCACCTAGTCCAATCCTCCCACCACAGCAGGATCACCTAGATCCAGTTGCATAGGAACATATCCAGACAGATTTTAAATGCCTCCAGAGAAGGAGACTCCACAACCGCCCTGAGCAGCCAGCCTGTTCCAGTGCTCCATCACCCTCACTGGGAAGAAGTTCCTTCTGATATTGATGTGGGACCTCCTCTGTTCCAGCTCGCACCCACTGCCCCTTGTCCTATCACTAGATGACATTGAGCAGAGCCTGGCTCCATCCTCTTGATACCCACCCTTCACATTTTTGTAGACATAAATGAGATCACGCCTTATTCTCCTCTTCAAACTCAAGAGACCCATCTCCCTCAGCTTTTCCTCATAAGGGAGGTGTTCCACTTCCTTTGTCATCTCCATGGTTCTGCAGTGGACTCTTTCCATCAGTTCTATGTCCTCCTTGCACTGAGGGTCCCAGAACTGGACCCAAATTTCCAGGTCAGAGTAGAGGGGGCGAAAAACCTCTCTTGATCTGCTAACCACCCCACTTCTGATCTATCCCACGATGCTGTTGGCCCACACTGCTGGCTCATGGTCATCCTGCTGTGCACCAGGACCCCCAGGTCACTGCACCCAAGGCTGCCCTCAACCTTGGCTGCTTCAGCCAGACTCCCCTTGTTGGTGAGTACAAGATCCAGCAGCGTTCCTCTCCTAGTGGGCTTCTCCCCCATTTGCATCAGGAAGCTGTCACCGGTGCACCAGAGGAACCTCTGAGACTCTGGATGGATGGCTGAGTAGGTCTTCCAGCCAATATCAGGGTAGTTAAAATTCCTCATGAGAAAAAGGACCTATAGCTGTGAATCTGCTGTCAGCTGCCTGTAGAAGGCATCATCAACTTCCTCATCATGGTCTGGTGGCCTGCAATGGACAGCCACAACAGTGTCACCCATGCCAGCCTGCCCCTTCTGGAGTTTAGTATTTAACTTTGCCACATGTCAGAAAAATAATACTTGTTTGCAGGGTCTAAGTTGAAGCATTGAAGATTTACCGACCTGGGGTCTTCTCGGCACTCACTGTTGCTAGCAAGAGGGCTTCAAAGAATTAATAGGGAGTAGTATTATTTTTAATAAGCAGAAACTCGCATGACTCTAGCCCCTGACTGGAAGTGTTTGCAGCTGTGTTTCTAATAAGGCAAGAGAATATTTTATATGTGAAAGCAAATAAAGATCTTGTTACATCTAGACAGAAGAGTCATTAAACTGTAGGTGTGACTCTTGGAATGTCAATGTAGTCACCTAATGAAAATTGTTCATTCCGTTCCTAGACTTTATCAGAAGACGATATTAATGTTGTGTGCTGAGGGGAAAAGACATTCACAGTCCCAAATAAGCAGAGTTGCAGTTGTCATAATGTAAAGTATTATTTTGACCTTTTAAATATTCATAATTTGGTTTCAGTGGCCATACACTTCCTACTAAAAAACTTCCTGTAACTGGTACATGGGACTGCTGGTAGAGGTTTTATTTATGGAAGACACATTGAATCTGTTCTGAACACTATGATGCTGACTATAATGTCATAAGGCCAGTGTTCATGGGCATAGAATCACAGAGTGTTTTGGGCTTGAAGGAACCTCAGAGATCATCCAGTTCCAACCTCCTGCCATGTGCAGAGACACCTCTCACCAGACAAAGTTGCCCAGCGCTCCATCTGACCTGGTCTTGAACGCTTCCAGGGATGGAGCAGCCACAACTTCTCTGAGCAGCTGAGTGTTCAGATGTCACTCATGCACAGCTTTGTCTACTTCAAGTCTTAGGTCATGTGTTTTTTCTAGTTTTGGAGCCTGACCCTGTCAAGGTCTGACCACTTTGCTCTGCTGCAGCAAGACTCGTGGGCAGTAGGTCTGTACTACTCGTACAAACGAAAAGGACATGTGAAACTAGAGTTGTGCTTGTCAATCATCTTTAGTTCTGACTGTTGCCTCCTTTTAAAAAAAAAAAAAAAGAGAACCCAAAAACCTCAAAACTGTGAGACTGCTGCCTCAGAAGGTGGGAAACTCACAAAGGATGGAGTATAACCAAGTGTAGCTCGATGTTAGCACAGACCTAACGAGTGGTATTTGCAGAACTGTAAGGATACTGGAAGTCACATCCTCTTGTTCTCTCCATGCTAAAGACAGACACATCTCACAGTTTCCAAGAGAAGTAAACTTAGCTGCTGTGACTATAATATTTTCAGTATTAATTTGTTAGAAGAAATCAGAGGATATGTTATTGTTGTCTACAACTACCTCAAAGGAGGTTGTAGAAAGGTAGGGGTTGGTATCTTCTCACCAGTAATGGGTGAAAGGACAAGAGGAAATGGCCTCAAGCCTGGATGTGTTCAGTGTGACCTGATCTAGGTGATCCTGCTGTGGCAGCGGAATTGGGCTAGATGACCTTTCGAGGTCCCTTCCAATCCCTAATGTTCTGTAATTCTGTGCAGTTGCACCAGGGAAGTTTAGGTTGGCCATGAGGAAAATCTTCTACCTGGAAAAGATCATCAAGCCCTGGGACAGGCTGCCCAGGGAGGGGTTGAACTGCCATCCCTGGACCTGTTTCAAAGTCTTGGATACCTGGAGCTTGGGGCCAGGGTTTAGTGGTGACCTTGGGACAAGTGGGTTAGTTCTTTTCGGAAGGGTTCCAACATCAGTTGTACAGCCCTCAATTCCACCATTGGGCTGATAATGAGACAATTTGTGGCAGTGAAATGAGTAACACTGCAGCCTGACCAAGTTCCCAGACCAGAATGGAACCCACCTCACTGAATAGCTGTGTTCCTCTGCTAAAGAAAATAGATTCTGTTCAGGACACGTTGGAAAGGTGTTTTGTTAGTGTGTTTGTTGTCTCACGGTACGATTGCAGGCAAACCCCATTTTCTTGCAAATGGAGTTACACGACATGTCTTGTTTTTTTCTCCCTTGCTCCTGTCGTTCCTCATTTGCACCAGAAATCTTATTTCCATTTCTTTCCATCCAGCAGACCCATGTTATTTATTATTTTGCTTCCTGCCGATTATTGATTCCACTCTGCAGAATAGATTACAGTTGCTGGTTGAATTATTTTTTCCGCTGGGAACAGAAAATCTTTATAAAGTGTTTACTAAGCTTATCTGCTGGTCCTTTCAGCGTGGAGATTCAGGCAAGACCTAGCTGGAAATTCAGAGCTCTTCTGGCTGGGCTTTATTTGCAGTGAATGCACCGACAGCCGAGCCAGGGCTGCATTCATCCCTTAGTCGAGCGGAGGGAGCGCGCGTCTTTATGCGGCTCTCTGAAAGAATTTCTGAATTTGAGCACCTTGTCCTCACTCCCAGAAGTTTTTTGGAGATTAGCATGTGGTGGGTTTTTAACAAAGATGTACTTAAGCCATTTAAAAAACGTAATTATTTTTGGAACAGAAAAGCACAATTATCTCAACTGGTGGGTTTTTTATATCCCAGCAGAGAAGACTGGTGAATTCCAGTTAAAAAGCCTTGGAAACTGTAAGTTAGGAGCCGGCCGTGTGCGTGCGGAGGTGGTGTGTTGAGGGCACATCTCGTGAAAAGAAGCCTGAAGATCTGAGGTTAATGCAGGGTTCACCTTGGTGTGCAGAGATGGGAAGAAAGCTGCTGTTATCAAAGATTTATATCATATATCCAGTTCTGTTGTAGCTACCAGCTACTCGGGTGTAATTCAAGCCTGGGCTATGACTCTGGTTAGAGTTCAGGTTTGAGGGAAGAAGATGTGAGGAGCATATTTTCTGTCCGATTCTTCTTAGCTAAAACAGGTAGATAAGAGGTTATCATGAGGTGTCGTTGCCTCAAGTTGCTTTTTGCTGTAGATGCTGCCGACACAGCTCTAATGTTCACTTTGATTTGATCTCCTGATGGTGACTAGATGCTGCAGAGCTCTGGAATTAGGGAAAAGTTCATGAGAACTAAGCTTTCTCACATCTTTCAAGGCATGGCTGTACAACCACCAGCTGAAATAAAGGCCAGAGCTTGGGCGATGGGAGCTTAGGTTTTCCAGCAGTTAAGGAGATCTAGTCATTGCTGGGTACTCGTGGGCACTTCAGTTAGTAAATTGTCTGCCACAGCTGACATCTATATTGTTCCTTCCATTTGTTACCAATCCTCTTTTTGTGTTGGAAAAGACCTTCTAGCAGCCTTCCAGTACCCAAAGAGCCTCCAGGAAAGCTGGCAAGGAACGTTTTCCCAGGGGCTCTAGTGACAGGACAAGAGGTGATGGTTTCAAACTGGAAGATGGGAGATTGAGATTAGATTTGAGGAAGAAATTCCTCTCTGTGAGTGTGCTGAGGCACTGGAACATGTTGTCCAAAGAGGCTATGGCTGCTCCACTCCTGGAAATGTTCAAGGCCAGGTCAGATAGGGCTCTGGGCAACAGAGGTGTCCCTGTCCACGGCAGGTGGTTGGAACTGGATGATCTCTGAGGTCCCTTCCATCCTAAGCCATTCTATGATGATTTATCCTGCATTTCATTTTACTGCTAAAATTAAGGTTAGAGTTTAGATTTTGGAGTCAAGACTGGGCAGTCAGGTTTTATTGCATGTGGAAGCTTCCTCAGAGACAGTAAAAAGGCTGCTGCTGATTCTCTTCAAAGCCTCATATTTCTACTGTAGCATGGTGGCCGAAGACTTTGTCATCCATATTTAAGAACACCATTGTTCCAACAGATGCCGTTGGGCCCTGGAACTGAGGAAATAGGCTGTGCCAAAATTTCTTGATGCCTTGCTGTTGCCTTTTATTGTAGGTCATTATCACCTGACTATAATTCCAGGGGGATTAGGGTTTGGCATCCTAATACTGCAGAGACTCCTTTATTATCGAATTTCTTACACCCACAGGAAAACGGCTTCAACAAAGAACAGAGTGGTTTGTTGGTTATCAGAGGAACATTACCCTGATGCAAAGTATGGATGGAATTGGATTAAAGCTAAATCTCTCAGATTTGGAGCTGGTTTATTTTTGCATTCTTCTAAACCCATCACATGAAGAAGTAGATTCTTGATTGCACTGCACTATTGTTGCATTTTAACCCAGTCCCCTGCTGCCTGTGTAGGGTTGTCTCATCACAGAGTTCATTATCTAGTGTCTTTCAAAATGAAACTCCCAAGAACCCAGGCCCTGACTGCATTCTTCAAAGCCTACAAGACAAGGAGTTGATCAGAGGTCAAAAACCCCCTGATTCTTCTTCATTGCCATTTACCATGGGGACAGGTTTCTTGCATTTTAACTGGATAGCAACTGGAAAAATGAAACCTCAGGAGCTCAGCTTGCTTTTGGATTCTCCAGTGACCATAGAGGCAGAAAGAAGGCTGGTTTCTTCAGAGGCTTCATATTCTTCACTTGTTCTTTAGTTACAACCAAGATTAGGTTACAGCTGGGTTTGGGAAATTAAAGCTCCAAGAGCTCAGTTTATTACTTGATTTGGTACTTCCCACCCACTGACTTAGATGGAGAGCTTATGCTGGGAGTGTTGGGCTGAAGCCTCTGGGAAATAAGCTTAAAGAAGTAAAATGGTTCAATTTTGTTCAATTCAATTTTGTGTCATTGCTAGAGACAGGAAGAAGCCTATTAGAGCTGGTGGTTTCTAGTGGCATAAAGCCTTATAGTATCTTGCAGAGCTACAGCCAATGTGATAATTTTAATTAAAGTTAGGGTTTGGGAGTCTAAAACTAGCTCTTCTACAGGACCAGAAGAATAAAGGACAAGGCCAGCAAGACCAAGACCTTTATATGGTCTTTTGTTGGATATAATGAAGATTACTGTTAGTGCTCTGGTCAATAACAGTGTTGTGGAGCTTAAAGATGTTACAAGCCCTTCTCTTGCTGGATTCTCCAAGTCCCTCAGTGTTTCAGTCAGAGCATCGCTCTCCTTACAGAGGGATCTAGAAACCTAAAACCAGAGCACTTGGAACTGAGATTTAGGATGAGACTTAGCCTGTGTTGCTGTTGGATTGGCCTGCTGTAATGATGTGACTTAAGGTCACTGGTGTTTGACTTGGCTGTCAATGTTTTTGTCTCAACTGTGATGCAGTTGGGACTTATGGCCGGCGTTAGGGCCTTTTTGAACAACATTTCAGTGTCACTCGTCAGTCAAAAAAGACTTGTTTTTGCTCATTTATGTTTTACATCTGGCTACCTGTAGCTCTCAGCCCAAGAACGTATGATCTTTCAAGGTCCCTTCCAGTCCCTAATGATTCTATGAAGTAAGGTCATCCACATTACAATCTAAGCTTCTCCTCTAGTAGCTTCACTGTGCACCATTTAAAAACACAGTGTCTGTAAATCAAGTCTTTGCGAGTCTCTAACGTTTCTTAAAATCCCAGGAGGTGGCAAAATGTGTAATAAAATTATACTAAGTCACCCACAGAGTGTATTTCCATCCCATGAATTAGTACCACAACTGGTGCATAGCTACGTGTAAAAGAAAGGTCTGAATTGTTGTTTTCATGCCATTGTCTGTGACTGTGCTGCCTTGGAGGGTCAGGTATTCTAGGCTTGATGGGGCTCTGAGCAACCTGTTCCAGTGAGAGACATCCTTGCTTGTTGTAGGGGGGTTGAACTCAATGAGCTTTAGAGGTCCCTTCTAATCCAATACATTCTGCTTCTATGCTATTAATCTGAAAACCTGATCACAACAACGTACCCAGCTGATCACAATGTTCCTTGACTACTGTAAACACACCTAATGTGAAGTGTGTGTCAGTATGCTTGGATAGAGAGAGGTGGTTGAGGTGGACAGTTAGACTACTACCATTCTCACAGACTGACAGAATTGTTTAGCTTAGAAGGCACTTCCTGAGATCAGGTGCAAACACACACTCTCAGCACCATCACCTAGAGCAAGCTGCCCATGACTGCATGCAGCCAAGTCTTGTATATCCCCACAGATGGAGAGTAGACGACCTCTCTGAGGAACCTGTTCTAACTAATTTATCTAACTAGTTTATCTGTTGAGAACATAAAATTAGGTCCCAATCCATAAAAGAACCCATTGTGTTTGAATGAAAGATCACATGTCATAGAATCACAGAATCTTTAGGGATTGGGAGGGACCTTGAAACATCATCCAGTCCAATCCCCCTGCCACAGCAGGATCACCTAGATCCAGTTGCATAGGAACACATCCAGGCGGGTTTTAAACATCTCCAATGAAGGAGACTCCACAACTCCCCTGGGCAGCCTGTTCCAATGCTCTGTCACTCTCACTGGGAAGAAGTTCTTTCTGATATTTATAAGGAACCTCCTCTGTTCCAGCTGACATCCACTGCCCCTTGTCCTATCACTCAATGACACTGAGCAGAGCCTGGCTCCATCCTCCTGACACCCACCCTTCACATATATATAGACACGAATGCGGTCACCCCTCAGTCTCCTCTTCTCCAAGCTCAAGAGACCCAGCTCCCTCAGCCTCTCCTCATCAGGGTGGTGCTCCACTTCCTTCCTCATCTCAAAAGCAAATTCTACTCAGAATTGTTCCCCTTGAAAGCTGTGATTGTGTCTGAAAATTTCTAAAAGAGTGGGAGGATGCTTTGAGGAATGCTAGTGCTATCCTCATGTGCTTTCCTATAGGCATCTGCTGATGGTTATTGTCAGCAGTAAGACGGATATGGAACCAGGGAGAACTTTGATCCAGCTTAGAATGCACGCACCCATTCTCATAGATTCTTACATGTTGTGAGCAAATTTGTAGCTGCTCTCCAGCTGAGCTGAAGGCACTGAGGAAAAAAGCCAGACATTGACCTTGAGTAGGAAGAAAGAGCGAGACAAGAGTCTAAGCATCAAAATTAATTTAGAATGAAGTGGTTGTAGTGGTGCTGGTAAAGAGAAGCAGCACTGCTGCAACAACATGCAGTTATTGTTCCATCCAAGCAGGGAGTTGTTTGCAGGAATATTTGAGTGTGAGAGGAACGAGCGGAGCTCTGCAGTGCCTCCCGTGTTCTGCTGGGAGGTGAGGATCACAGTGTAATTCTTAGGTTTGAAAATCTCTCTACTGACTTCTTCCCCCTCTGTTCTTCTCATCTTCTACTGTCTGTGCAGGAGGTTTGTTTCTCAGCTTGATCCAGCAGGGTGAATTGACAATCCTCAGGCAGAAAGGACCTGTAGGAGGCAGGTAATATAAACAGGGATATACGGGAGACACAAGGTCCTAGCTCCACGAGCTCAGGTGATTTGCTCTGAGAGATGGTTGTTGCTTTGAGACAACACTTTGTCCTTCCTCTGCTTCTGCAGAGGAGGAACAGATACTCTCTGATCTCTCGTGCACCCTGCTTTACATCTCCACTCAGCTGCCACGCTCATAAAATCATGTGTAACAATAGATTTTTGAATGAAGGATGGTAAGAGTAAATCAACTGGAAGAGATTTTTAATGTGGAACCCTTCCAAAATGATATTTTAGGTATTTGCAAATCCCCATTCTTGCGTAGAGTCTACGCTAAGGCTGTGCTAAACGTACCCTCTCGTACCATTTTGTCAAGTGAGCTGGAGATGTTTGTCCTTTATTTTCCCAGAAAATCTATTGTGCCACCAGAATGTTCACTGACTACGTACCTTGTAAAAAAAAAACAACCCAACTTATTAAGAGTTTCTCAGGAGCATGGGATCCAAACTCTCTCCTAATCAGCACATTTGAATTTATATTGCCGTTCTGTCTCTTTTTTTAGTCATTGTCTAAAAATAAAACCAGCAAGTAGCTAACAGGACCAAGGGGCACTGCAGGGAGCTCTTGTCTGAAATTACACAGGGGACGTTTGATTAAGTGCATTTTAGCTTAGGGTTTACATTCTGTCTTCAGATCCTTCAAACTACATATTAAGATGCTTTTAGTTTGCACGTGTCGCTCTTTCCAGCGGCGGTGAGCCATTAGCTGTGAGCACTTGGCTCCTCTCAGCTTTTGCGACGTGCTAGTGAGCGCTTTGGGGACTGCCAGTCATCACCGTGCGTGGCAGACGCGGGGAGCAGTCACCAGTCCGTGGGCACACGCGCAGGCACGCTGTCGTTTTTGTGCTGTCAGGAAGCCACAGTCTTCTGCCGTCTTGTACAATGACAGGAATCCCTGTAGAGTTCAAGTCAAAGAAGAGTCTAAAATTCTTAAACCATGTGTCGTTGCCCTTTACAATTCCTTGTGCCTGAAACTTTTTGGAGGTTCTTGTCCAAGTTTGTGTCCAAGTTTTCTTCCACTGCTCATTATATTGACTTTCTGGCTTAGGAAGCATCGAGAGATGCTCCACTATAAGAGCAGTTCACTCTATTTTTCCAATGCTGTGCTTGAAAATTCGTGTATGTAGCAGCATCCAAAGCAAAAGGCACCTCATCTCGTTGCACTTTTGATTGAGGCTTAATGAAAAATATTAGGCTGTCAACCAGGTGAAATAAGGAAATAAAATTCTTAATGGAAATAGAACAAAACCAAACACAATTATATCAAATTAGAAGCCACTAAGGTGTATTTTATCCTTTCCCAAGTAATGAGAACAAGTATTGTTGATTTTGTTTTAAATTTGCGTAGTTTTTTTAAAAATATATTTAAATTTGTGTAGTTTTTTTAAAATGTACCTAAATTTGTGTAGTTTTTTTAAAATATATTTAAATTTGTGTCGTTTTTTAAAAATGTATTTAAATTTGTGTAGTTTTTAAAATATATGTCCTTTATCAGCTCTTTTCCTGTGAGTCCAAGCAGGACTGACAGTTTAGGGAGTAGTTGTGCCAGTACTTTTAAAGCATAGTCCAGTTCTTCTGGAAAGTACTACAGCACGTAGGAAACATGTTTCATTTTGTATTTTTCACATTATCTAGGTTTATTTTGATTAAAGTTGTAGACCCTTGTGACCACACAGAAATAGAGGTCGGAGACCAGGGTTCCTCAGTTCTCTTCCTTCACTGCCCCTGTGCCCAAGATCACTGAAATTTAGGGATGAAGAGTCTAATACAGAAGCTTACTCCTCTGATGTGACTTAAAATGCTTTGACGTCTCCAGGGGAGTAAATGATGCTCATTATAAATTAGTTTTGACAAGCTAATGAGACCCTCTCGGTCTCGATGCTTGCAGCATGGCAGGGGCTGGGTCCAACAGCCTGCACGACCTCTCTGTCTCGATGCTTGCAGCATGGCAGGGGCTGGGTCCAACAGCCTGCACTCACAAGTAGGAAAACATCCCTTCTGCAGTGGCACAGAGGAGCTTTAATGACTTCCCTTGCTGGACGTAGCGTGGATGCTGTGTATTGATGCTGTTTCAGTGTCTTTACTGGCACTATCATAACTCACTATGGTGTCTTTTTATTTAGGGTGTATATAGACTGCCTGATGTGTTTGGCTGTATTGTCCTCATTGCAATTCCAGGACCACTGTGACTAGAAGGGACCTCGTGGGGTCTTCTAGTGCACTTCCCCTACTCAGGCAAGAGCAGCCCTGGCCAGTTACCCAAGCTTATGGAATCTCCCGAGAGCTGTGATCCTCTCTAGTTCCTGTGTCACCTTCCTAACTGCTCACTTTTAATAATCCTTGATGAGCCATTAATACTTTCAAAGTGTTGAGGGCACCATCAGGCCTCAACTGTCCTGTCCAGCTTCCCATGGGATGTCCCATCCCTTCCAGTAGCCTGAGAGCTCCACCCAGGACCCTCAGCCCCTGAACAAGCAGGACAGCTTGGCAAATCCCAAAGATAACAGAGCCTCTCAACTAAACAATAAACAATCAGAAGTTCAGAGTCTTTCAGTTAATGAGAAGTTTTGTAGGTTCTGCAAATATAACTATAAAAAGAGATAAATCAGACTTTCCACTTGCACAAAACAGACTCACAGCTGCTGTTTGTATGAAACATGAGAGAAGCAACATAAACCCATGCTGGTCTTGGAGAGAACATTTAAATTTGAATAACTTCATTCCTTGCTTCTTCCTCTTTATCTGTTAGATCCACCTGTCTGTTGACCTGCTACACCAAAAGATTGTTCCTCTAGATGTAATCTTCAGGTAACAGCAGCTCTTCAAGGGTCTGATTCAGGTGCAGCAACATCGTGGCTCTCGCTCCCGTCTGTGGGTTTCTTGTCAAGCAGCTATTGAAGTACTGCCTCTATCTCAGGGTCAGTAGGTTCAAGTCTTGTCACTTCTGAGGGAGATCATCTGCATCTACAGTCTTCAGCTGCAAGTTCAGATATAGAAATGACATTTAGAAATTAAACTGGATGTCTGAGTCTGCTTATTCGTAACCTGTTTGCTCTCTCAGTGGCTTGGTGCAAGGAAGGCTGCAGGTGAAAAGGCTTTTCAGTCTGTGCAGTTCCCTTCCTTTCTCCACCCATACTACACTGCCTGCAACTCAAGGGTCTGATGTTTCACTCAGCTCAACACAGAGCATTTCAGGCACCAGTTCCCTGAGCTCATCATAAGTTTTCTTGTTACGGTGCCTATTGTTTGTTTCCTTGGTCTCTGTGCAGGCAAGAACCCAACCCCACTGTCCTGAAGTGGAAATAATACTCAGCCATTCACCTGTAACCTCTTCTTGCACTTTCTCATCCTGATGGTGTTTAAAAACCTACACAGTGTAGAAGTCTACCTTTCCTTTAACCAAGGGGGCGGGGGCACTCATCTCCCTACTTTTTCTTGCTTAACAGAGAGCTTCCCCTTTTGTTGTCCCTTCCAATCCCTAATTGAGACTCTAGGAGACTCACTCACTCTCTCTAGGAGAGAGACTCACTCTCTCTAGGGGAGAGAGACACTCTCTCTAGGAGAGAGAGACACTCTCTCTAGGAGAGAGACTCTAGGACTCTGTTTCTGGATAAATGGACCTTGCATGAGAAAGTGGTGTTTGCTACAGAAGGAAAAGGACAATTGTATTGACTATGGGGTGTGGCAGTCATAGCACATGGGAACGTTTCCATCCCATCAAACCGGGATCACGGTGAAACCCACTAGTCCCATTGCATGGCCTTTGCCCACTCACAGCTGGATAAACTTTTATGAAAAGATTTAGTATTAAATTGTAGTGATATTTCTGTGACCAGTAAATGAGGATTCTGTGTGTGTTTTGCATGTTTTCCCCCACTAAGTAAACAAATAGGGAGCAATATGAAGGTTTATTTACCAGTGAAAACCAAACTAGTGTCAGCATAGCCTGAAGTTCACTACATGGCTCCTCTGAAACGACAGAGCAAATTCAGATCATATTTTAGTGAGAAAGCCTCTTCCCTGAAGTATTAGACTGAAATCAGTGCCAGTTAAAAGGGAGAAGGAACTTAGAGGCATATAAAATTTAAAGATGTGCATGACAGACCAGGAGAAGAAGATTGGTCTGGTGCTGTCATGGACCTGCAGAAATCATTTGCAAGTTATTTAGCTCATGTGAAACATTATGGGTTGTGAGGTTCTGAGATGCTAACTGTCTGGGCTGGAATCGTTAGTATGGGGGACGTCTGCACGGCTGCAGTCTGTGATATAACGACTCGGAGAGAAAAGTGGGGGGGGAAAGGCTGGATAAATACATCTCACACCTTCCACAGCCACTAGAATTTTGAAAAATCCATTTTGAGAAAAGACTAAAGATCCAGCTGAAGCATTTTTACAAGGGCTAAGGCACTTTGCTCTGGGATGATGTTACCTCACAGATGCAGACACTCGGTGAGGAAATGAAGTCTATTGGGATCCACAGAGCTCCAACAAGCTGATGGTGCCACACAATTATGTTGTTAGAATGAGAACGGACGCGTCGTCCGTTACAATCATTCTTGTCTTCTGCTCTTATTAAAACCTTCATTACAACCATGAAACATTAGCATTTTAATGCCTGCTTGCAAGATAACTTTTCCTTTTCTTTTCCCTTGGTCTTTTATTTTTTTAAATTATAAGGTAATGACTGACTAGTCTTAATATTTCCTTAAGCTTAGCATTTGGTAAGTACTTGCTTTCTCCTGCCATTATTCACTTCCTGGTACATCTCATGCAGTATGAGTGGTTAGGTCACTGCCTGGCACATCAGGATCTTCCTTAGGACCTTTATCCTAGAGTCACAGAGTTGATTGTTGGGTTGGAAGAGACATCTAGACATCAGAGTCCAACCACCCTACACAAGCAGGGACATCACTCACTAGAACAGATTGCCCAGAGCCCCATCCAGCCTGATCTTGCATGGCTCCAGAGATAGGGCCTCCACCACCTCTCTATGCAGCCTGTTGCAGGGATCCACCACCCTCAGATGAAAGAACTTTTTCCTCATATCCAGCCTAAATTTACCCTTCTACAGCTTAAAACCATGAACCCTCATCTTGTCGTTCCCTGCCCTTGTGAACAGTCTTGCCCAGCCTTCTCATAGACCTCTTTCAGGGATTGGAAGGTCTTTATAATGTCCCCCCAAAGTCTTCTCCTCTTCAGGCTCAACAACTCCAACTCTGTCAGCCTGTCTTCATAAGACAGTATCAGAATGAGACTTGCAGACATAAGCAGTGTTGTACTAGCAGTAACATATGGAGTTTTGCTCAACGTATTTGGCTTTGCAACTGTAGATACTACATAACCTATGAGGAACCTGTCTTGTAAAGTAGGAGAAAAGCCACTAGGTTGTTGAAAAATTATCCTCCTGAGACATGGCAGCAGCTGAAGGAGGCCCAGACTCCTGTCACACCAAATGACTCCAGTTCAGTTAAACATGTCAAAGCTGCTGTTGGGGATGAGCCAACCTGAAGCAAAAGGATTCACTTTTCATCCCCTAGTTCTTTTATGCAGAAAGAGTGGGAGGAAAATAGGCATTTTCCTGTGAAAAATTTCGCATTTTCCTGTGAAAATCAGTCCTGTGGGAACAACTGAAGTGCTGCCTGATTCCTAGGAGCTGAAGTCAGGTAGGTTATCTGGCTGCTTTAATCCCATTAAATTCACAGACAGGTTGAGGAGCAGAGGTACTGCAGCAGGCAGCCTAACCAGGGAGATCTTGAGCTGAGTCAGCCCAAGGGCTGTGCAAGGAGGAGGATTTACCTGCGTTCCTTCCGTGACGTGAAGCCAAGTGAATCCATTTTCTCCCCAGAAAGGCATGCAGGAAAAAATAAGGGTGTCACAGCCCACAGGAGGATGAGATGCTAGGAAAGAGCATTTTGAGATAAAAAAAAATAGAGAGGAAAGTAAGAGAGCTGCAATTGAACTAAATCTTCATTTTTGGCTCAGGAAACCTTCCTGAGGGTGTCCTGTCAGCTCCTCATGATGTGGAGCAGGAGTGGAAGACATAGATCAGCCCTCTGGGAAAGAGCTGCACTTAGATGTTGCCGTGGAGTGAGGCAGGATGTTGGCCTGTGAAACCTTTCTCAAATGGTAATGGAGCCAAGAGGGTCAATAAGAACAAGGATTTGGGAGGCAGTGGCTATTAAAAGCATGGTATGCGGCAAGCAGAAATGTTAACGAGTCACAAAGTGCCATCAATAGACATCAGAGCTCTGTTTCCCTCCTGGCAAAGTAGAAAGGTCCCTTCTGAAGGTCCCCAAGTGCTATGAGCACGCGTTGAGAGGACGGGCGGGTCGTGAAGAGCAAAATGCTCTTCTGCTGCTGAAGATCATTTGGCAAAGTGTGGATGCACAAGGGTCTTGCTGGGGGTTGCCTCGCCAACCCTAGACCTTAGCTCTTTAAAATCTGCTTTCTGGTGTGGCATTAGGTATCTGTTTATCCATTACAGAGCAGGGGGGAAAGGTCTCTGGACAGCAATGATGCCTTCAGAGTTATCATCAACGAAAACAATGCCTGCCTTGCAAAGTTCCTAACGGGCAGAGCGTGAGCCCTGCTCCCAGTTAACAGTTCTGCCTCTAAAAAGCACATCCCTTTTCTTTCCATGTAGAACTCCCTTGTTTCCATACCATCTTTCCAGAGATGGAAGAGCTGCTGTCATCCTGTAGACAAAGGGGGAGTACAAATCCCGCATCAGGTGGCCTCCAGGGTCTTAGCCTAAGTATTAATAGGGTTTTCTTGTTAGTGCGACTAGGAAATTCAAGGGCGAGTCAAAAGGGAGCAGTGCATTTACCATGAACACTACAGACACTTATTTATTGCCCTGTCTTTGCAAGGCTGTTAATATTTCAAATAATAAAAATTAATGGGAGAGTCACCCCTCAGCTTGGTTGTGAAGTGCGTCAACAGGTTCCTCATGCATCACTGGCTGCGCAGCGGGCGCTACGGGAAGGAGAGAGAAGGGGCATGTGAAGAGCAGGTTTCTGTTGTGAGTAATGCAGCCATATGGCTGTTTGGCTTGCAAACTAGCCCATTGACAGGGATGTCAGGTATCTTCTGTTGTGCTTGGAGATGCCATCTTACTGCAAACACAACAAACACCACCGGCTGAAACTGTCTTTTTTAATTCTTTTTCATTCTGGAGTTCACTCTTGTGTTAAAAACACATTCTCTACCTTCATCTCTCACCCTCGTTTATTCTATGTCTTTCCAAAAGCTGCCACTTAAATTTATAAGCAGAGGTGGTGTTTCATCCCATCTGATGAAATGTTTGTACAGCAGCTCCAAAGAAAACAGAATCCAAGAGGCTTTTTGCAGGCTCAGGGGTTGCCAAATCCATGGTGATAATTCTGGGTGGGTCTAGGGGCATGTTGCTTTTCTTGAGAAGGTTGTCTTTTTTTATATTCCAATGACACCTCGGTGATTCCTTTACTTGATATTTTACCTTAATTTATCCCTTGAAGTCTGTAATCTCATGGTGTGATACTCTATTAAAAATGTTAATAAGATATCAAACATACCAAGACAGGGCACCGTGCAGAGCTGGAAAAGCAAAGTTAAATTTATCAGGGACAATTAAATCAGCCACTATGAAATAAAAGCCACATGTGCTACTAAGTCCCTTTCCTTACAGCACATTTAAAATAGGATAAAACTCAGAGGATAGGACTCATCTGGTAGATTTGCACCACTAATAATAATAAACAGTAAGTAATAACCCACAGAATGGTTGAGGTTGGAAGGATCCTCTGGAAGTCATCTTGTCCAACCCACCTGCTCGTGCTGGGCCATCAAAGACCAGTTGCCCAAGACCACATCCAGGTGGCTTTAGAATGTCTCCAAGAATGGAGAGTCCACCACATTCTGAGCAACCTGTGCCAGTGCTCAGTCACCTTCCCAACTGAAAAAGTGTTTTTGGAGGTACAGAGGCAGCCTCCTGCGTTCCGGTGCCCGTTGCCTTTTGTTCTGTTGCTACTCATTTATCCCATCAGGGGAAGCAAAAACATCTGTCTCTTGCTGATCAGGAGTGGAGGAGAAGTTGAAAAGTTCTCCAGTGTAAACGCTGCCACATTACTGAATATATGGGTTAGAAAGGTTCCTTTGTAGGAACCTTTCACTAAAAACTGGGAAATCTTTGATGGAGAGCTGGAAATGTGCTTTCACATTCTTGCAGGAGAAAAGTGTTCCTGCTGCCCTACACATCGACTTCATAACAAATCCTGAAAAATACTGCAGGTGATTTGCTCCTCGCGTGCACAAGGACTGGTGCCCGCATTCCTCAGACTCTTCAGTACACCATTAATTTTGATCTGAGGCATTTTGAACCCGGGAGAACTGTGCTCCAGTGCTTAAAGTGAGCTGGCTCACGTGAAGGTTTGAGTGTTTGGTACGTTGACTCGTGCTCGTGCTTGACTGGAGTTTTTAATGCTGCGTATGTCAGCAACGCTTCCAGAAATGCAAGTCTTATCACCAGATTATGGGTTCTTCTGTTGACTAGGCATGTGTTACTTCAGAAATACCTTGCTCCCCTCCTGGAAATCAATAGTAGAATAGTTTTAAATCTTGGGAAAGCAAGAAAACCCTTAAAAACAACAACAACAATGAAATTATGAACGTGATTATATGTCCTTACAGCTTTGTGTGATTAAAGGCATGGTATTGGCTAGAAGATTTAATTAGTGTACCTCTTGTGCACGTGCATGAAGAGATCATAGAGTCATTAGGGATTGGAAGGGACCTCGAAAGATCATCTAGTCCAATCTCCCTGCCACAGCAGGATCACCTAGACCAAGTCACACAGGGACACATCCATGTGGGTTTTAAACTTCTTCACAGAAGGAGACTCCTGTTCCAATGCTCCGTTACCCTCATTGGGAAGAAGCTCTTTCTGGTATTTTTGTTGAACCTCCTCTGTTCCAACTCACACCCACTGCCCCTTGTCCTATCAGTAGCTGACCTTGAGCAGAGCCTGACTCCATCCTCCTGACACCCACCCTTCACATATTTATAGACATTAATGAGGTCACCCCTCAGTCTCCTCTTCTCCAAGCTCAAGAGACCCAGCTCACTCAGCCTCTCCTCATAAGGGAGGTGCTCAACTTCCTTCATCACCCTCGTTGCTCTACACTGGACTCCCTCCAGCAGCTCCGTGTCCTTCTTGAATGGAAGGGCCCACAACTGGACACAACATTCCAGATGTGGTCTCACCAGTGCAGAGTAGAGATGAAGCCATCCAGTTAAACAGGCCATTAAAGATGAAAGTCACGAACTAAAATGTCATCTTTTCTATCCTCAACAACCCCCGATCTCAGGGAAAACAAAACAAAAAGATAAACACCAAATGCAGTTAAAAGTGAAATGAGAGATAAAGATTTGCTTCCTGAGATGCTCCCACCTGATATAAAAGATGAAAAATGGGAGTTGCAATGTGGTATTGACAGAGGTATTTGCATTGTTTATTCTGCCGTCTCGCCTGCATATACTGTGTGTGCAGAGTTTGGTGATCTTTAAAGTAGCCACATTTTCTGGCCTTTCAGATAATTCTAAGTAATTTTCTGGTCTTTCAGATAATTCTAACTAATTTTCCCTTGAACTGTGGAAACAATACATCCTGCTATATCTAACAAAAATGTCAACCGAGGCACACATCTTGCTTTTCCTTTCTGCTCTTTCCGCTGTTGGTATCATAACAATCTTGCAGCTGCATGCTTTTTTATTTGATGTTTCATATATATTGAATTTGAGCGGAATTAGGAGTTAATGTATTTGTGAAAGCCACCTGACACACAAAAAAGCAGCTATCGCTGGGGGAACAGTATGCCTTCGTGCTGGGCCAGCAACTAGACGATGGCAGATACTCTCTACAAACCCCTCTCCCTCCCCAAAAACAGGAAAAGGAAGGGAATAACAGAGAGAGATATATGGATTACAAAACTAAAACCTAAACTAACATAATTGTAAGCAAATGAAATATATGCAAATATTTTCAAAAACCAATGCTGAACCCAACCCCCTGGTGGCATTTTCATCACCACCACCAGTGATGCTGTGGGCAGACACTGGGGAACTCCCAGACTAGACTCAGCTGCAGACAGGAATCCGATTTTTAACCTATAAAGACTGCTATTGATAGGTTTGTTACTGTGAAGCTTGTTACTGATCTCTATTAATATATAGAGGGAGAAGAGCCCCTGCATCTTGTAGCTACAGTGGAACAGCTGCGAGGCTCCTCTGAAGCTCAGGCAAAATTGATTTTTTTGCTACTTTTCATCCTTCCTGAACTAAAATTTATTTAGTAGACAAGATTCAGTCAAGATTACTTGCCAGAGAGGGATATTGTAAGGGAGTAAAACTCTAGAAGAAGAAAGGTTGAGGAGTCAGATGTGTTTCATGGGGCTTTGAGAGATTAGTGTCACTTTGGCTGGCTGAGAATCCTAAAAGAGAGAACAGAGAAGATGGATAAGCAGTACTTTGGGAGGGTTTGAGGTTTTGGAAGTCTACCATCAGGTACAGCATAATCCATGCATCAGTAAGAGTGATGTCCCTCAGGGCTCCATACTGAGACCAGTGAGGTTTAATATCTTCATCAGTGACACAGGTAGTGGCATCATGTGCACCATCAGCAAGTCTGCAGACAACATCAAGCTGAAAGCTGCAGCTGACACACCTGGGGTATTGGATGTCATGTAGAGGAACCTCAACCAGCTTTTGAAGTGGGCCCATGCAAACATCATGAGATTCAACAAGGTCAGGTGCAACAAGCATTCATGTCTCAGATAATACACTACAGGACAAAAAAACCAGAAGAAAAAGTGACTGAGCTCAGAAACCAGGGACAATCACTTGGGGAAGGAAAGAGGATCTCTCAACTGATGGTTCTCAAGCATGTTGAATCATGGAATCCTAGAATGCATTGGGTTGGAAGGGACCTTTAAAGGTCATCTAGTCCAGCCCCCCTGCAGTAAGCAGGGACATCTTCAATTGGGTCAGGTTGCCTAGAGCCCCATCCAGCATGACCTTGAATATTTCCAGGGATGGAGCCAACACCACCTCCCTGGGCAAAAGAAGTGCATGAGAATGGTGCCCTCCAAACTCACTTTGAGCAGCTAAACAGGAATAACTTTCCAAGAAGGGTCTTTTTGACCGTTCACTGGTTAAACCTCGAAAGACTAAGCACCCTCCTCCTCAAACTGCTTTTGCAGAAGTAAAGCTCTTTGAGCAGCTCCGCAAAGCCGGCACCCCCTGTTTATTTAAAAACTGCCTTCCGTTAGTCTGCTACAACCAGGCTGAGGACTGCTCGTTTGTGAAAGCAGAGAGACCTTTTCCCACGAGGTGCTAATTTGCAGCAGCCTATTGAGCTGCACCACAGGCTCCGTTGTGTGCTCAGACCCAAATTGCTGCGGGGAAGTGTTTCGGCGCGTTTCGTTTCCGTGAGTTCAGTCACAACGCATTTGCCATCCTGTGGTGGGTTGCGATGGAGATGTAAATAAGTTTCCCTCTTGTATATAAGTGAGCACTTTGCAGTGTATTTCCTTCGCTGATTGAAAATAAATGGAGAGCAACATTACGCTGCTGTAAATCACAATTTGTGCCTGGCTGCTTGGATCATCAGTTTCAAGATATATCAGAACGTATTGTGATAAAACAAACAGTGCTAGTGAGTTGGAGGCTCTTCTGTTCCTTTGGGTGCTCAAAAGTACTGCAAAGTGCTCCAGAATTCAGTCTGTTGCCTCCCTTCAGAAGAGCTAATAAACGAAGGTTCTTTCTCGCTGTCCCTGGGATTAGGCTAAATCCAATTGCATCTTTCAAAACAAATACAGCTGCTGGTTAAACATCTCTTCTGATATATGAAAAACGTACGTGAGTCGAACCCTTCATGTCCCATCAAATCCCATTAAAACACAGGTGCCTTCAAGGTCTCTAATCTTATACCCTTACACATACAGAAAATGCCCATAAAAGCCAGAAAACCAATTTCTGATATATAATCTTCCCCCTCGCCCTCTTAAATGGAATCACTGTTAAGGGAGAGTCCTTTTCTAGGTCATTTTAATCACTAAACCAAGAGCAACAAAAATTATAATTAAATTGATCTGCCTTTATCGTCTCAAAGTATTAGCATTGCTGACTTTCTCCTCAGCCTAAGTTGGATCAAGATCATCCCTGGTCAACCTTGTTGACATGCACTCCTCTGCTAACCACATTTAATGAAAATTGCAGGGTATCAAAATCATTTACAAGACGCAGGGGAGACAAAGAACCCTTCTCACCAAGGACAAAACATGATCTATCCAGGAGGCATTGACTAAACTGCATGCAAAACCAGCTCAAAGCTTTTATTCTTTCGGCTCTGCAGGGTTTACAATGAACAATCAGGATTTGATGTGTGTCACATTCAAATGCAGATGTGGACCAGCTTAGTATATACATAAATAACACGTCGTGTACAGGAGTTACTCAGATAATGTTGATTATGAAATCACCTTATACGTTCTTTCTCAGATATGTGGGTTTTTAGGGACCAGTGAGATATTCTTCTCAGTAAACCAAATGGGGTCCTATGAAAGCGATGAACTTAGACTGCCAAAGGACACGGGGTCATCATGTGTTAGGTTTTCTTCTATACCCAAAGTATACCAAGGGTGAAGGAAGGAAAGAGCCATGCGGTGCCTTCTTGCCTTAGGAAAGTTTGTCCTAAGGACTCCTAGGCCTGAGCCAAGGAGCAGAAGCTATGGGATGAGCTTTAGCCATGGCCAGGGAAGAGAAAATTAGGGCACTTGTTAACAGCTGCCTGAAGGAAGGGTGTAGAAAATGCAGAGGCAGGCTCTAGGAGGTTCCATATCCTCTAGCGGTTAGGTACTAGGAGAAAGGGCTGGACTTGATGACCCTGGAGGTCCTTTCCAGCCATGATGATTCTATATAAATATGAGAAGGAACTTCTTCCCAGGGAGGGTGACAGAGCACTGGAACAGGCCGCCTGGGGGGTTGTGGAGTCTCCTTCTCTGGAGAAGTTTCGACCCCACCTGGATGTGTGCCTGTGCGACTTGGTCTACATGATCTTTCAAGGCCCCTTCCAATCCCTAATGATTCTATGATTCTCAAAGCCGTGCGGCAGTAAGAAAAGAGACCCAGGCTAGAATGTGGGCACTTGTCATGTAGGTGGCTGGGTATTGGTGCAGATTTCTCAGAGACTTGGTGGAATTTCCACCCTTGGAGACAGCCAAAACTCAGCTGGAAGGGGCCCTGAACAACCTTCTGCACCTCTTTGACTGAGAGATTTAACTAAGTGACCCTTGGAGGTCCCTTCCAACCTATTATATTGCTCTCTGTCTCCGAGATATGGCAGCACACTCAGTGTCATCATTTTTCCTGGATGAAGTAGAAAAGAAAGGAGAAGAGGGAAATTTGTCATAAGCCACATGTGTCTGGGTTACCGGTTCTCTGACATTACCTTTCAATCATTAGCCAGAGGCCATTATTTCTGCTTGTCTGAGTACCCTTGATGTGTATAAGAGGGAAAAAAAGAGTAAAGTGCCTAAAATGTATTTCCAATGAGAAGACTTGATGATAGAATGTCTCCTCAAACCGTCCTTGTCCTGCTTCCTCTTTCCTGTGAAGTTTCCAAGTTGTCTCATTTTCTGATTTGAAATCTCGGTGACTTTGTCCAGGATGCATCCGAATTAGACCGAAGAACCGGCTGTCGTTAACTGCCTCTTGTCAAACCACCACGAAACCATGAAAAGCAGAGGAAGACTGTCGCCTCTTCTCCTTTCTTACGTGATTCAGAGCAACACAGGAACTCTTGCATAACAACTATAGCAAAGACGTGCCTTGATGAGAAAGGTCAGAGCCTTTGGAACAAGAAAAGAAATTCAGTCCCTACATCTCTACACGAAACAGCGGCTGAGAAAAGTGTTCGAGGGAAAGGTAAGTTCATAAATATTTTCTAAACTTTCTCTAGGCTTGATTAAGAACCTGAAAGTGTCCAACCTTATTTAATATCCTGCCAACTTCAATCTGTCTTTTACTCTTCTAAGCAACTGCCTGTATGGGAATCATATCCTCTGTCCTTGGAAAACACAGGTTAACCCTATTAGCGGGGAAAAAAGGCCAAGCTCAAGTTAAAATCTCTTCTCCTTTGATCTGCACAAAGACCGTGAAAGCTGTTGACATGTTGGGATTAGAGTGCACGACTAAAGCGTGTTAAATCTACATATCTGGCATTGTTAATGAGAATGTTTCAGACAACTTGATTAATTCCGAATCTTTGCCTTGTGGGGAGCTGGTGGTGAATGAATTGCTCGGAACCTGACAGAAACGATCAAAACTCTGAGTTAGCAGAAGTTTTCACCACTGCATTTTGCCATTTTGCATGAATGTGTGTGGAGTGTCCTGTGATGCGACTGGTCTCCCTCCTGGACATTAGAAAGAGTTTCTTCACTGAGAGTGGTCAGGGATTGGAACAGGACACCCAGGAATGTGGTGGAGTCACCATCCCTGGAGGAGTCCAAAAAGCATGTTGATGTGGTGCTGGGAAATATGGCTTAGTGGCCATGATGGCACTGGGTTCACAGTTGGACTTGATGATCTTGGAGGTGTTTTCCAGCTGTAATGTTTCTGTGATTTTTCTGTCAGCTAATGCTTTACATTAATTATCTATTCACTGGAGACAGTAGTGTTCCAACAACTTGCTTCTATATACAAACCCACTGTACCCCGTTAAATGGATGGGTGGGAGGCCTTCTCAGAAGGCTTTTCAGAAACTGTATGATTTCTTTGTTAATGCAGATATAGCCCTAATAGAGCCCACAATGGGTTGTGATGACTTCGTGAATCCATGTAGAGCTCTGGTGCGCACTCTGTCATTGAGTTTGCTCAGCAAGAGCTGTCATGGCCATCTGTTCACTGTAGGGCAGATAATGGGCATGTCCAGAGCAGAACTTGAACCCCGTGGAAAGCTAAAGAAGTTTATCTTAGTACTCATCTTAGTACTTTCCAAAACTTTCTGAAGTTGTCAGTCTGTGTATGAGTCCAACTACTAGCACTCAATTTTTACTGGAGAACAGTAAGGCATCCTCAAGACATAGACTTACTGCTGTCTCCTACAGTACCAACAGCAGAGGACTTGCCAGTTAGAGCCGGTGCTCATAGTCATTTCATCTCATGTTTTGCTTTTCATTTATGTAACTCTGCACTGGTGAGACCACATCTGTGTCCAGTTCTGGGCCCCTCCATTCAAGATGGACACAGAGCTGCTGAAGGGAGTCCAGCGTAGAGCAATGAGGATGATGAAGGAAGTGGAGCACCTCCTTTATGGGGAAAGGCTGAGGGAGCTGTCTCTCTTGAGCTTAGAGAAGAGTGAGGGGTGATCTCGTTAATGTCTTTAAGATGTGAGGGGTGGGTGTCAGGAGGATGGAGCCAAGCTCTTCTCAACGTCTGGACTCCCTCCAGCAGTTCCACATCCCTCTTGAACGGAGGGGTCCAGAACTGGACACAACACTCCAGATGTGGGTGCTTCTGTTTTTCTTCTCTTTTTGTATGCAAGTACAGTCTTGTAGGAAAAGCACAAGAATCATTAGCACGTGTTTCAGGTACCAGCCATTCCTGCTGCTCAGAGTGCAGAGGTGTTATCAAAACCATGCAATGAAGATGTTGCTGGAGAAAGTAATAGTGAAAGGTTTGTGGTTTTCTTTTGTCACTGACACAGCTGAATGTGTCACTTTGTCTGGATAGGTGACTCGGTCTGGGTGACCGCCTGGAAATGTTCCTCTGTGACTTGGTCTAGGCGATCCTGCTGTGGCAGGTGGATTGGACTAGATGATCTTTCGAGGTCCCTTCCAACCCCTAATGATTCTGTGATTCTATAATTCTCTAACTTGGTCTAGGTGACGTGGTCTAGATGATCCTGCTGTGGCAATGAGATTGGATTAGATGATCTTTCGAGGTCCCTTCCAATTCCCGATGATTCTGTGATTCTATAATTCTCTGACTTGGTCTAGGTGACGTGGTCTAGGCGATCCTGCTGTTGCAGGTGGATTGGACTACATGATCTTTTGAGGTCCCTTCCAATCCCTAATGTTCTGCGATTCTGTGTTTCATGCCTTCTTAAAAGCATTTAAGTCCTAAATTCCAGGTGCCTTCATCACTACCAAACTTATCCATCAGTCATATTTTACCTGTGCGAAGTGCTTTCCTACTGAGATGGATGTGTGAGGACATGGAAGGGGCTTGTGAGTCTATAACTAGCCTTTAAATTATACTCACATCTGTGCTTAAACACACACAGGTTCCATCCTCTGCAAGTATTATAGCATGGAGGAATGCCCTCCTCAGACACTCACTTCTCTTCTTTCATACCCAGCAGAGTCTCTCAGACAAAACGGTTTTTAGCGAGCGTATATATCAATTATTGCATCCGTTGTGGAAAGCCTAGCTGGCCACAGCTCATTGTAGAAGGCACTGGAGAACACTATTAAAGAGTGACTCTAAAATGCAATGTCATTTTGGAGGGAATAATAGCTAAAAAGAAACTGCAGAGGAATGTGTTTCCTTCTTTTTTTATATTTCTGTGTCAGTAATGCGGAGACTTCACCGCCGCTGGCAAAAAAAATAATAATAGAAGAGAGCATTTTTGTATTTTTCAAAGTGATGGGAACAAAACCATAGCTGTAGGAACGCAGGGATTAAAATCACCAGCACAGGTTTCACAGCTGTTGATATTTTGCAGATGGACTGATTTCCTTTAATTTTTCATTGAATTTGCGTCAGGATTTTTCACTGCCAGGACTTCTTACACAATAATGAGGGACCAGGCTTGAACACAACGTGTGTTGCTAAGAATATCAGCTGTAGATAAGACCACGTGCCCACGTGTATGACTGAGGGTGTTTTTATCCTTTCTCTGCCCTCTGTAACCCAACACGACTTCTTCCCATGGACCCCAAGTTTTATGGTCAACATAAGGAGCATGCGACAAAACGCTTTGGGAATGGGTGAGCAGCTCCATCCACAAGAGAGTCGTCGTCAGTCCACACTACAGAAGTGTTTGCAGTACAGTAGGTGGAAATGTGTAAACACAGCTGAGAGAGCTGGAAGAGATTTCACGTTGTGCTGCTCTGTGTGTAGAATGAAGCTGTCATTATGTGTCTGGCATACCTTGGGCCATCTTCCATCTGCAGCCCCTGGGTGTGGGGAGGATGGAGCCAGGCTCTTCTCAGTGTCATCTAGAGATAAGACAAGGGACAATGAGTGTCAGCTGGAACACAGGAGTGCCATATAAATATCAGAAGGAACTTCTTCCCAGTAAGGGTGACAGAGCACTGGAACAGGCTGCCCAGGGGGGTTGTGGAGTCTCCTTCTCTGGAGATGTTTCAAACCCACCCGGTTGTGTTCCTGTGTGACTTGGTCTAGGTGATGCTGCTGTGGCAGGGGGCTGGACTAAATGATCTTTCGAGGTCCCTTCCAATCCCTGATGATTCTGTGATTCTAGGAGCAGAAAACACACAGTCATGGAGTGGTAGCTCTTCTGCCAGGGAGAGAGTGGAGGGTGCCAAGAAGGTTGAAGGATGGAAAGAACTTAAAAAACCAAACAACCCACAAGAAAAAAAACCCCAGCCAAGTATTTTTCTTGTTTTGTTTTAATACAAAATGATGCAGGGATGTGTGAACAGGCAAATATTCTGCTTCATTGGTATAAATGGCTGTTGTCTCCTTTAATGTACCATAAGGCTGGCACTGCTAGTCTCTCCTTAGACTGATGGGAGCAACAGGAACACACTCTCTTGCTCCTGCATATGGTGATTAATCGGCTTTTTAAAGCTATTTATGTCATCTGCACGTGAGCAAAGCAACAGCAACCAAAAATAATTAAAGAAGTCTTCTCACCCCCTCTCTTTCGGTTATTTAGCAAGTGAAGCTAAGGATGGAATTTTGCGTTGTTTTCCCCGAAGCATTTTCCTCAATGAACAGAAAGTCTGTGTTTTCTCTAAATTATTTTCTCTGAATTATTTTTTTAATGGAATCTTAAATAATTATCCTGTTTTCATTTGAGATGTCCTCTGTGTTTAGGTAAGTGCAGAATATACAAAGAGCAAACTATCCATAAATAAAACCCGCAGGTAGGAGCCGCACACAGTAAATACCTGCCTCCCACCCACTCTGAGTTTACTCATCCCTGTTGTGTGTTGGGGATGCAGTAACTTCTCTGCAGATTTGCTTGTGATTCCTCCTTTGCAGTTTCCACAACTAAACCCCACCATTCCCTCACGATGTGTGGATGGTGTCAAACACCTATGAAGCTTATTCTTCCTCTACTAGCACGGTGAGCAGGAGTTCTGCTCCCATAAGCAAACACTCCAACCCAACCACGCTGGGGGCCTCTGCTGATCTTGCTTCTGGTTGTCAGCATGCAAGACCAGGGGCAGCATCAGGGCAAGTCCTACAAGTACTGGAGAGGAGGGATGATTAACCCCTTCCACAACATGTACTGGACAAACATTTCATTGTAATTCTTCATCGTTGAACTGAAGCCTTAGCCCAGTATTTTCTAGGTTGCAGCAATACTTTACAAATGATGTCTCATAAGAACTTTCTAACTAACTTTCACCTTCACTTTCCCTGCTACGTAGACCCCCAAGCACCTAATTAACTTCTCTCAGGGGGACTTAGTCCTCTTTAGAAAATATTATCCTAGCTTATACCAGGATTAATAACATCCTCATTGCAAACATCTCAGTGCTTGAACAGCTTTATCCTAAATAATTAAATTGTGAAAGCAGGCTGCTTTCTTTTTCCACTTTAGACAGAACTGAGATCTTTGAAAAATAGGGGCTGGTGGGTTTTTTCACCGTTTAAACAGAGCAGAACGCAAGGGGATTCGCTCCGTGTGGAAGCACAGCCGTGTGTTTAGCAACACGGCCACATGCACTTGGAGGACAACCCTTTGGTTCGCTGCCAGAGCCCGTGCGTGTGCAGAGTGCCAGCCTAGGAGCAGAAATCTCCCCTGTCGCCATGATGGACAAAAGGCTGAGCTGGTTTTTCCTTCTCACTTAGCACCTTCTCCTTCAGTCTGCTGGGAGCGCAGAGGTTCTGAACTGAGGTTCATGGGTGAGCTTAGAATTGTAGAATCACTGAATGGTTGAGGCATCAGAGCACACCCAGTCCCAACCCCCTGCCTTGGGCAATGACACCTCTCACCAGACCAGGTTGCCCAGATCCCTATCCAGCCTGACCTTGGACACTTGCAGGAAGAGCAGCCACAACTTCCTTGGGCAACCTATTCCAGTGCCTCAGCACCCTCACAGGGATCAGTTTCTTCTTGAGATTTAATCTGAATCATAGAATCATTAGGGATTGGAAGGGACCTCAAAGATCATCCAGTCCAACCCCCCTGGCACAGCAGGATCCCCTAGACCAAGTTGCACAGGAACATATCCAGGCAGGTTCTATCTTTCAGTCTGAAGCTGTTACCCCTCATCTTACTACTACAAGCCTTCCTAAAACACCCCTCCCTGGCTTTTTCATGAGCTACCTCTCATCTCCAGCTCATGCCCCATCTTCCAGGGGTACGTGGCACCACTACTAGATAGATACACCACAGGCTACACAACAAACCCACTCCCTTCCCACCCTTTTAGGAAGGGTGACTGTTGGTGAGCTTCCAAACACTGATTCTATAAGTAGTTTTCCTGCCACATTTCTACGTGTGTATTGTGCTAGCTACCTCTCTGCAGGTGATGTCTTCCAGCACCTCAATGCATTTTGCTTTCTTCCCCTTCTTTCCACCACAGTGATGTTAACTCATCGCTCCTTGGAAGAAGTTGGTGTTTTGTAGATAAAAAAGAAAATACAAAATCTAATCACAGAATCACTAGGGACTGGAAGGGACCTCGAAAGATCATCCAGTCCAATCCCCCAGCCACAGCAGGATCACCTGACAAGTTGTTAAAAAAGAATTGGTTTTGTAAGTGTGGCTTTTCCATGCTAGTGGGGGCTTTGCCATTAAGGGATATTAACAGGACACAAATTTAAGCTGTTCCTGTAATCAATTGCTCAGTAGTAGGTGATGACAACCTTATCCAATTAGAAAAGCAGCACGTACATAATTATTAGATTTTCAAGGGAATAAGCCCCTCACACTAATTCAAGCTTCCAGCAAATTCAAGCTTATAACTTCAGGTTCTAAAAGTCATAGTAAGCAGTTATTTCACTGTTCATACACTTGTGATTTACTGGCATGGGCAAATCAGTTCATAATTATATGAATTAATGTGTCACAAATGAATTTGTGACAAATTAAATGTATTTATAGAAAAAATGCTACTAAGAAAGTGATATATATTGAGTTGACTTAACGTCTGTAGACATAAAATAGTTGGTTGTGAGACTGCTGGTATCACAAGGGCATTAAATCGCGCTGGGACGTGCATCTTTGTGAACTTTGAGTGCATGAGGACTATTCAGTTTCTGCTTTTCTTCCTTCGTTAAGGTGTTGTTAATTCTCCTCTTACCTGACAAGTTGGTAGTTAGACTCATTTCTTTTCTCTGCCAGGACCTTTCTAATTACCGATCGTCCTAGCTGCCCTGTCACTGGATTGGACTAGATGATCTTTCGAGGTCCCTTCCAATCCCTGATGATTCTATGATAAGTCACTAGGTCTGAGTATGAAGTTGATGGACTCTTCCAGCATCAGCAGCTTCATGACATTAGTCTTTGTTTTCCTTGGCTTTCTTATAGGAAGGCAAAGAGTGTTCCTTCAGGCATTGTGGCATTGTCATAGTCTTTGTTAGAGGGATGGGTGGCAAGTGTTTCACTTCACCGATCAAAATAAACACATTTTAATTAGCTGCCTTCAGAACCTGCTTCTAAAGGGTCTCCTTCTCTGGAGATGTTTAAAACCCACCTGGATGTGTTCCTGTGCGAGTTGGTCTGGGTGATGCTGCTGTGGCAGGGGGATTGGACTGGATGATCCTTTGAGGTCCCTTCCAATCCCTAATGTTCTATGATTCTGCGATAAACACCTAAATATTTCTATTATTACACGAGGGTTTCAGCTCCTGAGAGCAGATAAAAATCCTCTTTTCTTTGCTCTGCCCTAAAAGCTGTTTTCTCATAAACCTTGACCTTCTGCCTTCGAAGTTCTGAAATGGAGCCAGAGTAACAATCTCTTTCAGGAAAGCTGGAGAAATACAACATAATGACCTTGCAGCTTCCACACTCTCAGCCAACCCAACCCTTGAAAAATGCTGCACTGAAGTGAATAGAGCAGACTGGGAGAAACAGTGCAGTGCCCGTTACACTCCCATAGCCAAGATGGCCATGGCACCATAAGGCTGACCCAGATGAGGGCAGAGTAACAGCAAACAAACCTAAACAAACACATTTATTTCACTTTGAAACCCAAGAGCTCTTCCAGCAACTGAAGCTTGTCCTCATCTCAGTGCTTGGTTTCGACGCTACGTTGGCAGGCATTAAATAAGCTTTTTAGCTGAAAGTATAAGGATTAATCCTTGTTGATGTTGCTTTCAAAATCCCTCGTTAAGGAGCCGCCCCACAGATGACATTTACAAATGTGTGTGCGCTGCGTATTATTCAAATGAACCCTGCAGTGAACGGAGCTAAGGCCCTTGAATCAACGATTTAATTCCTTTACTCATCTAATTGCTGAGACTATTATTTAATGTCTCTTGTTTTTCTCTTTATTAATCTGTTTGCTTTACTAAATTGCTTTCAGTTTTTCAATTCAGAAATCGTGCAAACGAGAGGGGACGCAGGAGGTTTTAGGCAAATAAGATATTTTCTTGGAAGAGGAACTGAAAAGGTGGCTGAGGAAACACCCAAGGTGTAGGGTACCTGTCACAAGTGACCATCTCTAATCTAGAGCAGAAAAGGGTCAGTGAGGTGAGAGGTCTAGTGATAGTGTGAGGAGAGAGAACCAGGGACATAAGCTGCTGTTGTACCTTCAGCAGGTGTTGGACTCCATGACCTCATAGCATCAGTTCTGGCCAGGGTTGAAGTTTCTGGGTCCAGCCCAGCTGGTAGACTGGAGCTTACAGAGACGAAGTGCTAAAGCCAAAAGGACATCATACTATGCCTGGGGTGTTAATTTTAAGTACAGTTGTGTCAGCAGCCTTTTTATATGTGACTGAAAGTAATGGCTACGACCACCCGCTGCAGCAGAGAAAGATCTAAACTATCTTCTCCATCTCAGTGCAATCTGCCCTGGTCATTCAGATTGTGAATTACTGCTTGCATTTAGCAAACAGTTGAGGTTTTCCTTTGTTCCTGAAGGAAAGAAGCAGAGCAGAAATTTTACATGGAATAAAGACATGGTTCCTGCAGATGTTGGAATCACAGAATCATAGAATCATTAGGGATTGGAAGGGACCTCCAAAGAGCATCTAGCCCAATCCCCCTGCCACAGCAGGATCACCTAGACCAAGTCGCACAAGAACACGTCCAGGTGGGATTTAAATGTCTCCAGAGAAGGAAACTCCACAGTCCCCCTGGGCAGCCTGTTCCAGTGCTCTGTCACACTCAGTGGGAAGAAGTTCCTTCTGATATTTACATGAAATTGGACGCATAGCTGTTTCCACAATAATTTTCTCACCAGCTCAGAAAGCTTCTTGTGCTTTTCCCATGCCACCTGTCTCCAAAGCCATCTAGTGTGAAGGACAACAGACACACCATTGCATTGCAATGGGTATAATGTGCTTTACGTAGGTAGCTGATGCCTGTAGGAGAAGCCAGAAAACTCCAGTGGGTAAAATCTCTTTAAAGTATAGTCTTGGTTTCAGATCCTTTCCACAAATTACAGTCTCACCAATAAGGTTTTGATCAATTTGCTTGGGTCTGTCACTTTATAAAGGGTGGCAAATAGTAGGATACGAGGCAAGCTCTTTGCCACAACTATTCTCTCTTCCGTCTGTCACACAAAACTCACTTGTCTGTGTTTTCCTGATGCTGAGATGATTATTGTACCCACATGATTTAATGAGGGAGAACAGAATGGAAGAAAGACTCTTGCTCCTTTTCACTTACCTCTCAATAGGGGTTTGCTTTGTTTCTTCTTAAGGGAGTGAGTGCTGTGCTCCAGGGTTACATGCTGAGGCACTGGAACAGGTTGCTCAGGGAGATTGTGGCTCCTCCATCCCTGGAAGTGTTCAAGGTCAGGTTGGATGGGTCCCCAAGTTACCTGGTCTGGTGAGAGGTATCCCTGCCCATGGCCAGGGATTGGAACTAGATGATCTCTGAGGTCCCTTCCAACATAAACCAGTCTGTGATTCTGAGACTCTGTGCTGTATTTCCACAAAACCCTGCCCACAGCATCACTGATAAAATCACACGAGGACATTTCAATAGCTAGAGAAAAGAAGTCATTTTCTAGAAGCTTGTCTGCTTTCCTCACTGCAGTGTTGTTGGGAAGCCCAGATCCACTGACTGAGTTTGTCCTACAGAGCATTCAAAAAACTTGGCAGTGTAAACGTTGATCGTGCTGCAGAGTTTCACACTCCCAGACTGCCAGCTCCAGTGCATTTGCACTTACGCCAACAGCCCTACCCCAAGATGGGCAGCCTAGTAAAATCATCCCAATGCACTTTTCCATCAGGGGGCTGCTTTCAAATGCAAATAGTTGGCATTTTTCCTGGCACCAAAAAGACTGTCTCTGGGCACCAGCAGTGTGGGCAGCTCTGTCCTCCCTATCTGCTTCTGTTATGCCAAACACGTCTGTACTCCCATATGGCCCTGCTACTAAAGCCCAGTCTCTCCAGGTGGACTCTGCCAGCCAGTTCCCATCTTATTTATGGTGGCCATATATAAAGCCATAGGAAATACACCAGTTAAATATTAAAGCTCTCAGCAGTCCACCAGTAACAGCACAACCACCTGCAGTTCCTCCCCTTCATATTACACACCTTGCACAAGGTTGAGTACTCTTCAGCCTGTGCACGAGCCTTTGCAGAGAGGGGGTGCAATACCTGTTCTTCCTCAAATGAGAGGGGGTGTTACCTTGCTAGGCTGAAGGAATATGTAGAGATGTGCCCCTGCAAAGAGATGCCAGGCAGCATGAGCTGAGAGAGATCTGTAGGGATTTGTGCCTACTCCATCCCTTCTCTTTTCCTGTGGCCAATCAGCTCCCCCATCTCATTTCTGCACGACCTCGGCATCTCCCCCAAAATCCTCACACTGTGTTGCCAGTGATATCAAAGTTCTCTGCAGCTCAGAAATCCCCTCCTGAGTAGTCGTGTCCTGCACCAAGAATTGCTTTGTCTTCCTGAGCATCGTGCTGTTCACCAGGAATAGGAATATTCAGGTGTGGCACAGACTTCAGCTTTTCAGTGGCCTTAAACAGAGAAGATAAGGGTGTCTGAAGGATGAGCTGCGGGGCACAGGGATGCAGAGCAATCCGTTAGTTCTTGGTCTCTCTCCAAGCAGTCTATTACTCTCTGAGGTTTCTGTTTGTGTAACCCTCAGCAGACCTCAGCTTTGCTTTAAACATGTAAGCTGGCTGCTTCTTGTTCAAGCTATGATCTTCTCTCTATTCTTAAGAGATCGCAGTTGCAGACTAATCTTGTAGCCAGAATCAATCTCTTACAAGCACAAAACCCGCATTTACATGCAAGAGCTTTTGTTTTAGGATCCTAGAGCTTTGCTTGCTGAGATCTTAGGAGCAAGTCTGATTTCTGAGCTCATTCCATGCCTTTGCCATTCACTTCATGGATTTTCCTCTGGAGCATCCTTTGTTGTCCCTGATAAGACACAAGACAGTGACTCTGATTCCTCTGAAAGACGAATCGTTTGTTAGATTTTTTGTTTGTTCTCTTTTTTTTAACTCTCTCCTGCGTGGGGCTGGTAAATCTTTAGGTGGGATCAGTGTGATTAGAGAAAAGACAAACGTGCTGCAGCAGGCACCGAAGTGTGCGGCGCCTGCAAATCAAAACCCTCACAAAACCAAGCTGAATGTCTGCAGACTATAGTTTCTTTAAACCCAGCTCATTCCTTTCGGCAGGACTCGGCCACTGACTGATTTTATCGGGGTGACGGAGCAAGGCTTATTGCTGTTGACTTTGGTTAAGAGAATGCACAATGAGGTCCTTTAAATTAGTTGGATGTGTTTGGACAGCTAATATCTCAAAAAGTCTATTATCTGTATTGACTACAACACTATAGAATGTTATAAAATTAATTATATTCTTCATAGCTTAGCAATGATTGCCTCATTTAGAAATATAATTACCTATCGCTGAGGTTTTCAGCCAGAAGGCTTTTTTCCTTAGCAACTTGGTTTGCCAGGCTTCATTTAAAACCCTGGCCTCCACCTTCTCCTTTTGAAACGTTGATATTTTAGGCGACTCTTTTATTTTTTGAAACAAAAGATTTATCCCGGGTGTCTAATGACTTTGTACACACAGGACAGGTTGGCACTAAAACAGCAGTCTGGCTAAGAAAACAAGAAGTCACCAAATTACAACGTGTTATGAGGTGCCACTATAGGCTGAGGACTGACCTGTTGGAGAGCAGTGCAGGAGAAAGGGACCTGGGGCTCCTGGTGGCCAGCAGGATGGCCAGGAGCCAGCAGTGTCGCCCTCTTGTGGCCAAAATGGCCAACAGCATCCTGGGGTGGATCAGAAGCGGGGTGGTCAGCAGATCAAGAGATGTTCTTCTTCCCCTCTGCTCTGCCCTGCTGACACCACATCTGGAGTGTTGTGTCCATTTCTGGACCCCTCAATTCAAGCAGGACACAGAGCTGCTGGAGGGAGTCCAGTATAGAGCAACAAGGATGATGAAGGAAGGGGAGCCCTTCCCTGATAAGGAAAGGCTGAGGGAGATGGGTGTCTTTAGCTTGGAGAAGACTGAGGGGTGACCTCATTGATGACTATAAATATGTGAGGGGTGGGTGTCAGAAGGATGGAGCCAGGCTCTTCTCATTGTCGTCTGGTGACAGGACAAGGGGCAGGGTGTGTGAGCTGGAACATAGGAGGTCCCACATAAATATGAGAAGGAACTTCTTCCCAGTGAGGGTGACAGAGCACTGGATAGTGCTGCCTGGGGTGTTTAAATATCTGGAGACATTCAAAACCCACCCAGATATGTTCCTGTGTGGCTTGGTCTAGGAGATGCTGCTGTGTCGGGCAGCTGGACTAGGTGATCTTTCGAGGTCCCTTCCAATCCCTGATGACTCTATGATTCCTCAAACAGATAGGGAAAGTAACTTGAACATAGGTTCTGATTTTTGGGGGGGACTTCAACCCCTAGCAGTAGCAATGCTAGGGCTCTGTAGTGCAATGGGACAGCATGAATAGCATCCTCTTCCTTAAGGTTTCAGAGCAGGACAAACCATTGTTCAAGAGCAAACAAATATGATCCATCTTCTCAAAGGGCCACTCAAAGGATCAGTTATCCAAACCACAGCAGCTCTGCCATCTTGTTCACAGGTCACCCCTCCTCATCCAGCAAAGTAACAAGGAGCTGAGAAATACTGAGAATACATTTTGCTAGTATTATTTTTTCCTGTAGATGCTATTTGTTCTCCTTGATAGCATCAGAGATCATCATTCTCCAGAGCTATTAATCTGGCATGTGTATTGACATGGTGTGATTGTAAAAGATGCTCTTTATTTCCTGCTGCCTTACAGCTCAACAGAAAAAACAACAAACCCTGAGACGCCCCAAACCTTTGGAACAAAACAAGAGAAGAAATTGATGAAGTGTGATAAATTCAGAGATAATTGTGAAGACCCTGGTACTCAGGACATTGTTTTAGCTTAAAAACTACAGGTTATTTTTCCTCAGGTGTAGCTGAAATTTGAATTTAGGTGTTTGGATTGAAGCCAATTTAGTCCTCAAGATGCCTCTGGGTTCCAAACTGCTACCCTAGTAAAAGGCATCGAATGCAACTGGTGTCAGTAAAACACACGCAGTGAATCCCCCAGTTCCACAGCTTTGCATCCCCTCTCTTGGGTGCAGGTGATCAAGTAAAACACTCCTGTCAAATGAGCACAGGCTGCTCCTTACGTAGAGGCTGTGTGTCAAAGCAAACAGCAGAATCTTTGTCTCAGAGTAGGGCTTTTGAGCACAACCCCTTAAATCCCTTAGAAAATACGAGACTGTGCAGATACAACATTATATAGATTATTGCTCTCACAGTCACAGAGCCCAAGCATCTGCTTACCCTGAATGCGAGCCTGGCGGATCTTGACAGCTGTGAGTGTGCAAAACAAAGTTTGCCTGACCCATAGATACTTTGAGCTGTTGTAGGATGCTTCTTGAGAGATTTGTTTTGAACTGTGCTTTCAAACACATCACCACAGGAAGACCTGGAGGGATTTATTGGTCTTTGGCTGAATATGAACCAGCGGTGTGCTCAGGTGGCCAAGGAGGCCAACAGCATCCTAGGTTGTATCAGAAATAACGTGTCCAGCTGTTGTAGGGGGGTGATTATCCCCCTGTAGTGGACACTGGTGAGGGCCAAACCTCGACTACTGGGTTCAGTTTGGGGCACCTCAGTACAAGAAAAATATTGAGGTGTTGGTCCAAAGAAGGACAACAAGGTTGGGGAAGGGGGCTGGAGAAAAAGCCTAATGAACATTATGGTTTTCTAAGGATGGTAGGTTGGTTGAGATGTATGTGTTACTGTGCTTCAAGGTGGGATAACTGGCCAATAGTGGAAGATCTCCATTAGGAAAGAGCTGCTACTATTAACTGATTAGGGATTGGAAGGGACCTCGAAAGATCATCTAGTCTAATCCCCCTGACACAGCAGCATCACCTAGACCAAGTCACACAGGAACACACCCAGGTGGGTTTGAAACATCTCCAGAGAAGGAGACTCCACAACCCTCCTGGGCAGCCCCTTCCAGTACTCCATTGTCCTCACTGAGAAGTTCCTTCTGATATTTATATGGAACCTTCTCTGTTCCAACTGACACCCATTGCCCCATGTCCTATCACTAGATGACATTGAGCAGAGCCTGGCTCCATCCTCCCGACACCCACCCTTCACATATTTATAGACATTAATGAGGTCACCCCTCAGTCTCCTGTTCTCCAAGCGCAAGAGACCCATCTCCATCAGCCTTTCCTCATAAGGGAGGTGTCCTACTTTCTTCTTCATCTTTGTTGCTCTACACTGGACACCCTCCAGCAGCTCTGGTTAATAATTAATAGGCGTGGATGCTGGATGGACTAAAAGTCCTGCTTATATTTGAGGCATCAGTGACTGTGGTGTGAACCCAGAGAATGAGGGGTCAGTATGCACCACTGATGAACTTCAGCGTTGGTCAGGGCACAGAGGGTCAGTTGTGTGCTACCTGTGTTCATCATATTCACATGGTTGCAGCTCGTGTCTGCTGATAAGGTCACCAGTGTCTGCATATTGGCCTGTGAGAGGTTCTTGCTCTGTGTACATGCCTGTGTTATTCCCAGCCTCCTCCTGGAGGTCTCTCCCCAAACCAGGACCCCTCCAAATCTGGCTGCAGCAGTCCAAGGAGAGATCCCCTGAGTACCAAACTCTTCTGGATTTGTCTCACACTGGAGCTAACCCAGTCCTGCACCTGTCAAGTGTAAGAAAATGAGACGTGCCGGTACCTTTGCCTTTGGAAATGTCAGGTCTGTCAGGTCTAAAGATCACCTAAACAAGGATTTAGGGGAATCTCTGTGCTACGCATCTGGAAATCCAGCTTTAGGGGAATTGGACTTGTCTTGGCCTTTTGTGCAAACCTCTGTGAAGTTACAAGCCAAAGCGTTCTGCCAGACTTTCCTGGATGAATGCTTTGCTGGAGTAAATTGAGGGCTGTCTCTACATTAGAGCAGAACAACGTGTGTCCTGCCTGTAGCCAGCAGAGCTCTTTGGGGTGCACACCCAAATTCTCTCATTGTCTGTTTGGAAGAGCAAGCGAATTAGGGGGTTTTAAGTCTTTTGTGGGAGCTCAGTGCTCTTGCCTTGCAATCAGAGCACATAGCCCTACGCCCTGGGGCACAGAGGTTGTACAGTGGTGCTGGAGAGGTGGGTTACTTCTCCTTCAGCATTTTGCTCTGAGCAAACACATAAATTCATTGTAGGTGCCATCACAGGGCCATTTCGTGTTACAAGGAAATTACTCAAACACCTCTCGCAGTCCTGAAAGCAGAAGCTGCTCCTTCTAAACCACCAAACGAGAAAGCAAAGGCTAGAAATAATGACTGTGTGTGGAGCTTATCACTGGGGGTCCTGGGAGCATTGTGAAGGCAGAGGGTTGTCAAAAAATACAGAAAAAAAGAAAGAAAAGAGGAAATGAACAGAGATAAAGGATCTCAAGATGCACAGGGGCTGCATTGTGTTGTGTGAACAGAATTCAGACCTAATACTCACCCAAATAACACAAAAAGAGAGAAAACTCCTATTAAGAACTCCACACAATGCAGGAGAAAAAAGGGAATTTAATCTTGGATCAATATTGGAGAGTGGCAAGTAGAAATTACAGCTCAGGGAGGATTTTGGCTCGCAGAATTCCCTGTCACTCTGCTTTTGTGTAGTGCAAGTCTGGGATAACACCCCAAATGCTGGAGGGGGCACTGGGACAGGTTGTCCAGAAAAGCTGTGGCTGCTCCATCCCTGGAAGTGTCCAAGGCCAGGTTGGATGGGGCTCTGGGCAGCCTGGTTTGGTGAGAGCTGTCCCTGCCCATGGCAAGGGGTTGTGACTGTCTGGCCAGAAGGGGGTAAAGAAGGATCTTCTCCATATACTGCATCCCCAGACTCTCCACTCTGCATGTCCTTCACCTTCAGAAACTGAGTTACAGACTGTCATGGTTAGTGGGACAAGCCCACAGGCTGTGCTGAGCTTTGCATAGACTTTAAGGAAATCCATAAACCTAGAAATCAAAAGGAGGCAGCATCAGTGTCATCCTGGGGTGGAACAGAAGGGGTTGGTTAGCAGATCGAGAGAGGTTCTTCTTCCCCTCTACTCTGCTCTGGTGAGACCACATCTGGAGAGTTGTGTCCAGTTCTGGGCTCCTCAGTTCAAGAGGGATGTGGAACTGCTGGAGAGAGTCCAGTGTAGAGCAATCAGGATGATGAAGGAAGTGGAACATCTGCCTTATGAGGAGAGGCTGAAGGAGCTGGGTCTCTTGAGCTTGGAGAAGAGGAGACTGAGGGGTGACCTCATTAATGTCTATAAATATGTGAAGGGTGGGTGTCAGGAGGATGGAGCCAGGCTCTTCTCAATGGCATCTAGTGACAGGACAAGGGGGAATGGATGTGAGCTAGAACATAGGAGGTTCCTCATAAATATCAGAAGGAACTTCTTCCCAGTGAGGGTGACAGCACTGGAAGGGGCTGCCCAGGTGTGTTGTGGAGTCTCCTTCTCTGGAGACCTTTCAAACCCACCTGGATGTGTTCCTGTGTGACTTGGTCTAGGTGATGCTGCTGTGTCAGGGGGATTGGACTGGATGATCTTTGCAAGTCCCATCCAATCCCTAATGATTCTAGGGTCTCCTGACTGGCTCCATGCTGTAGATGGGGAAGCAGACATTACTGTAGGCTGCTGTGTGTCCTTGCTTTCACTTCACGTTGCCTCCTCCTCTCTCTTCCTTTGTCTGACCTGTGCACCCAGCCTGTAACCTTTTCAATCTAACAGTGGTTTTTCAAAATGTGCTGTATTTTTTCTCATAAAAGAAGAGATCCTGATAGTGGTTGAACTCTGATTAGAAAATGGGACCGTGGCAGTCATGACGGGTGACGCTGGCAGTGCTGCTTTTTGGGAAGCAGTAATATCTAGTAGGTACAAAATAAGGGTGGCTGTGCGGTTTGTTGTGGTTGTTGTTGTGGTTTGGGGTTTTTTGGTGTGCTTTCATAGGTGCAAAAAGGAAATAAATTAAAACAATGATTAATGGTTGGTTTGACTCCTCAGGTAGATTTAATCTGGATTTTAGGAAGTTGTTCTGTAGCGAGAGGGTGGTTGAACACTGGAACAGGTTGCCCAGCGGGGTGGTTGAGGCACTATCCAAGGTGAGGTCAGACAAGGCTCTGGGCAACCTGATCGAGCTGGGCATGTAAGGATGTCCCTGTTCACTGCAGGGGAGTTGGACTAGATGCCATTTGGAAGTCCCTTCCAGCCCTGCCCATTCTATGATTTTACAAACCTGTAACTCACTGAATGTCTTTGTCCCTAAGTTTAGACAAAAAAGAGGTTGGTTAGAATCATCGAATAGAATCATTAAGGTTGGAAGAGACCTCCAAGGTCATGAAGTCTAACCGTCAACACAGTGCCTCCGTGTAGCAGTAGGAAACAAGGTTAGTGGGCATGGTGGCATCTGGCTCGTGGTTGGACTTGAAGATCTGTTCTTGATCATCCAACAATTCTATACCCACCAAACCATGTTTTAAAGTGCCACATCTGCCTGCTTTTTAACACCTCCATGGAGGATGGTGACTCCATCACCTCCCTGGGCAGCCTCTTCCAATCCCTGACCAGTCTATCAGCAAAAATATGTTTTCTGATGTCCGACCTAAACCTCCCTTGGCACAACCTTGCCACAGCCACCACACGTGGAGGTGTCAGATCTGTGCCAGCAGTGGCAGGATTTGTTTAATGAACATTTTCCCCAGGTACCCAATAACGTCGCCTGTGATTTCCACCCAAGATTACCCACCAGTTAGCACAAATTTGCTTTTTAATTGGCCTGTATTGCACCTGCCACGTTCTGGCTCCTCGGTCTCTGAAGCGTCTGCAGAAGGAAGGAGGGTGGATATCTGGGGGGATTTAATCTTAGTACATTATAGGAAGGGCATGCACAGCAACAATTAATGTTTTAGAGACAAGAATAATGTGCACCAGCACGAAGTGACGAGGAAGAGAGAGTGGAACCTGGGGACTAGCTAATGAACAAGATTAATTAGCCACTGTAGAAAGACCTAAAGCTCCAGTGAATTCAGCAGGAAGCTTTAATTCTGTTGACTTTTGTGGGTCCTGGGAACTGCCCAAGGAGTCCAGAAGTAGAAAGTCTGGCCGCAAGGCTACGTTTATCCAGGCTTATTCCTATAAGAATGCAGAAGTCAGTGTGTACTGAGGGCAAACTGTAAATAAACAGCTGGACAAGCTGACCAGAGGGCAGCTCAATGCAGGAGGCTGACAAGAACAGAGCACGGAAGCACCAACCAGCAGCAGGTATGTGGGCAGGCAGAGTGACTCCATGAGCTGTGTGACCGGAGCCCAAAGACTTCTTGATGTTGTTTCATAGAATCGTTAGGGATTGGAAGGGACCTCGATTAGTCCAATAGTTTATGGTGACTTTGCTGTTGATGATCCACTGGTTGTGGTTTGGGTGGATTTTTTATTGTTGTTTTTTTAGTTTTCATTTGGGTAGGGTTTGTGTGGAAAAAACTTATTGGGGGTTTTTGGTGGGTTTTCTTGTTTTGTTTTCAATTTTTATTTGAGTGGGGTGAGTGGAGAGTGATTAAAAGTAACCTGAGGGGGATATCTAGATGTGCAGCAGTGTAGGGGCTCCTATAGGAGTATAAATTCCTGGCAAATTCCACTTCCAAGCTGTGTAGATTCCTCTGCCAGCTAAAGGCACATATGGATGCACAGCTACTAGATGTGGCTCCAGAGAAACACCATCATGTGGAGAGCATGGAGAAATTAGCACTGATGCTAATTTCTAATATCTGCATCTCATAGGGACCTCTGGGACTGCAGAATCATCAGAGATTGGAAGGGACCTCAAAAGATCACCTAGTCCAATCCCCCTGCCAGAGCAGGACCACCTAGACCAAGCTGCACAGGAACATATGGGACTGCAGCAAAGCTTCTCAGGGTTGGATTTCTAAAGACAGTCTCAATACAAATACATAACTTATTTTACTTTGGAATTAAAAACTAAATAGGAAAATAAATTCTAGGAAACAGCTGCATTCCACTTTGTTATAAATGGCATTAAACTCATAAATTTCACATCTGGACTGGTTCTGTGAGGACTTCCCTAAAACCTGCTGCATTCCCTTAGAATGGATTTTCACCACCACCTTCCAGCTGATGAACTCCACGCTGGTGCACATGGGCAGCCTCTCCTTATTTCACCACTGCCCTGCCTGTTCTCTCACAGGTCTTTCCCTGGGGTAGTTAAAAGCACTGTGCAGGGGTGCAGTGAGTTGCAGGAGTTAGTGAAAGGTTAGGTCTTCCCCCTCCGGAGTTAAGGTTCAATCAGGTCAGTGAACTGATTTGCCTCGCCAGGTCTTGTCTGGTCGGAGAAGGTGGCTGCAGAAGGGAAGCAGGATTGCCCCCAGATTTCACATGGTTTTATACCAGTTTATGAGGGGTGACCTCATTATTGACGGGTGTGACCTCATTAATGCCTATAAATATGTGAAGGGTGGGTGTCAGGAGGATGGAGCCAGGCTCTGCTCAGTGTCATCTAGTGATAGGACAAGGGGCAATGGGTGTGAGCTGGAACAGAGGAGGTTCCACATCAGTGTGAGAAGGAACTTCTTCCCAGTGAGGGTGACAGAGCACTGGAACAGGCTGCCCAGGGGGTTTGTGGAGTCTCCTTCTCTGGAGACGTTTCAAACCCACCTGGATGTGTTCCTGTGTGACTTGGTCTAGGTGATGCTGCTGTTCCAGGGTGATTGGGCTGGATGATCTTTTGAGGTCCCTTCCAATCCCTCATGATTCCATGATTCTACGATCGTGCACGTGGCATTTAGTCCTTGTTATCCTTCCCCTCCCTCCCTTTCTCCCCAGGTGCCTGCTCTCCCTGTCTGGAAGTATTTATTGAGTCCTTGCGTTATTTGCAGAAGAAATAGTTATTCAATAAAGATATTCAAAATAAAGGTATTATATCAGCTAGTCGCTGCGTAAGCACATCTATTCAAGATTTTATCTTCGCACTGCTGGTCTGTGCTGTAATATCTGTGATCTATGTCTCCTCCCTTTACGTTATACGAGATTGTCTGTTACAGAGGCAAGATTTAATAAGGGCATGTACATTAACATTATGGCATCATTTCCTGGCTGCTAGACAGGAGGTATTTTGAATGTTAAGCCGTGTTTGGTACGTTAATATACGATACAAGTCCCGAACGGGGCTCTATTAACATCACTTGCTTAAACATTTTCCAATTTTCCTGTTAAGCCGGGGTGGGGTGGGGTGGGGTGGGGGGGAAAAAGGTGCTTGGTACAAAGTGGAGAAATCAGGAGCTATTTGATCTACGTTAATAGCAGCCTGGTTGTTAGAGTTAGTAGCTATCTGTGTGAAAATCAAGCACGTAGGAGAACACATCTTGTTAACGGCATAAGCACCGGCAGTGAGGAGTCCGCGTGCGGCGGCTTCCTACTCGACGGAATGAAATGGAAAATAATTGTCACAGCGCGCTCGTTCGGCTGCCGGAGCCATCATTTGGAAAGAGATGGGCTCCGCGAGGCAGCGTGGAGTGGCTGCCTCTTGAATTTATGCCCCCGAGTTATCTGCATCTTTCCTTTTTGTGTAGCATGTACAACATCCTGTTTAATGCAGCGGTGACAGATCTAGGAAAATTGGGAAGTGCCCTAGTTGCAGAGATCAGCAGCCCTAGAGGCAGATTCCACCTCCATCAGTGACCTTTATTTGGATGAGGGCCAACTTGCTGCTGGTTTGACTTTTTTCTCTAGTAACATCTATTTTGATTTGACCCCACTTTTAAACCCTTTTGGTTTGGTACCTCTTGTTTTGGGTTGGTGAAGCCCAGATGTGATCAATCGAGGATAATAAAGGAAGCCCCTCTGTTCAAGAAGGACATGGAGCTGCTGGAGGGAGTCCAGTGTAGAGCAGCGAGGATGATGAAGTGAAGCACCTCCCTGATGAGGAGAGGCTGAAGGAGCTGGGTCTCTTGAGCTTGGAGAAGAGGGGACTGAGGTGTGACCTCATTAATGTCTATAAATATGTGAAGGGTAGGTGTCAGGAGGATGGACCCAGGCTCTTCTCAGTGTTATCTAGTGATAGGACAAGGGACAATAGGTGTGAGCTGGAACAGAGGAGGTTCCATATAAATATGAGAAGGAACTTCTTCCTAATGAGGGTGACAGAGCACTGGAACAGGCTGCCCAGGGGGGTTGTGGAGTCTCCTTCTCTGGAGACATTTCAAACCCACCTGGATGTGTTCCTGTGTGACTTGTTCTAGGTGATCCTGCTGTGTCAGTGGGATTGGACTGGATGATCTTTCGGGGTCCCTTCCAACCCTTAATGATTCAATGGTGCCTGTTTCTAGTTGCCATCTCTCATATTCGGGCTTGCACATTTAATTTAACGTGTGTATGTGCTGGCTGCTTGTCTGCTCAAGCGCTGAAATACTCCATGTCTGAGATATAACGTGATCTTGACACAGTCTGTTCTCAGAAGGTTCCCATCTAGGATCTGAGCCTCTCCACAGGGCTGACACTGAACTACAGTAAACTAGAGATCCATCTCTGTCAATCAGCTGTGACATTTCAACTAATTTCCCACCTTCATAGGTTTTTCCACCTTTGGAGCAACAGCAGGTGATGTCAGAAGCAGGGCACGGGATGCTCTTCCGAATCAAAAAGGGAGTCAGATTTGCATTCTCCTCATAGTCACCGAAACAGGTATTTCCCTTTCTGCTCTGAGAATTGTTTACAGATATCCTGAAAGGCTGGACTAGATGATCTTTTGAGGTCTCTTCCAATCCCTAATGTTCTGTGATTCTGTGAACTTTAAATCTGCTCATTCATTAGTCTTGGTACCGACACAATCAACCGGTGTGAAAATTGTGAGAAATCTTTATGGCTTTTTAGAAAAATCAACGCATGAAGGTTTTATAGGGGGTCTGTCTGAGTTCCAGCTGCACTTTTGGGAGACACTTTCCAATCACAGATATAATGCAGAGATGTCAGACCAATAAAAGCATCAGCAGTGCAGTGTTCAGAATGAAATGAATTCAGGATTCACTCTGAATCCAAAGATGTACAACTGTGGATGTGAATCCTGTGCTTCAGCAGAGAGATGTAACAGCAGAAGGAAGTGGAACAGTCCCCTTATGAGGAGAGGCTGAGGGAGCTGGGTCTCTTGAGCTTGGAGGAGACTGAAGGGTGACCTTATTAATGCCTATAAATATGTGAAGGGTGGGTGTCAGGAGGATGGAGCCAGGCTCTGCTCAGTGTCAATGATAGGACAAGGGGTAATGGGTGTGAGCTGGAACAGAGGAGTTTCCAGTGAGGGTGATGGAGCACTGGAAGGGGCTTGTGGAGTCTCCTTCTCTGGAGACTTTTAAAACCCACCTGGATGTGTTCCTGTGTGACTTGGTCTAGATGATCCTGCTGTGTCAGGGGGATTGGACTGGATGATGTTTCAAGGTCCCTTCAATGACCTCGAAAGATCATCTAGTCCAAAGAAAACACCAACACACCTATTTTTCACGTTGCTAAGACTACAAGGATCCCAACGCCTGACATTATATGTATTTAATATAATTATACGTTACCTTACGCTATTCTTTTTCAGACCTGTGACCTTCACATTGTTTCTCCATAAGGAGAAGATTTTCTAGGATTCCCTCTGTAAGGAAAAGCCCCGTCATAACAGTCAGATGTTGAGATAAACAAGTTAACCAAGCGCATTGTTTTTCTACCACTGCTTTTGTTCTAGTTTTCAGTAACTCCCTAAACAAGCTATTAAAGTGATGCTGCTATGTGATCTCTTCATTTTTTTTCATGTCCTACCAATAAATTACTGTGTGGGAGTTGCAGCAGGAGCTTATTTTTCTCTTTTTGTTTTGAAAGATGTTGAAACTAGTCATCGCAAATGACGAAACTGAAATCAGGCAACTGAGAGAGAGAGATGACACCAAAAATTGACAAAACTAGAGCAATTCTACAAAAACACCAGCACTTTTGTGCAGACACTGAGGCTTTGCAACCTTGCAGGGGGTTTTTCTTCAGCCATCTAATTTTGGCAATTTTCAGTCTGGGATTTTGGGACATGAACAAAACCCAGCGGTCCCAAAATGCACCCTGAATTGAAGATGTTGGGTCAGGGAAGCTCCTCCAATCTGAGGAAGGAGAGGCATGTCTGCAACTGTCCCTTCTGGGTAGGTAGTGGATGATCATAGAATCATTAGGGATTGGAAGGGACCTCGAAAGATCATCTAGTCCAATCCCCCTGCCACAGCAGGATGATGGACCAGCACTGGGTACCATTCCCATGTGTCTGGGCTGGTGACTGTGGACTAGCCACTAAGGATAACGTTTCCAAAGGCCACCACCAGCATTTGTATGTCTGTGGATGCTTGATGGAGGTCATGGGGCTTGAGATTTTACTTGTTTACTCATTTCTTTTACCTTTCTGTTCTCTCCAACTTCAGCTGAACGTGTTGACGTCCACCCTCACCGCTGTGATGAATGTGCTGTCCTTATTACTCAGCTCTGGTATCATGCAGAATGGAAACTGTGTGTCTCCAGTTCTGCCTCCTTGCTTCTCCTGAGCCTTATCCCATATTTATCAGTGTAATAGAACAGCTGCAACCTGCCTCCACAGAGATTTGTTTGTTTGTTTGTTTGGGCTGGGTTTTTTTATATCAACGTGCCAGGTGATTTATTTAAGAGTTTTCATATCAGGTTCACCTGACAGACCATTGCTGCAGCAATTTGCAATTTGTTCCCATTTATATGTTCTTCTTAGCACATCCTGACAACAGAAGACCACTAATAAATGGGAGATGAATTACAGTAATCCTTCCTGCCACTTATTGAAATGCTTTCTTCCCCCTCCCTCAGATGTCAGTTCCATCCGTGGCCATGTCATTCTTTGCTGAGTTATAACAACGAGGAGAAAACAGCATTTGAGAAGTAGTTGGGATATTCTATTTTCTCTCACAGGGACAGCAAGTGTCTGGCTTCAAAGATAATGGCTGTAACCATTATTGGCATCGTAGCCCGAGCGGAGTCGAGAGCTGAACGCTGCTGTTATTATCTCTCAGGCTCCTAACCTGTCCCCAGCGAGATGACGTAGGAGATGATCTGCCGTTCCCCTCCGTGACACTGAACCTTAGGAAATGCCTGTGACCTGACGCCGAAGGAAAGAGGCTGCAAGGGTGCCTATTGTGTTTGTTCTACCTACAGAGATGATTCTAAATCATTAAATAAGAGCAAACACTTAAATTTCGGTTCTCAAAAGAGACGTGCAAGCCCGTCATAGATCTCCCTAGCAAACCGTCGGCTGCGCAGAGGTGTTGTCTGCAGAGGGAGATCGTTGCCTCAGAAGAACAGAGGTAATAATGAGTCAGGTTGCTCTTACTCATTATCATGAGGAGCATCCACAGGGTGAACACCTCCGATGTGCAGTTTATCCCAGTCAGGGTCCTGCTGCTTTTACTAGCATCATCAAACATAAGACATTTCCTTGGTGGAAATACTCCCTCAGTTCCTACCTGGAAGATACTGCTTCCCGATGGAGAGCTGCCTGGCAGAGTAGGACCTGGGAGTGTTGGTTGGCAGCCAGCTGAACAGAAGCCAGCCTTGTGTACAGGTAGCCAAGAAGGCCAATGATATCCTGGCCTGTATCAGGAACGGTGCAACCAGCAGTAGGGAGGTGATGGTGCCCCTGCACTCATGGGACTGCAGCTTGAGTACTGGGTCCAGTTTTGGGCACCACAGTACAAGAAGTACATTGAGGTACTGGGGTAGGTCCAGAGAAGAGCAAAGGAGGCTGGGGAGAGAGCTGGTAAAAAGAGAGGCTGACAGAACTGGGGTTACTTAGTCTAGAGAAGAGGAGACAGAGAGAGGACTTTATTGCTCTCTACCTCTACCTGAAAGGAGGTGGTAGTGGGTCTGGTGCTGGTCTTTTCTCCCAAACTACTGATGATAAGATGAGGGAGAATGGCCTCAAGTTGCATCAGGGGAGGTTTAGATGCTCAGGGTGAAGGTCTTTACTGAGTTGGGCACTGGAAAAGGCTGCCCAGGGAGGTGATTGGAATCACCATCCCTGAGGTGTTTAAAAACATTAGTAGAGAAAGCAGTTGAGGCCGTGGTCTAGAGATTAGGGAGATGGTGAGATGAGGGCTGGACTTGATGATGATGATTCTATGATTCTATGAAGTTGCAAGAAAGAGCTGCTGCCAGACATCCTGGTGCCTTGGTCACATGGGATGTCTGACCCCTTTTGAGCATCCTTGTTCCTCTTCCACCGGGTGCCTGGGGTGGGAGCTGTATGTGGTTACAGTTACCGAGAGCTGCTTCAAAGCCTCCCTCCCTCTCCTATTTTCTTCTGAGCTCCTGGTGATCTTTCCTGCAATTTCTATGCAGAGGTGAGGAAGTCAAAGAGGTTAGAAAACACCAAGAGATCTGATTTTTCGGTTTAGTAGTGCTCTTGTAGGAATCATAATGCATCCGTCTAGAAAAGGTTATAAAGGCAGGAAATTGCAGTGATGTGATCCAGATGGGACAAACACCTATTTTTAATACTGTCTCCTGACCTTTCCATTGCCTTCAATGGAAAAACTTCAGCCCTGATATAAAACTCTGTCTCACAGCCAACAAAACACAGTGCATATAGTGAGGGTGACAGAGCACTGGAACAGGCTGCCCAGGGTGGAGTCTCCTTCTCTGCAGATATTTCAAACCCACCTGGATGTGTTCCTGTGTGACTTGGTCTAGGTGACCCTGCTCTGGCAGGGGGATTGGACTGGATGATCTTTCAAGGTCCCTTCCAATCCCTAATGATTCTATGGCTCTGTGATATATGTTTTATGAACCCACAATCAAAAACATGCAGCCATTTCTTCTAGATGGATGCTCCTGTTTTAAGTTCTACAAGACTCCCTCATCAACACGGCAGTCAGTCCTTTGCACCCACAGTGGTGCCGGTGTCCGTGTGCTGTCTCCAAGTGGTATTTTTTTAAACAACAAATAACTTCTTGAGGTGTGATGGGCTGGGGTATTTTGCTTTGTAAAAGGAGCAGTTTGACCTGGCCAAAAGCAGCGTTGCCCCACGCTGTTATCAACAATAACTAGCTCCATCACTACCAAGGCTTCCCCATTGTCAGCTGCTGTAACACCAGGGTACGTATCCAGCACAAGTGCTCTGTCAGAGTTCTTATTATATACACTCATGCTCGGGTATATCTCAGATCTATCTCTCAGTACTCCCTTATTTCTGATATGGATTTATCTCTGCCTCCTCAGAACTGTCATTTGCTCCTTTTTATTACTGTGAAATATTTGCAGGGCAATGGCTGAGCCATAAAACGCCGGTCAGGGAGCGGGTCCCTGTGTTCACCACATGCAAATGCCGTCTCTCCCCTTTTCCGTCCTTTTCAGCTTTGTGGATTTACAGCATCTTGTTTCCCTTTCTCTGGGTCCTTGTGCTGTGTGTTGTTTCTCATATTTAGAGCTTGGCAGGCTGAGAAATGGGATCTTGGTTCTAGCAACAGACTGCAGTCTTGGCACAGTTGCCTACGCAGATGTAAATACACTGAGCAAACAAGAGCTCTTCAGAAGCAAACCAGTTTCTTCTTTATTCTCTCTCCTTCCTCCCATTGCACTGCACAGACTCACAGAACATTAGGGATGGGAAGGGACCTCAAAAGATCATCCAGTTCCACCCCCCTGCCACAGCAGGATCCCCCAGATCCAGTCGCACAGGAACATGCCCAGGCAGGGCATCTCCAGAGAAGGAGACTCCGCAACACACCCTGGGCAGCCCCCTCCAGGGCTCTGGCACCATCACTGGGAAGAAAGTCCTTCTCACAATGATGTGGCACCTCCTCTGTTCCAGCTGACACCCAGTGTCCCTTGTGCTATCACCGAGTGCCCTGAGCAAAGCCCAATTCCATCCTCCCAACACCCACCCCTCATGCACTGACCAACATTTATTGGGTCACCCCTCAGGGTCCTCCTCTCCCAGCTCAAGACCCAGCTCCCTCAGCCCTTCCTCAGCAGGGCGATGCTCCGTCCCTTCATCATCTCCATGGCTCTGCCTGGACTCTCTCCCGCAGCAGTTCTGTGTCCCTCTGGAACCGAGGGGCCCAGACCTGGACCCAGGATTCCAGATGCTGTGTCCTCTGCCACCTTCTCTGAGGAGGGGTGGTTTTTGCCCTGTGTGGTCCAGGAGGAGTCAGCAATGATGTTGCAAAGCTTAGTGCCAGACGAGTCCAGGTGACCAGCCCCATGTCTTCATGAATCAAAGCAGATCCCTATATCCAAAGCACTCTGAGCTCAGTCCTGGCTTCGGGTCTTCCCTCCATTTCCATTTGGATGAGAGAAATATGTGCTCTGCCCCCAGATGTTAACTCCATCCCTAAGTCAGGCAATAAGACAATTTTAGAGACACCTTCCATGTGTCACAAAAATGCAACAAGCTCACAGGCTTTGATTTCTCCCCTACACTTCCAATCAATCTGACTTAATACCTAAACGCTCCTGCTCTGCATCCCCTAAGCCTGTGCCCCCAGGTAATGATTCCCCTCAGTCGGGGAGATGAACTGAGAAGTGACGACTCACTGCACCAGGCACCACATTGCCTGTGGAGCACACGGTCTCCCAGTGCAGCTGGGTCAAGGAGCAGGATGCCAGGGTTTAGCTCACCCTCCCTACCCTGCCTTGTGCTCCTCAGCGTGTGTAGACATCAACCTTTTCTCTCATAACCTGACCATGGTTGAACACAACACCCAAGCTAGGAGGGGTGTCTTTGGTCTGCTGTCCTGAAAATGTTAATGAAGCTTTTTCATATAAACCAGACAAACGTCGAAGCCCCATTTGAAACAGAGCAGCTGAGAGAAATTTCGTTCACTAAGGGCAACATAAATAATATCAGGGCTGACGAAGGGTGAGAGGACTGACAATATGAGAGATGGCTGATGCTGTTTTCATGGCCCTGTGCTCTACTAAATAGAAAAAAGGAGTATCCAGCCATGAACCAAAAAACAGGCGGAGCAGAAGCAGACAGCTTAGCAGGGCAAAATTAAATTAGAGCTTATTTCTACAGCATAACTCAGGGAGGAAAGCAAGGCTGAAACGTACTGACTGTGGCTAGGATGTGGCTACATTCACAGAGTCCTCTAGTGTTTTTTCAGGTGCAGGTTGAACGATGCTGAAAGGATGCGGTGACCGTCTTTATCCTAAGAGCTAACATGAGTCTCATTAGTGTCACCGTGGTGTTAGAAAAAATGGGATGTACTGTGAATGTTCTGCTTGCCCTTCGTTTCTCTTAGTTTGCTCTCCATCCAAGATGAATTTCTTCCCAGTGAGGGTGGCAGAGCACTGGAACAGGCTGCCCAGGGGGGTTGTGGAGTCTCCTTCTCTGGAGACGTTTCAAACCCACCTGGATATGTTCCTGTGTGACTTGGTCTGGGTGATGCTGCTGTGTCCAGGGGGATTGGACTGGATGATCTTTTGAGGTCCCTTCCAATCCCTAATGATTCTATGATCAAAAAGATAAAGGAAACATCAATTAGGGACTAAAAACAGCATCAACAAGATTAGACTTCCTGATCTTTGGGAAAAACACTTCAGGTATTTAGCCAGATATTTAATTTTGAAGTATCTGACACATGAAACACGCTCAACAAATTCCTTGAGTAAAAATGAGGCTCAACGTGACAGCAGCACTGAGCTTTCTGGTTCTCAAACAGTTTGAGTCTGGGGATGATTTTTGTAGCCTTCGGCATAAGTGGTTCTTTTAGGGATAAGAGCTGACAGCTGTTTAAGATGGAGCAGAAGTATTATGATGAAGCAAGAGCAGAAGCTCTTTCTTTCCAGCTTACCAAGACACCTCCCTGAGTTAAATAATTTTTCTACTGGCTCAAGGGTAGATTAATAGGCACCAGATGCAGAAAAGCAGTAAGAGACCATTTTTTCCCTGCAGGAGGTCCCACAAAGCTGAACAGCCAAGACCAAACGGGGCCTCAGCTCACATAAGCACAGCGCCGGTGAAGCGTAACGTCATTTTTGAAAGGAAATGTGTTCAGGCACATCCAGAGACCCCATCAGAGAAGTGACACTACCCACACTGTCATCTGCATGCGTGTAACTTCAACAAGGTGGCCACAGGTCTGGGTTTTCCTACCCACATCCAAACCCCTGAGGGAATCTTCAAGGCCAGCAATGGGCTGGACACCCGTAGCAGCACATTAAAGTCGGTGCAGAGGTGTCCAGTGAGACTTCTTTTATGACTGTTCTCATCACCTCTACTTGCAAAACCCAATCAAATGCTCAGGTAACAAGTAGAGGGTGAGTAGACACGTGTCCATGAGATAGGGAGTCCATAGCTAGCACTGTAATAACCCAGAGGAGTGGCACAGGGAAGATCAAAGGAGGAGGAATATAGCCTCTTCTTGGTGTCATTTAGTGACAGGACAAGGGGCAGTGGGTGTCAGCTGGAACATAGGAGCTTCCATCAGAAGGAACTTGTTCCCCATGAGGGTGACAGAGCCCTGGAAGGGGCTGCCCAGGGGGGTTGTGGTATCTCCTTCTCTAGAGACATTTGAAACCCACCTGGATGTGTTCCTGTGTGACTTGGTCTGGGTGATCCTGCTGTGGCAGGGGGATTGGACTGGATGATCCTGCAAGATCCCTTCCAATCCCTGATGTTCTGTGATTCTGTGAATGAAACACAGGGAAAATACATTTATCCACAGGGAAAAACCACAAAATGATCAAAGCTTTTCATTCAGACAAAATTAAAAGTGTGATTTTAAATGCTAAGGACATCAAGTACTTTGAAAGCAAAAGTTGTTCACGCAGGACACAAACACAATCCGTACTTGAAAAAAAAACATTCAACGCCATCAAATATGTTTTGCTATAGTCCTTCCAAATTAAGGTTTGCTAATTGAGAACCCAGTAAAACCAAAGAGGAGGTGACCCCAGCCTCAGAGCTAATTCATAGAATTATTAGGGATTGGAAGGGACCTTGAAGGACCATCTAGTCCAATCCCCTGCCACAGCAGGATCACCCAGACCGACTCTAACGGAGCAGCTGTACCATGTGCATAAGCAGAACCGAGGTGGCTTTTAAGCTGTTAAGCCTTTTTTCCCTATATTTGGCCTTTGCTTTTCATTTTGTGGGACAAAACTTTTATTTTCTTTTTATTGCATCATTATAGGTAAGAACAGAGTGATCGCTTTGGTCTCTGTGTTGTTAAAGGCATGATGGGACCCATCACAACGTACACGTGGGAATGATGGCGACCGGTTGGGTCTTTCAGCTCGCATTTCCATACACTCAGGATCCCTCAGGACATTGTAAGTCCCTCTGTGTGACATCTTACTGGTCTTTTTTTGATTAGTTTTTGCATGCAGCCTATTCTTCCTGTAGCTGGTGCTATACCCAGCTTATTATGTGCCATTTCCACCTGCCAAAGTGGCTCCAACGGTTTGATTTCAGATTGCACCCAGAGCCATGCCTAGGAGATGAATTAATTGCCTGCCCTTTGCAAATTCAAAAAGACTTCTCTGCACCAGGCTCTGGTTTTGTTCTCAGACAGAGGTATCAACCCTTCCACAGAAAATACAACCTCCTTCACTAAAGGGACATACAAATGAGCAATTAGCCATAGTCACACGCTCTTAGCACTGGTTTTCCACCACCCCCTTCTCTGTCGGCGCTTTGACTTGACGATGCACACGGGTTTTTTTCACCCGGCACGTAGAAGGATTTTAAACCAAGTCAAGTCGTAACAACTGGGAACAATACAAGAGCTTTCTCAGAAAGTAAATGGCAGAGGAAACTGCATGCCACTGCCTGAAAGGCCATTAATGTCTGTCAGAAACAGAAAGGTTATTTAATGCCAGAGGAACTGATACTGTACTTAGGCCAGCCCCGACGCTTATCCCACCGGTGAGATAACCTTCTGTGAATTAATCTGTGAATCACCACTGAAGCTGGGAAACATCTCCAATTACTGTCTGTGGACAGACACCAGCAAAAAGTCATTTAAGAAGTTGTCTGTGAGTAGCTGGATGATTCTGGGTTACTGTTGACTTTAACTTGTGCTCTTATAGTCCATATAAAAGCACATTGGGATGTGCTTTGGCTGTCCTGATTCTTCCTGAAGTGACAGAGAAATCACTAAGAAAACAATGTCTATAAATATGTGAGGGGTGGGTGTCAGGAGGATGGAACCAGGCTCTTCTCAATGTCATCTGCTGATAGGATGAGGGGCAGTGGGTGTGAGCTGGAACATAGGAGGTTTCGTATAAATATCAGAAGGACCTTCTTCCCAGTGAGGGTGACAGAGCACTGGAAGGGGCAGCCCAGGGGCTTGTGGAGTCTCCTTCTCTGGAGACATTTAAAACCCACCTGGATGTGTTCCTGTGTGACTTGGTCTGGGTGATGCTGCTGTAGCAGGGGGATTGGATTAGATGATCTTTCAAGGTCCCTTCCTATCCCTATCCCTGATGATTCTATGACCTTGAAGCATCATCCCCTGCAGACACTACGTGTCACATGCTCAGATGCCTACTGGGAACATTTTGATCCTATAATTATCAAGGTGCTTAGAAGTCATTGGAAGCCATTAAGCACGATTGTTTTAATAACATAAATTTTCCCTTTTTCACCCTAATTGTGATGACTAGGCATGTCCTTGTACAGTGCCAAAGAGGGTGCTGAATCCAAGATGGAGCTTTCCCTTGAAGACAAGGCTGTCAAACCAGCAGGCCCCAGTTGGCTCTACCAGACTCTTTCAGAGCTGCAAACTGCTCCCATGGCAGACTCAACGGTACTAATAAAACTGCAGGAGTATTTGTACAGCATATCAATACTATAGAAGTTGTCTCAGGCTGCTGTAACTGAATCTCCACTGAAGTCATGCACCAGCCCAGCAGCCAACAGGTCTCACAGCCCTTCACGCCTCTCCCTGACTCAACCAAAGGCACTCTGCACTGGGGGTGGGCACTCAGATAAAGAGACTCATCGCTTTTCGTGGCGACCGTGACTAAAGTGTACGGCGAGTAGGCAACAGCAGAGAGTGAAAAGCATGAGTCCACAGGAATACTCAACAGCTATCAGCAGAAATATGCTTCATATTTAAGCCTTTTCCAAAGAGTCTCAAAGGCAGCAGGAGCTTGCCCTCATCATAACCCGGGCGTATCGATACGAACTGCGCTCGGCTGCGTTTGTATGCGCTTTAATGTGCACTGGTGGAAACCATTAAACCTGTGATGCTGTCTTTCCCTTCCTTTATGCACCCACCTGGGAAATATGGAGGATGTAAAACTCTGCTAAGATCAACTTTCCTTGGCAGAAATATCTTTACGATCCTTCTATTTCTTAATACCCAGCACAAATGTTGAGGAAAAGCAGCTCCACATAAAGAAACTAATTTGCCTCCTCATCGCTATCTTCACCGGGATTGCTTTTCAGCAGTTGGAAAGGAGTAGGGGACTATTAAAACCTTCAGATAACCATCCACAATTGTGCCAGTCTGGGAACACTGCCTGTAAAGGGAGGCCGTCGCTCGTGCTTGCGACTGTCCAAACAGCAACGGGCAAGTACAACGCCTCGTCAGGACTCACCATCACAATTCAGCACCGAGCCGCTGCCGCGTGTTAGACACCACCCATCTCAATTAAGGACAATTAGCAGTGCCACTGCATCTCTGAGTGAGACAGATGATTGTGGCACTAGAGGGAGGAACAGACTCGGAACAGGAAACAGAACGCACTTTAGTAGCCTTAAGTCTTGTTTAGGAGAGTCCAGAAAGGTTCTGCACAGCGTCTGTTTGAAATTCACGGCGAAAGGCGTCAGAAAGGAAAATCCAAGCTCTGAGAGGGGACAAAGAGAAGTGCACCAGCAAAGAGAAGGAATGTTCTTGCTGCTTGAGCAGTTCATTACACAACCTACATTCCCAAAGAAACAGAGGGGAGCTGGCTGCAGTGATGCTGCTGTGGCAGGGGGATTGGACTAGATGATCTTTCGAGGTCCCTTTCAATCCCTCATGAGTCTATGATTCTACCCAAGCTGAAACACAGTGTCAGGTTGAGATCAGAGCTCAGATTTAGAACAGTAGCAGGGAAAAACTGACCTTCAAGAGGAGAACTTCTTGTTATAGGTTTTGGGGGTCTATGAGTTGGAGTGAGCTTTGGAAAGAGTGTTTTCCTGCTAGGACATCATTTAGGGCTACGGCTCAGACCTCAGTTAGGGTCAAGGAAACTAGAACATCAAGGGCTGAGCTTACTTCAGGGTGTCAATAGTTTGAGGAGACTGGGAGTTACCTGGACCTGAAACCAAATAGCTGATTTCAGAGAAGGAACTGTCTGCCATAGCAACTGCTTAGGTTTGGGATTGAACGTTTCATAGAATCATCAGGGATTGGAGAAGACCTCGAAAGATCATCCAGTCCAATCCCCCTGCCACAGTAGGATCACCTAGACCAAGTGACACAGGAACATGTCCAGGTGGGTTTTACATATCTCCAGAGAATAAGTCTCCACAACCCCCCCCCCGGGCAGCCTGTTCCAGTGCTGTCACCCTCACCGGGGAGAAGTTCCATGATAAAAAAGCAAAAGCTCCACAAAGGATCCGTAGCGTTTCATCTTAGAAGAGCTGTGCTGATCTGAAGGAGAGCTGATGTGGGTTAAGCACAAAGAACTTCTTAGACAGAAAGCCCTTGATGCCCCAAGTCAGACTGGGATGAAAGCAAAGTTCGGAGTTCAGAAGGTAGAACTAATATTGTGTGTTCCTGGAGCTGAAAAGGGAGAAGACGTCACTTGGTCTCAAGGGAAGTAAAGCTATCAGCTGGAACTGTTAGTCCCCAAGGTCAGATTTATTCTTGCATCAGCACTGGGTTTAGGAAAAACAACCTAATCTAATTATTGGATTTAATAAACCCCTTTCATTTTCCCTAAACTACCCTTGTCTGGCAAATTCTAGCTGAGATCTCATTGAGACCTAGCTGCTTTTCCTTCTGTTTTACTTGTGGTCTTCAACCCCCCACAACAAGACAGATGCAGCGCTGAATACTGATGGGGAATTAAGGAGAAGCCTACTGTCTGCCAGCTTCCAGGAGCAACATCTTTGCTGGTCGTTTGTTTTTGTGAGAACAATCTCACAGTGTAATGCCCCTCAGTACAAGAAGGACACAGAGCTGCTGGACAGTGTCCAGCGTAAAGCAAAGAAGATGATGAAGCAAGTAGAACACCTCCCTGATGAGGAAAGGCTGAGGGAGCTGGATGTCTTTAGCTTGGAGAAGAGGAGACTGAGGGGTGACCTCATTAATCTCAAAGTCATCTGGTGATAAGACAAGGGGCAAAGGATATGAGCTGGAACACAGGAGGTTCCATGTAAATATCAGAAAGAACTTCTTCCCAGTGAGGGTGACAGAGCACTGGAAGGGCTGCCCAGGGGGGTTGTGGAGTCTCCTTCTCTGGTGGTGTTTGAAACCCACCTGGATGTGTTCCTGTGTGACTTGGTCTAGGTGATCCTGCTGTGGCAGGGGGATTGGACTGGATGCTCTTTGGAGGTCCCTTCCAATCCATATCCCTAATGATTCTATGATTCTATGAAGAGTTTGTGGTGGTGTCATAACTTTATTCATTGCTAAAGGTGGAAAGCTTCACAAAGAGGACTTACTGATCTTTACTCCATCCTGGGCTTACAGGTTCATGAAGTTATCTGGTGTCAGAAGACAACACCTAGGAGACAACACCTTACTCTGGGGGTGAAGCACTGCCCTGGGGCTTTTTGACTGATGCCTTTTTTAATATTGCCCAAACAATGATGTCTACGATAAATAGGCATCTACAGTACTGGAGCAATGATGAAGTGATTAGGATTAAATAATTTTAATTCCCCCATTACTAAATGGGTCAGAGCATTCTAGTGCTTAGAGGGGCTTCAAAATTGCCTTACTAGTGTCATTCCAAAATCCCAAAGTCATTTCTCAGCCCAAATTCCCAGAGACTATTATATTTTTATTAACACCTCCTGGAAGCACAAACCTCCTTCATGAGACTGAGGAAAAACACTCCTGGAGCAGACTATGGTTCATCTAAACCACAAACTGAAGAGAGGAAAACAATCTTACCTGGACTTTGCATTTCATAGCAGTGTGAAAGCAGATCTGAAGCCTTCAAAACTGATGCTCCTGTCACACAGCAGACTAGACCCTCTCTCACATCGGTTGCTGTTTCCACATCTGCACCTTTTATTCTGCCTTAATTGAATGTAAAGAAAGAAGTGCTCACTAAAAGGGACCACAAGCTGTCCATCCTGCGGATAATGAAAGAGACTCGAGGGGAGTCTCACAGAGACTCACAGGGTCATGGAGAGTCTCTCACAGGAGAGAGTCTCAGGCGTGAGATTAGAGAGCACAGCTTGCACATCTGACAACTGAGAGGATTAGTTGTCACAACTCTCACTTGTCTGTGTGGACAAAGTCGGGTAATTATTGCCGGACCACGGAGCCCTTCTGACAGCTCATTGTTCACGCAGCAGTTCCTTATCTGATGGCCTTTTCTCAGAGACAGGAGGATGCTCCACCTGCAGCCTTTGCTGCTCCTGGCACTTTTCGCTGCTGTTGACTCAGTATAATGTGCCAGTGCTGGGTGTCCTCAAGCAGCTCTGCAGCAAGCCCTGTGAGCCACAAGTGACTTGGCTTTGACGTGAGTGGATGCTAGTCACATGGAATTTGCCCAGTTAGGGACCAGCTTCATTTGGATGCTCACGTACACAGACACAAACAAACACCTACAGGTCTACACTTTGTCATGGTTTGGTGGGTCCAGCCACCTGAATGGCAGGGCTGTTCCTCTGGAGAAAACACTGCCTCTTGTGCCATTGTCTGTCCTTCCACTTTGGATCATTTCTCACAGAGGCATAAGATCTTCAGCAATTATCCATCCCAGCCAAAAAGCTGATGTGATCTACTTCATCTTCTTTTGTCTAGCAGTCACCCTATAAGGTGTCTTACAAAGTCAGATGAGTCAGAAGAGCCAAAAGTTTAGCTTTCATCTGCAGACACAAATGGAGCTCAGCTGGGATAGTGTTCAAACCACTCTGGACCATTGCATTGCTTAGACTTGTTTGCTTCTATTAGATGGAGACCACATTTCCCCCAGCAGACATCACCACTCTCTGTTGGAGTTTTCTCACTTAGAACTGTATTTTTAATGTATTCTCATTAATGGCTGCATTTTCCATGGTGCATGTATCTTACACGTATCTGAAGTGTCATCTTGGTTCCAGTAGCAGCTTGATGTTTTCTTTGCTCTTCACTAAAGGCTGCTGCAAATCAGTAAAATCAGTGTAACACGGTCCCTTCGGGCCATTCTCATCTCATTCTGTGCATGGTTCGACTCCTCTGCACCATGATTCTATGACTCTACTCACTGCATCACCAGCTTGTTCCTCATCTGAAAGCAATTCCCAATCCACCATTTCATGCTTGGAGATGTCTCCTCATGAGACTCAGAAGTGGAACAAGTCTCGTTGAAAGGTCTCATTCAGCATTTCTGAGCTTGGGCACAAGCCCTCACATAGGGTCGGTGTGCAGAAGCACTGCCTCAGGAACAGACTGCGGGGAAAGCAGCGGCTGGGGCTTCTCTCGCTTCCCAATACTCTGTGACAACCCCATCTTTTCTGCCGTGCTCACACAAGATGAATGGGAGTGATGAAGTGATACAGCATCCATCCCACGCCTCAAAGGCAAAGTCCTGGTTCATTCCTCATTTGCACTGAAATCTGTAGAGTGCATCATCTTCTGACAGACCTCAGGATGAATGAGAGGGCTCGACTCGATCTCTTCAGCCAAAGCCCAGACAGCTAGTGGCAATTTCACTCTACATTAGAAAGGTTGCAGATAAACTAATTACCTTATAGAAGCCACAATTAATCTTCTTAGGTGTCCTCCAAAATCAGTGGTAAGACATGTGTCTGGGTCATGACACTATCCCAAGCACTTGTCCATCATGATGCTTCGCCGTTAACATTCCCTGGTGTGACTTTGGCACCTTCTCAGACACCAACCAGCTTTTGTTCTATGGCAAGAGCATGGAAATGGTATGGAGATGGTCACCATGTTTTCAAGGGGAGGAAGGTGAGGGCAGGTAGTGCTCAGCAGGGGTGTTCAGGGGGATTGGACTAGATGATCTTTTGAGATGCCTTCCAAACCCTAATGGTTCTATGATTCTGACTAATGACATCTTACCTGCTTTATTTAGTTGCACATGGGGATGGACTGTCTACCACAAGGCAGAAGCTCCTGCCTTGACAAAGAGAAGACATTTAATCTTGCAGGACTAAAATTAACCTCTGTGAACACCTCCACTATCCTTTTGTCCAAACATCAGACAGTGACTGGTCTCTTCTCATAAGCCTGCTGTGATGATGCACCAGAGGTAACAAGAATAAAAATAATAATAATAAATAAAACATCCCTGGATCATCACCCATCTGTTAAGTCATTTAGTCCCACCTCTCCCAGGACACAAAGGCTTGTCTTGAGAGCCTTGTTATGCATCCCTTGAACACCTGCTACTGGGCACCAACAAACACCTCTGGCCACCTTCATTTTACAGCGCATCTCTCTCCCTCCTTTCTGTCTACTCATCCAGTCTTTCCCCTGTTTATTAACATACACTTCATCTCTGCCTCGTTTTGCCTTATTAACTGTGTGAGTTCCTGTTTTCTTATTGATTGCTAACACATCTGAGAAGCAAAATTTTCTGCAGATCCATCTCAGTCTCTCATTAACCACACAGTCACTTTTTATTACATTCAGCTACTTGACGCTGATGAATTGCTGCTTATGCAGAAAGGAAACTGCCAAGTCCAGTGAGCGCTGGGCTTGAAAGGATCCCTCCTCCCTGGACCATCAGAGCCTGGCACAGGGCACCTTCACACCCAGGAGTTTCTCAACCCCTAGCCCCATGCACACAGCTGCTGCTACGTAGCACTGCGAGGAGTATTTAAAGGTTAATATTTCACTGTGGAGCCAAATACCTGTGTTATCTCATCCTTTGGAATAGACTTGAGTTCTCTAAGTCGTTTCTGCCATTTTCCTCGTTCATAGAGAAAATGACCCCGTGCCAATTCATCTGCACTGAAACATTCCTTGTGACCAGACCTGTCAGTCCCCTCATTGCTCCCGTGGGTTTTTCTTATGGCAGGCTGCTACCAAACTAGAAACTGAAGACCTTCACATCATTTATTTTCTAAGCCAAGAAGCCTAAAATTTTCCCAGGATCTATTTGTTGGAGACACTCCAACCCACCAGAGCCAGAAGCAGTTCTTCTTATTGTTACGATCCTTGTGCGGTCGAACTAGATTCTAATTTTAGAAAAACAGGAGTCATTAAGTGGGCTCAACAACCTCGGCTCCCACTGGAGTCGGTCTGACAAATTGCTTCCAACTATCTTTTCTTATTACTTGCAGCCACAGAGCTTGGAAATATGTGCCACATCATAACATATCAGGGAAAATATACGTACTATATAGGTAGAGGCATGTATCCCTATAAAGTGTGTGTGTATATATATATATATATATATGTATATATATTCAAATCATATGTATAAAGGATCTATATTTGGTCTGGGTGATCCTGCTGTGGCACGGGAATGGACTAGTTGATCTTTCGAGGTCCCTTCCGATGCCTAATGATTCTATGATCCTATAAAATTCATATATTCTATGATTCTATAAAATTTATATATTTAATATATTTATACATAGTATACATATCATGTCTACATATTATTTATACATATTAACATTTAT